>CP092882.1:36391553-36914983 GCA_030710605.1 Cordylochernes scorpioides | reverse complement strand
ATTACTTTTATAATCATAAAAGTTCATGGCGTGGAAACTTTCTCTAGTCAACTCCATTGTGTCTGATTCAATGTTCAGAAATCACCGCTGCTGCTGTAAACAAAGTTGTGCCCTCTATGAGTCATTGTTGGTACTATTTTATGAAAATATTTAGTCAGGTAAAAAGGTATGTAGATTTTAATGTTATAATTTATTTTTTAATATTTAATTATTGAATATTTGGATATAAAACTAGCCGAGTGATCCGGGCAACGCTTCGAGTGTACCCAAATACATTAAGATTATAGAGACTGGCTTGTTAATTACAATGAATATATTCTGATTTCTCTTAGAAGCAGTATTTAAAGTAAGTTACACAAAGTAAAAGACCTCGCAACCTTTTTTACTTGATGAATATTTAAGAAAATTTATTTTAAAAAAAAGAGTTGCAGCTTCTTCTTCTTCTTCTATATATATATATATATATATATATTTTTTTTTTTTGTAATTTTTCGAAATACGCAGTCCTGGAATAATTAATTTCAAGTAAGTGTAAATAAAAATACTTTCAAACAAAGTATAAACTATCAGACAGAAACGAAAACTACAGATGAATCCTAGGCATCCAGAGTAGTTTCCCAAGGTCAATTTTTAGATAGAAGTGATTTTTAATATCGGCAGAAAAATATTTAAAAATTGAATTAGAAACAAGAAATGCATACTATAATTATATATATGCAATAATATCTATATATATAAAAGTCAATTCCTGTCTGTCTGTCTCGCGATAAACTCAAAAACTACTGAACCAATTGGTACCAAAATTTCCATACATAGGTAAAAGAATACGGGGAAGACGATAGGCTATTTTAAAAAATATATAAATCAATTATTAAAACTATATATTCAAATTATTCAACTTAGCTCACGAGCAGCGCCCTCTAGAACACGTGACGTTTTGATGGCGGGGGGCGCCCATTGGCTGCCAGCGAGCACGTGACCTCCCTGCCGCCGGGCACCCCCCCCCCCCCTCTGAAATAATGGAATCGCCCGGCTGCCGGCCGGTAGGCCATTTCGAGTTCCCACCGCGCGCGGTCCTGGCGTTGGTGACACAGCTGTGTCAGGTGCCAAAAAAGCCTCGCGGGTGACCTCCGGGAACTACGTCCATCTTCCATAGGTAAAATACATTTAATCGTGTAAACCCGGGCGTTGCCCGGGTCAATCGTCTATATATATATATATATATATAGTAAATTAATAATATTCATTAATAAAATTACTTATTTTAAAACAAAGCAATTCGGGAATGAAAAATATATAGAGTAAAATTGAAAGAAAAATATCAACGATTGGAAAATTTTAAAATATATATCCCTATAAATATTTGTAGAATAAAAGGAAGTGTCGCATGAAGTAGAAAATGACGGAATTTATAGTATATACATCGCTGTGTATAGTTCAGTACTTTGGAGAAGATTGCTCGAAACATCACAAACTAAAACCTCTGTTAGCGTATTATCTATATGGATATGCCTGATGATATTGGAATCAGATTACTGAAATATAACAGATTTTTAAAAATATTTATTGACCTTTGGCAGCTATTTGCTTGTTAAAAATAAAAATATGGAAATATGTCTAACAAACTTAAACATACGAGTATAATTTTAATAAAAGTAATAAAATTACAATTGACTTAGAAACTCAAATATATATACCATTAAAAATCAATAAAATTTGATAGTACGCACATATTTCAAAACAAAACAATTTGGTGATGATAAATAAATCAAGTAAAATTTGAAACCAAAAATCTAAGATTGGGAACTTGAATAAATAAAAAATAAATAAATATAATTACAGTAATCCCTCGTTAAGACGAACTCAACGGGAGAACGAAATACCCTTTTCGTCTTAAAAGAATATATACCGAATTCGTATAAACCGAATTCGTATTAGACGAATTGAATTCATGGTATACGGGGGTTGTACTTATGTACTACTGATGAGTAAGAAAACTACATTTCTGAGGAATAACGAATAAATGTATTTGAAAACAATATTAATGAAAATATTTGATCATTTTAAGGAACAACAATTATGTATATGTATGTACATAAAGTATTTTATTTTAAAAGACAATATGGATAATATAATCACAATGTAAGGCAATAACATGAGAATATAAGTTTATTTTAAAAAACAAATAAAAAAGAACAACAAAAGAAACAACTTACATAATATACTTGGTACATACAATGTTTATGTGTATGCAGCATATGCAGTATGCATAGAGTATCCTATATCTGGGTTTTCTCTGCAGGCTTCAGAAAGTCTGTTATAGTTTTTTGGTGGTATTTGATTGGGCACTGTTTCAGACACTCCTTTCTTATTTTATCCAGGTCATCTTCAAAATGAACATCAATATCCGCAGAGGTTTTGGACAGCTTCTGGAGGGTATCGAGGGCCGCGATTACTTCCCCTCTAGTAGGCATCATTATCTCTTCTTTCACCTCATCGTCTTCTGTTTCTTCTTCTTCTTTTCTTCTAATTCGGGTGAACCGCAAATTTCCAACTCTTCATCCAGGGCAACATACTCCAGGAAAGTCAAAGTCTCAGCTGGGTTTGTAGCTGAAAGGAGTTTGGTCCATTCTTCAGGCTCATCAAGCATTGTTTCTGGAAGTGAAAACGAATCAGCTGTTTTTTCCACACCCAATGAGACACTTATTTCTTTAGCCTTTTCTTTGACAAGTGCGCCGGATACAGGAATATTATTTTGTCTACTTTTTTGAAACCATTTTAAAAGCTCATTTTCCATGTCTTGATGGGATGGTTTTCGAAGTCGTTTTGAAGAGCTCGAAGACCCTGAGGCAACAGCGCATCTATTTTTTTGTTGTTGTTGTTTTTTAGAATGGTCGATAATGTGAATTTCGCAATTTGAAAATTTTCGGCAATTTGCGACTTAGATAACACTCCACGTGCAACTTCGTCCAAAATTTTCCTTTTTAAGGCAAGATCAATGGCGCTTTTTTTTCGCGGTTTAGATGACATGTTTATGTAGGTTTTTTTATGGAAGCTCAAACAATTCACACTTCGATTATTTAGAATTTAATAATTTTTATTTCAAGCGCATTATTTCATAATACAATCAATTAGTCGGTTATAAAAAGATATAACAAATAGAAATAAGTCCTTTTTCTTCTGAGAGCTCGATTTACACAGATTATTATCCACAGAATATATTTTTATTATTTATATTATATTTAATATTTTTAAATATATGTTTTGTATAAAAATAAGAATAATATAATATTCTGTGAAATTCCGTGAAAGCGTGCGCTCCTTGGCTGCTGGCTGGCAGGGGTCACCATGGCCCCTACATTTATCAGTCAAGAAAAACAGCAATACTGGCACAATAGAGTCGAAATTTTCCACTGATTGAGTACATGGAACGACCCCAAGGGGGTGGTTTCATAGAAAATGAGTCCTCATAACAAACAAAGGACAAATGTTTACATAAAAGACAAAGAGAGCCAATACTTGATATCAACGGCGTTTTTGTTGTTTTAATAGTTTATTGTTTTACTTATAACTCGCCTTTAAAAACATATTAGAATTCGTTTTAACCGATTGATTAGTTCTGCTGGGGGCTAAATTTAATTCGAATTTCGTCATAACCGAATATTACGTCTTAACTGGCAAAATCTCTTTGGAAAGCATTGAAATTTAACGGGGGAAAAGAAACGGTTCGCGCAAACCGAGAGTTCGTATAATCCGAGTTCGTGATAACGAGCGATTACTGTACTATTATATGGCATATAAAGTTAAGTGTGACATGAGTAATAAATTACGAATATTTTGGTATGTAGATTGCTCTGCATAGTTTAGTATCTTTGCAGAAGATTGCTTAAAACTTTACAACTAAAACCTCTGTTAGAGTATCTATATGTATATGCGTGTTGATATTGGAATAAGATTACTGATATATGACAGATAAATTATATAATCATTGAATTTTGGCAGCTTTTTGCTTGTGAAAAATTAAAAAAATGGAAATATGTAATAGAATTATACATACAATTATAATAAAAGTAATTAATAATTTAATTATATAAACACGAAATATCTTCCATTATAAATTATTAAAATTCAATATTATGCACATGTTATAAGAACAAAGCAATTTGGTGATGACAAAAAATAAAAATTTTGAAAGCAAAAATTAAAGATTGAAAAATTGAATGATTTGAAAATAAATATAGCTACTAATATATATATATATATATATATATATATATGGCCCGGGCAACGCCCGGGTTTTACCCGAGTGCGTATATATTTTAAAAACGTTTTAATTCAAATACTATTCGTTAAATTATAAATTGGCGCCATGGATGTCACTCTTGTGAAACGTCCCGTTCCAAACTGTGTGTTTTTAAAATGTTTTAATTAAAATACTATTCGTTACAATTATAAATTGGCGCCATGGATGTCTCTCTTGTGAAACGTCTCGCCCCAAACTGTGTGTGTCTTGAAAATATAAAAATAAAAATGTGAATTTTCATAAAGATTTAATGATGTCGATTTTTTTTTTTGCATTTATATATTAACTTTATGAAGGGAAACATATGTCCAGGGTAGCCTAGTGGTCATGGCATCTGCCCGGTAAGCGGAAGGTCGTGGGTTCGATTCCCACCCCTTGACACTTTTTTTATTTTATCCATTCTGACCAAAATCTATCCGTGAACTTCACACAGTGAACTTCACACAGACAGAATAAGGCAATTATATAAGTAGATATGTGGTGTGGTCTGGTAGCCTCTTGTAGAATCCTGTCGACTAAAACTGTGATGAGATATCCAGTCGACTTAAACAATGGTGTGAGTCCCTGTCGACTCTCGCTATACTGTGCTGACCGAGAGGGACAGTCAGGATGAGTAGTTTTCCAGTACCTCTCTGCACCTTGGGAGACCTTTAACATTTCTCACAGAGTACAGGCAGTCGTGGTCGAAGCAGAGTGATAAGCTTGGTAATGTTCATACACAAAAAAAACGAAGACACAGTTGCACTAAGAAAGTTCCGTGATAAAAGTTGAGCTAGGAGCGAAAGATGGAGAGATAGAAGAGTTCTTACTGGTCTACATGGTGGATGAGGTAGACCTGTGGTACAACCGACGAGGGCTGACGCAGATGGTGAAGTGACTGTCAAGTGACTATAAAGTGACTGTGTTTATAGGTTAAGACGGGAGCCTTATATATATCTTTCCCGAGAAAGGGAGTATTGCATTTCAACAGATGCGAAGAGTGTGGATCGTTTGGTGAAATTCTAAACTGACGTCGTCCTGACAGTTTCCAATCTATCTTTAGATGTTGTTTTGTGACTTCCATCTATCTCGATTTTAGACGTTTCTGACTTCTATATATATATATGTAGTAAACCCGATGTGGAATGTGCTGGGCAGTCGTGGTAGTGGGTGCGTGATGGGATTCCCGCACTGGGACAGCAAAGAGACAGAGGCAGGTCTAGATGGTAACTCCAAGAAGGTAGAGGTAGACCACGGACGAAGTCAGTCGGACCACGGGCGTCACGGATGCCCTACATCGCGGATAAGGGTGAGTGAAAGATCCGACCGTAACGGCGTCGCTCTGAAACAACTACTCCCCACGGCTTTTCCACTGACGCTTTATATACTGGCCTCCCGCATGTGGTGGCGAGTTTTGATTGGCTGCGGTAAGCTCTTTGTTAACGGCGCGCCTCGGTGTCTATCCTTTGATCTTAGGTTTTGGTTTCGATAGATTGGTTTTGGTTGCTATAGTCTGACCTTGGCCGGCCACCTGGGCGGATGTGACTCATTATCATAACACCTGTTCGTTTGATCTATGGCGTCGTTGGTCTACCTCCCTCTTTGCTTTATTGTGATATCCATCTTACAAGGTTGATACAGTTTTATATAGGAATGGGATTACAACAAATATTAGAAGGTTGTGAACTGTCTCACTAAAAAATATACTACAGAATGTGTCCCCGGTGATGAAGGTTTGGTTGGGGTAATGAAATGTAATGAATGATAACCTAAACAAACCTATTATATAAAAAAAGAAATAATTTGCATACAAATTAGTTAAAATTATTAAAAAATATATTTTGTTTACTAAAACATTGTACATGTAAACTTAAACTTAACTAATTCCTATTTGAGTGATTTTGTTGAGGATAGGACGATGATAGGAGAAATATGAAATGAAAGGAAGTGTTTCTGCTGTAATGTGTCTTGCGAAAGTCAAGTCGATAGTTGTTCCTTTTAACGTAGTTGACTTAGAAACGTTTGATACGCAATCAAGATTATACGTATTTTTCATGAAATAAAGAAACGAGTTGTCAGGCTTTACGTTTTTGTTAAAATCACCACACAGAAGAATCGGTATACTAGAATCAACTTGCACGAACGGTGGCACGTACTGGCTGTTGTGAATGTACGGACTGAGTCCTTGCCATAGTAACATTCCAATATCCTGCATACTAGCTCCTGGATGAATATATACAGCACCGAGTATAAACTTGAAGCTAGTATTAGCGGCGAAGCAAGTAACTTCAGTCATGCACATGTCACTCTTGGTGTCAATGACACGAGTTACGTCTGTAATCGCAACTTGGAACACTTCCGCCGTAGATGTCGATGATAATTTACGATAGATCGCCACTCCACCAGCCGCGTTGGTATTTGAAAATCAAAACACTTATTCAGATCGAAGGTTCAAATTTTTGCTAAATAAATTTGAAATTAAATAAAATTTGTAATTGTAAATGATGAAGTTGAAAATTAAAACATTTACTTAAATTAGATGCTAAAATTCTTGCTCAACACAGTTTAAATAAAGTTTTCTTATATCTGCCACTTTTTCTTAATATTTGTCATTTTAAAGAATCAATTCGAAAATCAAAACATTTATTCAGATCGAAGGTTCAAATTTTTGCTAAATAAATTTGAAACTATTTAAAATTTGTAAAATAATAATTAATTAATTAATTAATTTTAAACTAATAATTTACTTAACACTATCAACATTTATCAATAGTATGACATAACCTATAAACTCAGTTTCTCAACTTTTGTGTCAATCTAACAATTAATCAATCAATCATAGTTTACGATAATGAAATATCAGTGTACAATTATTTACCTTTATTGTTGTAGTTGTTGTAAATGACGAATCTAAGCACTCCACATTTTCACTACAGACACAGCTGACGATACTTTAACCACACGTGTGAACTTGTATTATGACGCTTTCTTGTTTTTCCAACGCCAAGAACGTTCGAGAAAGACAAAGACAGAGACAAGCATGCGCCGATTCAATGCGCCTAATTCTCTAGCGCTGCGGTGACTCATCGTAACGTTACCGGGCGTTACACTTTTTCATAAGTGACTCCCAGCCGCAACCTAATTTAAGACGTTGTCACGTCAAAAGTTACAAGTTAAACAGAGAAAGATGTTGTAATTGTGGTGTATCAATGAAATATAAATCAAGGTTATAAAAAATGAAAAGGCACAAAATGAACGATAAAAGATTAAGGGAAAGTATATAATACAAAATGATAAATATGGTAAAATGATTCGTACAAGTAATAATATCTTATTGCATAAAATATGAGCGGAGAAAAAGTTAGTTTATTGGTTGAACATATAATGTGACGCTAAGGTTGAAAAGGGGAAAGCGGGTATCTGAGCATGTTTCTGCAAAGTTGTATCCCAAGCATTCTGCAATGCAATGCGAACTTGTTTAAGTGAGGCATTGTTTTCATTAACAGAAGGCACAAGATATTCCGTCTGCATCATTAGCTCAGATAGTGAAAAGAAGTGGGAAGATTGATGGGGTAAGAGGGAGAGGTAGAGGTAAGAGGGATTCCTGTTGTCCATAATGATTATGCCCGTTTGAATGATGACAAAAAAAGTGAAAGTTTGAAAAAATGGTGAATTGAAATGATGAGTCGGGCGATGAGAAAAAAAAATAAAAAGATCGCGCTGGATATCCTGAACTCATTATTGGGAATGGTATAACGAGGAAGGATTGTTCCAGTCGGATTAATCAATGAAAAAAAATAAAAATGTTTGGCGAACTGGAATCCCTTTGGAAGGTTGGAGGTTTGAAGGATGCGGAAAAGGAGAGGTGGGTATAAGAGCTTTATTGCTGTCAATTTTGATTGTGTCCGGCTTGTATGGTGAAAAAAAAAAAAGTTGAAAGATGAAAAAATGATGAGCCGGACGATGAGAAAAAAAAAATCTAACTAGGTCTCCTGAGCTCACTGTTGGGAAATGTACAGCAAGGAAGGGTCTTCTAGTTAGTTTAATCAATAAAAAAAAAAAGAAAATGACTGACGAACAATAAACTATTGATGGCTGTGAAAGGTTGGGAGGAAAGGTTCATGGGAAAGAGTTAAGAGGTTGTAAGGGAAGCGTCAAAAATTAACATTTTGAAAATCTATTAACAAAGATAAAATGATAAATGTTTTATCTGTTTAAGAAATATTATAAATATTGTTAGGTGTAGGTTTTTTAAAATGGTGCCTAAAATAGTTGAAGTTGTAAAATGCTAGGTCTAAACATGATGAGAAAAAGATAAAATAAAAATATTAAAGGTAATAATATATAAAGGGTTGATTGGTAATTGATGGCATTAATTTTGATGGTTAATAAACAGAATGATATTATCGAATAATAGTGAAATGTCTTATCCCATCTGTAAGTTAAAAACAAAGTCCAACACCACAAAACTAGGTAAAACTGTAAGTCTGTTTACAAATTAATGAGAGAAAAGCTAGTAAACCTATTAAATGGGAAAAAATTTGGGGCACAAATTAGTTACTAGAATAAAAATAAAGATAAAGGGGAGTAGTGGTGACACATTGATATAATATTATAAAACTACAAAAAATATATAAGAGGGGTACATAGGAAGGATAAATTTAAAGTAAACACATACAATAGCGAAAGTAATATATTTGGGAAAGTTGGTATACTAGTTACAGTTTTTTGGTATTTAAGGTGCCTTGAATATTTACAACATAGTTTCAGGGATGTAATACAGGAAGGAGGAGAAGTTGAGGTAATAAAAGTAAAATTAAAATATAAAAGAAAATTGACTTAAGCAAAAGGTTTGCGATAGGTAGTGACTCAATGAGGAATAGAGGAAGAAGGTCTGAATTGGTTTCTGCAAAGGACATCTCAGGAGTCCTGCCCTGCAATACGAGCTTAGAAGCGAAGTATTGTTTTCAGGGGTTCTAATTTGGGTGGTGAAAAATAAAGGACCTCTTCATTATAATATTGTAATATATAGTTGTATTTGTAATTGTGGGGAAAAATGGGAGGCACATTATGAGATGAGATGATTTAAAATTGATATTTATAAAAATACAAACTTGGACTATTTTAAAACTTTTAAAATATTGAGAAATATCAATTTGTATAGTAATAGGTCAAGTAAAATAAAGATCGCAATAAATTTAATTATTAATACTATGGCCATAAATAAGGTATTAAAAAAACACACAAATAAGTTTAGAAAATATGATTCGAGTAATTAAAATACAATATGATTTTTTAAGTAAAAATGAAATTAATGAATTTAAATTTAAAAGTTGCGTAAAATAAAGTAAAAATTGATAAATGAGTGTGTACAAGGTTTAAAATTTGAATTGAAATGCTATAAAAATGGTAAAATAATGAACTTGATGGATTTATAATAATAATGTTATTGCTATTAAAATGGTATCGAATAATTAATTCAGAGCAAACGGAGATAGTGTTACATTAAATAGTTCTGTAGAGAAAATTCTCCTACCAGATGGATGTCTTGAATGGGGCTTGTGGAGTGGGCTGCGATGAGGCTTGGTGGTCACTTTTTGCGATGGTTGCCATGGGACATCGTCGATGTTGGTTGCGGGGCAATGCCAGGGTTTCTCGATGAATCTTGTCTGCCTGTTCGAGCTGATGGAGGAAGATGTTCGCGGCGCAGGAGATGTGGATGGGGGCGATGATGACCTCCTCGGTGCGAGGCGCAGCTAGTCCTCGCATGGCGACTTTTAGGCGGCTTACTCGGTCTTCGCAGTGGGGCTGCATGTTGGTGAGGGCATCCGCGAAGTACTCGTTTCCGACCTCCGTCATCCTCTGCATGTTGCTGTCCTCAGTCATCCTGTCGACTTTAACGGATTCTGTAGTAAACCCGATGTGGAATGTGCTGGGCAGTCGTGGTAATGGGTGCGTGATGGGATTCCCGCACTGGGACAGCAAAGAGACAGAGGCAGGTCTAGATGGTAACTCCAAGAAGGTAGAGGTAGACCACGGACGAAGTCAGTCGGACCACAGGCGTCACGGATGCCCTACATCGCGGATAGGGGTGAGTGAAAGATCCGACCGTAACGGCGTCGCTCTGAAACAACTACTCCCCACGGCTTTTCCATCTGACGCTTTATATACTGGCCTCCCGCATGTTGGTGGCGAGTTTTGATTGGCTGCGGTAAGCTCTTTGTTAACGGCGCGCCTCGGTGTCTATCCTTTGATCTTAGGTTTTGGTTTCGATAGATTGGTTTTGGTTGCTATAGTCTGACCTTGGCCGGCCACCTGGGCGGATGTGACTCATTATCATAACACCTGTTCGTTTGATCTATGGCGTCGTTGGTCTACCTCCCTCTTTGCTTTATTGTGATATCCATCTCACAAGGTTGATACAGTTTTATATAGGAATGGGATTACAACAAATATTAGAAGGTTGTGAACTGTCTCACTCAAAAATATACTACATATATATATATATTAGATAATAAAAAGGCATATATTGGATTGAAAAAAAGATGTATTTGCCAAAATATAGGTTGGCTGGACGCCAAATCTTTATCAAAACATTACATTTTTGTATAAACAACTATATACAAGTATATATATGTAATATTATTGCAAATGCCGACGTATGGATAAGCTGAAGCGAACTGCTGAGAAACACCTCCTAGAACATCTGCCGACCCCCTGCCAAAACTTGTCTAGTTTTGGGGGGTCTCTTTAAGAATGTCCCTCGGGACCCCACATGGGCTGGGCGTTGCCTTTTTCCGCCCCTCTGTCCCTGCTTCCACCAGTTGACCGCTTTCTCTTTGGATCTTTATTTTGACGTCACCAATTTTAGTTTATATACAAAAAGGGTGTACAGGTTATATTAATGAAGATATAGCATATATACAAAATATGGGGTGGTAGCAAATAGAAAGTGTCATTATTATACAGTTTAAAATATACGATTGAATGTGCCCTCGGTGATGAAGGTTTGTTTGGGGGAAATGAAATAACATGAATGATGATCTAACGAACCTATTATAAAATCAAAAGAAATAATTTGGGCACAAATTAGGTAAAATTATTATAAGTATCCCTATATATAGCCACGACCGTCATCGGCCGCCTCTGTCACCTAAGGATCACCGTTGTAACATCTACAGTCCTCCGCTCTGCCAAATGAGCTATCGAGGGATACAAACTGTATGAATAAGTTTACCTTATAAAGTCAACTAATCCTATTTATACACAAAATGTATATATATATAGTCACGACCGTCATCGGCCGCCTCTGTCACGGATGCTCCCTCGAGCCGGATTTGAACCAGCGACCTAAGGATCACCGTTGTAACATCTACAGTCGGGTAAAACACGGGCGTTGCCCGGGTCATTCGGCTAGTAGGATAATAAAAAGGACAATAAAATAATGATGACGTCTCAATAAGATATAGAATATGATGAAAAAAAAATACATAAGAATAAATGATAAAATTGAGAAAATATGCATGATAAAATTAGAAATGCCGTAAAAGTAATTTACTTATAAAAAAAAAAGAGAACATATTGAATGGAAAAATATTAAAAGAAAAGCATATAGCTCTTAAGTTGAACTGAGATTATATGTTGACGCAGAGAGTTGATAAGAGTATATAGGATGTCTGAGTATGTTCCTACAAAGAAATAGCTTAATTAGTTCTGCAATGCAGTACGAACTTGTGTTAGTGAGGTATTGCTTTCATTAACAGAACGTTCAAGATGTTCCTTTTGCATCATCAGCCAGACTAGCAGGGAGAGGTATGTAGGTTGAAGAATGTGGAAAGGAAAAGGTAAACGCAAGAGATGTACTGCTGCCAATAATGATGGTACCACGCTTGTATGATGAAAAAAAAAAGATAAAAATGATAAAATGATAAAATGATGAACCGGGTAAAAAAAAAAGAAAGAAAAAAAAAAAAAAGAATCTAGCTGGGTGTCCTGAGCTCACTATTGGGAACGATATAGCGAGGAAGGATGTTTCCAGTTGTATTAACAAAAAAATAAATTCTGGCGAGCAAGAATCTCTTGAGGGGAATAAATGAGATTGGGGAATGAAGAAAGAGAAGGTAGCTGCAAGGGTTATTCTGTTGCCAATGATGATTTCACACGACTTGAATGATAATAATAAAAAAAAGAAGAAAAAAAAGTGATGAGTGGTAATGATGAGAATGATGAGCCGGGTGATAAGAAAAATAATCTAGCTGGGTATCCTGAACTCACTATTGGGAATGATATAGCGAGGAAGGATTTCTCAGTTGGATTAATCAATGAAAAAAAAAATTTTGGCGAACAGGAAGCCCTTGTGGCAATGCATGAGAATGTATGGGCAGGGTAGGTTAGGATACGTCAACGATAAAATTAGAAAGACTCAATAGAAAAAAATATAAATACAAAAATATCTTAAACTATAAAAAAATATTATTGACGTTGTCAATATATTAAAAGTTTTAAAATGACGAGAAAGATGGTTGAAGTTATAATATGTGTGTAATAAGCCTAAAAATGATGAAGATTACGATTTGAAGAAAAAAATAAAGAAATAATTAGTTGGTGATGGCTGACGGCATTGCTAATGAATGGTTAAATTAAAGACAAAATAATAATAATGAATAATATAATTAAAATTATGGTTAAAATGTTTTATACACATCTAAAGTTGCATTAATTGAAATAGTAATGGGGCAGGTAAAATAAAGAACTTAATGAATATATGATAAAAATGCTATTGCCATAAATCGATTGAATAGTTAATTCACTGCGTGGAAAAAAAATGGAGATGGAGTTACATTAATAGAGTTCTGTAGAGAAAATTCTCCTACCAGATGGATGATGTCTTGATGGGTTTTGTGGAGTCGCTTGCGATGAGGCTTGGTGATCACTTTTTGCGGTGGTTGCCTTGGGACATCGTCGATGCTGGTTGGCGAGGCAATGCCAGGATTTCTCGATAAATCTTGTCTGCCTGTTCGAGCCGATGGAGGAAGATGTTCGTGGCGCAGGAGATGTCGATGGGGGCGATGATGATCTGCTCGATGCGAGGTACAGCTAGTCCTCGCATGGCGTCTTTGAGATGGTCCACTGGATCGTCAAGATGGAGGGCAAGTAGAAGGAGCATCCACACGAATGCGTCGTTGACCACCCGCGGCACCCGCTGTCATTCTCTGCATGCCGCTGTCCTCAGTTATCCTGTCGACTTTCTGTAATATTATTGCAAATGCCGACGTTTAGATAAGCTGAAGCGAACTGCTGAGAAACACCCCCTAGAACATCTGCCGACCCGCTGCCAAAACTTGTCCTGTTTTAGGAGGTCTCTATAAGAATGTCCCTCGGGACCCCGAATGGGCTGGGCGTTGCCTTCCCCCCCCCCCCCTCCTTTCCCTGCTGCCACCAGCTGACCGCCCTCTCTTTGGATCTTTATTTTGACGTCACCAATTTTAGTTTATATACAAAAAGGGTGTACAGGTTATATTAATAAAGATATAGCATATATACAAAATATGGGGGTGGTAGCAAATAGAAAGTGTCATTATTATACAGTTTAAAATATACGATATATACATATAGGTAATTGTGATTACAATGAGGAAAAGTCACAAACACAAGAATGTATATACACATTAAATCTTCATAAAATACACATAAACACACACACAAACTAATACACATACAAAACACACATATAAAAACTAACATACACAAAGTTTCATAATTCCAACCACACACAACAAAAGCAAAATTTTTAAAATTTATAAATCTTTTTCAACTCTTTCTTCAATTTTAATCCAAATATTCATTGGTCGAAGAGATTGGTAGGTGAGTAAACCAGCAGGGATGAAACTCCCGCCGGGTTTAGTTCTGACAAGTTTCGGCCCGGTACCAATCTCTTTCCATCCTGGTCGAACTATTATGGTTTCCAACAAAACAACACAAGAAAATTGACTCTATATTACAATAAAATTTTTATATTATTAGAAGTGTTTTCACCACACACAAAAAATATAAAATTACACAAAATATTACTTTAAAAAATATTTTTAAATGTCTTTCTTAATAAATTTAAATTGTTTGCTCTTTTTACTACTCTAATATCTTCAATTCTTCCTTTTTTTTCTATGTTCTGCTTAAATTACGTGTAACGACCGAAGTAATAAGCTTGAACTTGTTATAACCCTATATTGTTACATAAATAATTAAAACCTTTTTGATACCCAAATAATAATATTTAATAATTTGTTTTAATCATCATTGATTTACAACTATTTTTCATATAAATTATATTTAACTAGCGGATATACCCGGCTTCGCCCGGGTTTTACTTGAGTAAAGGTTTGTCTAACGAACATTTGTTAAAACAATTCCCTATATATATCGTATATTTAAACTGTATAATAATGACACTTTCTATTTGCTACCACCCCCATATTTTGTATATATGCTATATCTTTATTAATATAACCTGTTGGCAGGGGATCGGCAGATGTTCTAGGGAATGTTTCTCGGAAGTCCGCTTCAGGCTGTCTCTCTCACACAGTCTGTCTCTCCATGTCTCGGGGATAAGCATCCAAGTTTGTGTCATGGCCTCTTCCTCTGTTTCGTGGGCTGTACCCGATTACTCTCGGTGCTAACATCTATCCCTGCCTTTGCTTCTTGTTGTCCGCGTGTGAGAAGAACATCAACACTCGCCTCACGTACACGACTGCTAGTTCATCCATACGTCCGCACATTGCAACAATATTAGATATATATTTTGATAATTAGAAACTCGTAAATTTGAATCTATCGATAAAGTGAACATTTTTTCCCGGTCCCTATGTGCCGTGTCATCCTGAATTTTGTCTTTCCTAATTTTCTACCTTAAAAATTCATCGTTTTATCTAGTGAACATTTTTTCCCGGTCCCTTGAAAAATACTCATTAAGTTGAATAAAATCAATATTAATTGGTTCCCTCGGTAATTGGAAGTTAAAGGAATAGTATCTTTGCCTTGGATTTGTATCATAATTCTTGTCTCAAATAAATTGCCATGTCATCCTGAATTTTGTCTTTCCTAATTTTCTACATTACAAAATCATCGTTTTATCTAGTGAACATTTCTTCCCGGTCCCTGTGTGCCGTGTCATCCTGAATTTTGTCTTTCCTAATTTACTACCTTACAAAATCATCGTTTTATCTAGTGAACATTTTTTCCCGGTCCCTTGAAAAATACTCGATAATTTGAATAAAATCAATATTAATTGGTTCCCTCGGTAATTGGAAGTTAAAGGAATAGTATATTTGCCTTGGAATTGTATCATTATTCTTGTCTCAAATAATTTGCCGTGTCATCCTGAGATAATCTTACTTTTGATGGCGCTGCTTGCGAGTTAAATCTACATATCTGCAAATAACTCTAAGGATATTCAATATATTCAAGAAATTATTTTTCAGAAACTTTCCCAGTACTATACTAAATAACTTCTCAAAGTTCCATGGCGTTCCAATGAGTGGTTTGGTCAGGCATAAAGGACAGACACACATACATTCATTTTTTATATATATATATAGATTCTACATATACGTATATATATATGTATAAATAATTGTATATAGTTGTTTACAAAAATGTAATATATGTATAAATATATATACTAGCCGAGTGACCCGGGCAATGCCCCGGGTTTATCCGAAGGGCCCGCTGAGATATTAAGAGTATAAATAGTGGCGTAAAAATTGCAATGGGTGTAATCTTATTTCCAAGAATCATCATATCAAATATAAGGGTGAGTAAAAAATACTTTCTAAGTCTATACATTCGGTCGAATCTTCTAAATTTATACATTAAAATGAGAATGGAATCATATTATTCATAACAAACTTTATAATTAACAACATATTAGATATCACAGTGCAAAAATGTATAAAATTAATGCATAGAAAAGTGGGAAATAGGTAAATAAAGAGAAGACTGATGAACAAAATAATTGATAATAAATAGTCTATGAGGCATTGATGCCAAAGCCTAAAAATATTATTTAAAATGAAAAATAAGAAAAGTTTTAACAAATCATAAAATAAAGTTGCAAACAGCCTAACTATATTGAAGATGAGACAACATATAAAAAGGAATGAATTAATAATTTAAAAGACCTCATGAAAAATTATATTTATAGTTTTACTAGACGAATGGCCCGGCTTCGCCCGAGAATTCCCCCGAGTGCAATTTCCTTCATACTGAAAGTACATCAATAATAAAGAGAAGTGCCATAGAATAGCGATACAGAAGTAACACATAAACCACAGGCAAAAAGTGTGTGTAATGGAAAAAATTGAATTATATCAGTGTTTAGGTATTTGATTTAATTATTTTTGCAATCCCTTTAGTTGTTTCAAAATCAATATAGTTCAAATAGATGGCAGTCTTTCCCCCAACCCTCGAGGTACCCGCCCCAGCGCATCAACCCTTGAAATTGCCTGAGTTGAGCGAGTGTCTGCGATGGATCTTGACTGCGATGCCAAGCTTCTCAATAAGAATAAGAAAAAATAGGTTTATAAAAAAATTAATCCAAAATACTGGCATGCAAATATTTTTCTGTAAAAAAATAAAAGAGCACATGGAAATCAGGCAAACATATGTGTTTGCTAATGACTGCGGCTGCATTTTAAACGATTTCTTTAAAGAGATAAACAAAAACAAAGCCCAGAACAAATATTATTAAGAAATACGAAAGCCATCATTTACATACAGTATCGCTAATTTTGTAAAGGTTTTTTTAATTGCATTGTGTGCACTTACCGTAACTTAGTTATATAAATTTCTCTCTCAATACTTCATACTTTTGTAAAAAAAGTAACACTCGTATAAAAATATATTTCAAAAAAGTACGCAAGCAACTTGAAAAAAAAAAGAATGCTCATTGGTCTCTTAATTGTCCTGGTGTTGTTGACTTCGCCTCGTACTTACTCCGCGTAAAAAAATATTCAAATGAGAAAAATAAATAGCCAAAAATACTAATCAAAATGTAGCCGAAATATTTCCTCAGCTCTATAAAAAGCGACATGCAAAATTTGGTACCAATTGGCTCAGTAGTTTTTGAGTTTATCGCGAAACAGACATTGACTTTATATAAAATAAGATATATACAGTATAACCTCGTTAATTCCACACATGATATTTCAACCATGTTTGGATGTCCTAAACACTACGACCTATCATATAATAAAACTGTAATTCTACACTATCGATAATCCGACTCTTCCGATAATTCAACCACTTTAAAATTCAAATTTCGACAGTTGATTGTTGTTTGAATACAACCTCGCCCCTAAAAAGGTATTACAGAGGCGGGCGGCGCCGGCTTGAATGTACAAAATTTATGTAGGAGTGTAGAGAAGTGGGAACAATAAGTAAATAAAAATTATTGAAAATTAATAGTTTATTAGCAAACAAATAATACAAAAATTACTTTCTGGTGAGAAACTATAGACATTGGTTAAAAGTTTAAATAAATATATTTGAAATGAAAAAAATATTATATAGAAAATAATTTAAAAAATAAAGTTGCCAACTATATTGCAGAGGAGACTACATATGAAAGGAAATAATCTAAAGGACTCATTGAAAATAAATTTCTAATTTTATTTATACATGGATTCAACTTTATGAGTATACTATCCAAAGTTTGCCAACGTGAAAAAGCCACATAGAGCTTGCTGTCCATGCATAAACACAGGCTCTTGTAGCAAGAGACCCACTCTAGCAAAGGTTTGGCCTTGAGTCTTATTTATGGTTAGAGCAAAAGCCAACCTTAGTGAAAACTGATGTTATAAAATATCTGTACCTCCCTGTCTTTAACTACTGTACCTCTGTCAATAAAATATCTGTACCTGCTTTTTTTTAACACTGTAACTCTGTTATAAAATATCTGTGCCTTCCTTTCTTTAAATACTGTACCTATGTCAATGAATATCTGTCTCCCTGTCTTTAAATAATGTAACTCTGACAATAAAATATCTGTGCCTCCCTTTTTTTAACTAATGTACATCTGTTATAAAATAACTGTGCCTACCTGTCTTTAACAACTGTACCTCTGTTATAAAATATATGTGCCTTCCTGTCTTCAACTACTGTTCCTATGTTATAAAATATCTATACCTCTAGGTCTTCAACTACTGTTCCTATGTTATAAAATATCTATACCTCTAGGTCTTCAACTACTGTACCTCTGTCAATAAAATACCTGTACCTCCGTGTCTTCAACAACTGTACCTCTCTTTCTTTAACTACTGTACTTCAGTTATAAAATATTTGTACCTCTCTGTCTTTAACTACTGTACCTCAGTTATAAAATATTTGTACCTCTTTGTCTTTAACTACTGTACCTCTGTCAATAAATTATCTGTACCTCCTTGTCTTTTCCTACTGTACCTCTGTTATAAAATATCTGTACCTCCCTTTCTTTAACTACTGTACCTCTGTTATAAAATATCTTTACCTCCCTGTCTTTAACTACTGTTCCTCTTCAATAAAATATCTGTGCCTCCCTGTCTTCAACGGCTTTACCTCTGTTAAAAAATATCTGTACCGCTCTGTCTCTAGCTACTGTACCTCTGTTTTAAAATATCTGTACCTCCCTGTCTTTAACTACTGTACATCAATTATAAAATATCTGTGCCTCCCTGCCCTTAACTACTGTACCTTTGTTATAAAATATCCGTACCTCCCTGTCTTTACTTACTGTACCTCTGTCAATTAAATATCTGTACCTCTCTGTCATTAACTACTGTATCTCTGTTATAAAATATCTGTACCTCCTTGTCTTTAACTATTGTACCTCTGTTTTAAAATATCAGTACCTCTCTTTCTTTAACTACTGTATCTTTGTTATAAAATATCTGTACCTCTCTGTCTTTAACTACTTTACATCTTTTATAAAATATCTGTACCTCCTTGTCTTTAATTAATGTACCTCTGTCAATAAAATATCTGTTTCTCATTGTCTCTATCTACTGTATCTCTGTTATAAAATATCTGTACCTCGCTGTCTTTAACTACTGAATCTCTGTCAATAAAATACCTGTTTCTCCCTGTCATTAACTACTGTACCTCTGTTTAAAAGTATCTGTACCTCCTTGTCATTAACTAATGTGCCTCTGTCAATAAAATATCTGTTTCTCCCTGTTTTTACCTACTCTACCTCTGTTATAAAATATCTGTACCTCCCTGTCTTCAACTACTGTACCTCTGTTATAAAATATCAGTACCTCTCTGTCTTGAACTATTGTACCTCTGTTTTAAAATAACTGTACCTCCTTGGCTTTAACTACTGTACCTCTGTTATAAAATATCTGTACCACTCTGTCTTTAACAACTGTACCTCTGTTATAAAATATCAGTATCTCTCTTTCTTCAACTACTGTATCTTTGTTATAAAATATCTGTACCTCTCTGTCTTTAACTACTTTACATCTTTTATAAAATATCTGTACCTCCTTGTCTTTAATTAATGTACCTCTGTCAATAAAATATCTGTTTCTCATTGTCTTTAACTACTGTATCTCTGTTATAAAATATCTGTACCTCCTGACTTTAACTACTGAATCTCTGTCAAAAAAATATCTGTTTCTCCCTGTCTTTAACTATTGTACCTCTGTTTAAAAGTATCTGTACCTCCTTGTCTTTAACTAATGTGCCTCTGTCAATAAAATATCTGTTTCTCCCTGTCTTTAACTACTGTACCTCTGTTATAAAATATCTCTACCTCGCTGTCTTAAACTACTGTACCTCTGTTCAAAAGTATCTGTACATACTTGTCTTTATAATGTGCCTCTGTCAATAAAATATATGTTTCTCCCTGTCTTTAACTATTGTACCTCTGTTATAAAATATCTTTACCTTCCTGTCTTTAACTACTGTACCTCTGTTATAAAATATATCTACCTCTCTGTCTTTAACTTCTGTATCTCTGTTTTAAAATATCTGTAAATACTTGTCTTTAAATACTGAACCTCTGTCAATAAAATATCTGTTTCTCCCTGTCTTTAACTATTGTACCTCTGTTATAAAATATCTGTACCTCCCTGTATTTAACTACTGTACCTCTGTTTTGAATATCTGTACCTCCTTGTCTTTAACTACTGTACTTCTGTCAATAAAATATCTGTTTCTCCCTGTCTTTAAATACTATACCTCTGTTATAAAATATCAGTACCTCTCTGTCTTTAACTACTGTACCTCTGTCAATAAAATATCTGTTTCTCACTGTCTTTAACTACTGTACCTCTGTTTTTAAATATCTGTACCTCGCTCACTTTAACTAATGTACCTCTGTTAATGAAATATCTGTTTCTCCCTGTCTTTACCTACTCTACCTCTGTTATAAAATATCTGTACCTCCCTGTCTTTACCTACTGTACCTCTGTTATAAAATATCAGTACCTCTCTGTCTTTAACTATTGTACCTCTGTTTTAAAATAACTGTACCTCCTTGGCTTTAACTACTGTACATCTGTTATAAAATATCTGTACCACTTTGTCTTTAACTACTGTACCTCTGTTATAAAATATCAGTACCTCTCTTTCTTTAACTACTGTATCTGTGTTATAAAATATCTGTACCTCTCTGTCTTCAACTACTTTACATCTTTTATAAAATATCTGTACTTCCTTGTCTTTAATTAATGTACCTCTGTCAATAAAATATCTGTTTCTCATTGTCTTTAACTACTGTATCTCTGTTATAAAATATCTGTACCTCGCTGTCTTTAACTACTGAATCTCTGTCAATAAAATATCTGTTTCTCCCTGTCTTTACCTACTGTACCTCTGTTATAAAATATCTTTACCTTCCTGTCTTTAACTACTGTATATCTGTTATAAATATATCTACCTCTCTGTCTTTAACTTCTGTACCTCTGTTTTAAAATATCTATAAATACTTGTCTTTAAATACTGAACCTCTGTCAATAAAATATCTGTTTCTCCCTGTCTTTAACTACTGTACCTCTGTTATAAAATATCTGTACCTCCCTGTCTTTAACTACTGTACCTCTGTTTTGAATATCTGTACCTCCTTGTCTTTAACTACTGTACTTCTGTCAATAAAATATCTGTTTCTCCCTGTCTTTAACTACTATACCTCTGTTATAAAATATCTGTACCTCGCTGTCTTCAACTACTTTACCTCTGTTATAAAATATCTGTACCTCTCTGTCTTTAACTACTGTACTTCTGTTTTAAATTATCTGTAAATCCTTGTTTTTAAATACTGAACCTCTGTCAATAAAATATCTGTTTTCACTGTCTTTAACTACTGTACCTCTGTTATAAAATATCTGTACCTCGCTGTTCTTAAATACTGTAACTCTGTCAATAAAATATCTGTATCTTCCTGTACCTAAATACTGTACCTCTGTTATAAAATATCTGTACCACTATGTCTTTACCTACAGTGCCTCTGTCAATAAAATATCTGTACCTGCTTTTTTTTTAAATACTGTACCTCTGTTATAAAATATCTGTACCTTCCTTTCTTTAAATACTGTACCTCTGTCAATGAATATCTGTCTCCCTGTCTTTAACTAATGTAACTCTGACAATAAAATATCTGTGCCTCCCTTTTTTTAACTAATGTACATCTGTTATAAAATATCTGTGCCTACCTGTCTTTAACAACTGTACCTCTGTTATAAAATATATGTGCCTTCCTGTCTTCAACTACTGTTCCTATGTTATAAAATATCTATACCTCTAGGTCTTCAACTACTGTTCCTATGTTATAAAATATCTATACCTCTAGGTCTTCAACTACTGTACCTCTGTCAATAAAATACCTGTACCTCCGTGTCTTCAACAACTGTACCTCTCTTTCTTTAACTACTGTACTTCAGTTATAAAATATTTGTACCTCTCTGTCTTTAACTACTGTACCTCAGTTATAAAATATTTGTACCTCTTTGTCTTTAACTACTGTACCTCTGTCAATAAATTATCTGTACCTCCTTGTCTTTTCCTACTGTACCTCTGTTATAAAATATCTGTACCTCCCTTTCTTTAACTACTGTACCTCTGTTATAAAATATCTTTACCTCCCTGTCTTTAACTACTGTTCCTCTTCAATAAAATATCTGTGCCTCCCTGTCTTCAACGGCTTTACCTCTGTTAAAAAATATCTGTACCGCTCTGTCTCTAGCTACAGTACCTCTGTTTTAAAATATCTGTACCTCCCTGTCTTTAACTACTGTACATCAATTATAAAATATCTGTGCCTCCCTGCCCTTAACTACTGTACCTTTGTTATAAAATATCCGTACCTCCCTGTCTTTACTTACTGTACCTCTGTCAATTAAATATCTGTACCTCTCTGTCATTAACTACTGTATCTCTGTTATAAAATATCTGTACCTCCTTTTCTTTAACTATTGTACCTCTGTTTTAAAATATCAGTACCTCTCTTTCTTTAACTACTGTATCTTTGTTATAAAATATCTGTACCTCTCTGTCTTTAACTACTTTACATCTTTTATAAAATATCTGTACCTCCTTGTCTTTAATTAATGTACCTCTGTCAATAAAATATCTGTTTCTCATTGTCTCTATCTACTGTATCTCTGTTATAAAATATCTGTACCTCGCTGTCTTTAACTACTGAATCTCTGTCAATAAAATACCTGTTTCTCCCTGTCATTAACTACTGTACCTCTGTTTAAAAGTATCTGTACCTCCTTGTCATTAACTAATGTGCCTCTGTCAATAAAATATCTGTTTCTCCCTGTTTTTACCTACTCTACCTCTGTAATAAAATATCTGTACCTCCCTGTCTTCAACTACTGTACCTCTGTTATAAAATATCAGTACCTCTCTGTCTTGAACTATTGTACCTCTGTTTTAAAATAACTGTACCTCCTTGGCTTTAACTACTGTACCTCTGTTATAAAATATCTGTACCACTCTGTCTTTAACAACTGTACCTCTGTTATAAAATATCAGTATCTCTCTTTCTTCAACTACTGTATCTTTGTTATAAAATATCTGTACCTCTCTGTCTTTAACTACTTTACATCTTTTATAAAATATCTGTACCTCCTTGTCTTTAATTAATGTACCTCTGTCAATAAAATATCTGTTTCTCATTGTCTTTAACTACTGTATCTCTGTTATAAAATATCTGTACCTCCTGACTTTAACTACTGAATCTCTGTCAAAAAAATATCTGTTTCTCCCTGTCTTTAACTATTGTACCTCTGTTTAAAAGTATCTGTACCTCCTTGTCTTTAACTAATGTGCCTCTGTCAATAAAATATCTGTTTCTCCCTGTCTTTAACTACTGTACCTCTGTTATAAAATATCTCTACCTCGCTGTCTTAAACTACTGTACCTCTGTTCAAAAGTATCTGTACATACTTGTCTTTATAATGTGCCTCTGTCAATAAAATATATGTTTCTCCCTGTCTTTAACTATTGTACCTCTGTTATAAAATATCTTTACCTTCCTGTCTTTAACTACTGTACCTCTGTTATAAAATATATCTACCTCTCTGTCTTTAACTTCTGTATCTCTGTTTTAAAATATCTGTAAATACTTGTCTTTAAATACTGAACCTCTGTCAATAAAATATCTGTTTCTCCCTGTCTTTAACTATTGTACCTCTGTTATAAAATATCTGTACCTCCCTGTATTTAACTACTGTACCTCTGTTTTGAATATCTGTACCTCCTTGTCTTTAACTACTGTACTTCTGTCAATAAAATATCTGTTTCTCCCTGTCTTTAAATACTATACCTCTGTTATAAAATATCAGTACCTCTCTGTCTTTAACTACTGTACCTCTGTCAATAAAATATCTGTTTCTCACTGTCTTTAACTACTGTACCTCTGTTATTAAATATCTGTACCTCGCTCACTTTAACTAATGTACCTCTGTTAATGAAATATCTGTTTCTCCCTGTCTTTACCTACTCTACCTCTGTTATAAAATATCTGTACCTCCCTGTCTTTACCTACTGTACCTCTGTTATAAAATATCAGTACCTCTCTGTCTTTAACTATTGTACCTCTGTTTTAAAATAACTGTACCTCCTTGGCTTTAACTACTGTACATCTGTTATAAAATATCTGTACCACTTTGTCTTTAACTACTGTACCTCTGTTATAAAATATCAGTACCTCTCTTTCTTTAACTACTGTATCTGTGTTATAAAATATCTGTACCTCTCTGTCTTCAACTACTGTACATCTTTTATAAAATATCTGTACTTCCTTGTCTTTAATTAATGTACCTCTGTCAATAAAATATCTGTTTCTCATTGTCTTTAACTACTGTATCTCTGTTATAAAATATCTGTACCTCGCTGTCTTTAACTACTGAATCTCTGTCAATAAAATATCTGTTTCTCCCTGTCTTTACCTACTGTACCTCTGTTATAAAATATCTTTACCTTCCTGTCTTTAACTACTGTATATCTGTTATAAAATATATCTACCTCTCTGTCTTTAACTTCTGTACCTCTGTTTTAAAATATCTATAAATACTTGTCTTTAAATACTGAACCTCTGTCAATAAAATATCTGTTTCTCCCTGTCTTTAACTACTGTACCTCTGTTATAAAATATCTGTACCTCCCTGTCTTTAACTACTGTACCTCTGTTTTGAATATCTGTACCTCCTTGTCTTTAACTACTGTACTTCTGTCAATAAAATATCTGTTTCTCCCTGTCTTTAACTACTATACCTCTGTTATAAAATATCTGTACCTCGCTGTCTTCAACTACTTTACCTCTGTTATAAAATATCTGTACCTCTCTGTCTTTAACTACTGTACTTCTGTTTTAAATTATCTGTAAATCCTTGTTTTTAAATACTGAACCTCTGTCAATAAAATATCTGTTTTCACTGTCTTTAACTACTGTACCTCTGTTATAAAATATCTGTACCTCTCTGTCTTTAACAACTGTACCTCTGACAATAAAATATATTTTCTCACTGTCTTTAACTACTCTACCTCTGTTATAAAATATCTGTAAATCCATCTCTTTAACTCCTGTACCTCTGTTATAAAATATCTGTACCTCTCTGTTTTCAACTACTGTACCTCTGTCAATAAAATATCTTTACCTCCCTGTATTTTACTACTGTACCTCTGTTATAAAATATCTGCACCTCTCTGTCTTTAACTACTGTACCTCTGACAATAAAATATCTGTACCTTCCCGTCTTTAACTACTGTACTTCTGTTATTAAATATCTGTACCTCTCTGTCTTAAACTACTGTACCTCTGTTTGAAAGTATCTGTACATCCATGTCTTTAACTAATGTGCCTCTGTTAATAAAATAACTGTACCTCCTTGGCTTTAACTACTGTACCTCTGTTATAAAATATCTGTACCACTCTGTCTTTAACTACTGTACCTCTGTTATAAAATATCAGTACCTCTCTATCTTTAACTACTGTATCTTTGTTAGAAAATATCTGTACCTTTCTGTCTTTAACTACTTTACATCTTTTATAAAATATCTGTACCTCCTTGTCTCTAATTAATGTACCTCTGTCAATAAAATATCTGTTTCTCCCTGTCTTTAACAACTGTACCTCTGGCAATATAATATCTGTTTCTCATTTTCTATAACTACTGAATCACTGTTATAAAATATCTGTACCTCGCTGTCTTTAACTACTGAATCTCTGTCAATAAAATATCTGTTTCTCCCTGTCTTTAACTACTGTACCTCTGTTTGAAAGTATCTGTACTTTGCTGTCTTAAACTACTGTACCTCTTTTTAAAAGTATCTGTACATCCTTGTCTTTAACTAATGTGCCTCTGTCAATAGAATATCTGTTTCTCCCTGTCTTTAACTACTGTACCTCTGTTATAAAATATCTGTACCTCGCTGTCTTAAACTAATGTACCTCTGTTTAAAAGTATCTGTACATCCTTGTCTTTAACTAATGTGCCTCTGTCAATAAAATATATGTTTATCCCTGTCTTTAACTACTGTACCTCTGTTATAAAATATCTGTACCAAACTGTCTTTAACTACTCTACCTCTGTTATAAAATATATGTACCTCTCTATTTTCAACTAATGTACCTCTGTTTCAAAATATCTGTAAATCCTTGTTTTAAAATACTGAACCTCTGTCGATAAAATATATGTTTTTCCCTGTTTTTAACTACTGTACCTCTGTTATAAAATATCTGTACCTCTCTGTCTTTACTACTGTACCTCTGTTTTAAAATATCTTTAAATCCTTGTTTTCAAATACTGAACCTCTGTCAATAAAATATCTGTTTCTCCCTGTCTTTAAATACTATACCTCTGTTATAAAATATCAGTACCTCTCTGTCTTTAACTACTGTACCTCTGTCAATAAAATATCTGTTTCTCACTGTCTTTAACTACTGTACCTCTGTTATTAAATATCTGTACCTCGCTCACTTTAACTAATGTACCTCTGTTAATGAAATATCTGTTTCTCCCTGTCTTTACCTACTCTACCTCTGTTATAAAATATCTGTACCTCCCTGTCTTTACCTACTGTACCTCTGTTATAAAATATCAGTACCTCTCTGTCTTTAACTATTGTACCTCTGTTTTAAAATAACTGTACCTCCTTGGCTTTAACTACTGTACATCTGTTATAAAATATCTGTACCACTTTGTCTTTAACTACTGTACCTCTGTTATAAAATATCAGTACCTCTCTTTCTTTAACTACTGTATCTGTGTTATAAAATATCTGTACCTCTCTGTCTTCAACTACTTTACATCTTTTATAAAATATCTGTACTTCCTTGTCTTTAATTAATGTACCTCTGTCAATAAAATATCTGTTTCTCATTGTCTTTAACTACTGTATCTCTGTTATAAAATATCTGTACCTCGCTGTCTTTAACTACTGAATCTCTGTCAATAAAATATCTGTTTCTCCCTGTCTTTACCTACTGTACCTCTGTTATAAAATATCTTTACCTTCCTGTCTTTAACTACTGTATATCTGTTATAAAATATATCTACCTCTCTGTCTTTAACTTCTGTACCTCTGTTTTAAAATATCTATAAATACTTGTCTTTAAATACTGAACCTCTGTCAATAAAATATCTGTTTCTCCCTGACTTTAACTACTGTACCTCTGTTATAAAATATCTGTACCTCCCTGTCTTTAACTACTGTACCTCTGTTTTGAATATCTGTACCTCCTTGTCTTTAACTACTGTACTTCTGTCAATAAAATATCTGTTTCTCCCTGTCTTTAACTACTATACCTCTGTTATAAAATATCTGTACCTCGCTGTCTTCAACTACTTTACCTCTGTTATAAAATATCTGTACCTCTCTTTCTTTAACTACTGTACTTCTGTTTTAAATTATCTGTAAATCCTTGTTTTTAAATACTGAACCTCTGTCAATAAAATATCTGTTTTCACTGTCTTTAACTACTGTACCTCTGTTAAAAAATATCTGTACCTCTCTGTCTTTAACAACTGTACCTCTGACAATAAAATATATTTTCTCACTGTCTTTAACTACTCTACCTCTGTTATAAAATATCTGTAAATCCATCTCTTTAACTCCTGTACCTCTGTTATAAAATATCTGTACCTCTCTGTTTTCAACTACTGTACCTCTGTCAATAAAATATCTTTACCTCCCTGTATTTTACTACTGTACCTCTGTTATAAAATATCTGCACCTCTCTGTCTTTAACTACTGTACCTCTGACAATAAAATATCTGTACCTTCCCGTCTTTAACTACTGTACTTCTGTTATTAAATATCTGTACCTCTCTGTCTTAAACTACTGTACCTCTGTTTGAAAGTATCTGTACATCCATGTCTTTAACTAATGTGCCTCTGTTAATAAAATAACTGTACCTCCTTGGCTTTAACTACTGTACCTCTGTTATAAAATATATGTACCACTCTGTCTTTAACAACTGTACCTCTGTTATAAAATATCAGTACCTCTCTATCTTTAACTACTGTATCTTTGTTAGAAAATATCTGTACCTTTCTGTCTTTAACTACTTTACATCTTTTATAAAATATCTGTACCTCCTTGTCTCTAATTAATGTACCTCTGTCAATAAAATATCTGTTTCTCCCTGTCTTTAACAACTGTACCTCTGGCAATATAATATCTGTTTCTCATTGTCTATAACTACTGAATCACTGTTATAAAATATCTGTACCTCGCTGTCTTTAACTACTGAATCTCTGTCAATAAAATATCTGTTTCTCCCTGTCTTTAACTTCTGTACCTCTGTTTGAAAGTATCTGTACTTTGCTGTCTTAAACTACTGTACCTCTTTTTAAAAGTATCTGTACATCCTTGTCTTTAACTAATGTGCCTCTGTCAATAGAATATCTGTTTCTCCCTGTCTTTAACTACTGTACCTCTGTTATAAAATATCTGTACCTCCCTGTATTTAACTACTGTACCTCTGTTATAAAATATCTGTACCAAACTGTCTTTAACTACTCTACCTCTGTTATAAAATATATGTACCTCTCTATTTTCAACTAATGTTCCTCTGTTTCAAAATATCTGTAAATCCTTGTTTTAAAATACTGAACCTCTGTCGATAAAATATATGTTTTTCCCTGTTTTTAACTACTGTACCTCTGTTATAAAATATCTGTACCTCTCTGTCTTTACTACTGTACCTCTGTTTTAAAATATCTTTAAATCCTTGTTTTCAAATACTGAACCTCTGTCAATAAAATATCTGTTTCTCCCTGTCTTTAACTACTGTACCTCTGTTATAAAATATCTGTACCACCCTGTCTTTAACTACTCTACCTCTGTTATAAAATATATGTACCTCTCTATTTTCAACTAATGTACCTCTGTTTCAAAATATCTGTAAATCCTTGTCTTTAAATACTGAACCTCTGTCAATAAAATATCTGTTTTACTCTGTCTTTAACTACGGTACTTCTGTTGTAAAATATCTGTACCTCTCTGTTTTTAACTACTGTACCTCTGTTTTGAATATCTGTACCTCCTTGTCTTTAACTACTGTACTTCTGTCAATAAAATACCTGTTTCTCCCTGTCTTAACTACTGTACCTATTTTATAAAATATCTGTACCTCCTTGTCTTTAACTAATGTACCTCTGTCAATAAAATATCTGTTTCTCACTGTCTTTAACTACTGTACCTCTGTTATAAAATATCTGTACCACTCTGTCTTTAACTACTGTACCTCTGTTATAAAATATCAGTACCTCTCTTTCTTTAACTACTGTATCTTTGTTATAAAATATCTGTACCTCTCTGTCTTTAACTACTTTACATCTTTTATAAAATATCTGTGCCTCCTTGTCTTTAATTAATGTACCTCTGTCAATAAAATATCTGTTTCTCATTGTCTTTAACTACTGTATCTCTGTTATAAAATATCTGTACCTCGCTGTGTTTAACTACTGAATCTCCGTCAATAAAATATCTGTTTCTCCCTGTCTTTAACTACTGTACCTCGCTGTCTTAAACTATTGTACCTCTGTTTAAAAGTATCTGTACATCCTTGTCTTTAACTAATGTGCCTCTGTCAATAAAATATATGTTTCTCCCTGCCTTTAACTATTGTACCTCTTTATAAAATATCTGTACCTCCCTATCTTTAACTACTGTACCTCTGTTATCAAATATCTGTACCTCGCTCTCTTTAATTGATGTACCTCTGTCAATGAAATATCTGTTTCTCCCTGTTTTTACCTACTCTACCTCTGTTATAAAATATCTGTATCTCACTTTCTTTAAATACTGTACCTCTGTTATAAAATATCTGTACTTCTCTGTCATTAAATGCTGTACCTCTATTTTAAAATATCTTTACCTGCTTGTCTTTAACTACTATACCTCTGTTATAAAATATCTGTTTCTCCCTGTCTTCAACTACTGTACCTCTGTTATAAAATATCTGTACCTCCCTGTCTTTAACTACTGTACATCTGTTATAAAATATCAGTACCTCTCTGTCTTTAACTAATGTACCTCTGTTTTAAAATAACTGTACCTCCTTGGCTTTAACTACTGTACCTCTGTTAAAAAATATGTTTCTTCTTTATTTAACTACTGTACCTCTGTTATAAAATATCTGTACCACTCTGTCTTTAACTACTGTACCTCTGTTATAAAATATCAATACCTCTTTTTCTTTAACTTCTGTATCTTTGTTATAAAATATCTGTACCTCTCTGTCTTTAACTACTTTACCTCTTTTATAAAATATTTGTACCTCCTTGTCTTTAATTACTGTACCTCTGTCAATAAAATATCTGTTTCTCATTGTCTTTAACTACTGTATCTCTGTTAGAAAATATCTGTACCTCGATGTCTCTAACTACTGTATCTCTGTTAATAAAATATCTGTTTCTCCTTGTCTTTAACTACTGTACCTCTGTTTAAAAGTATCTGTACCTCCTTGTCTTTAACTAATGTGCGTCTGTCAATAAAATATCTGTTTCTCCCTGTCTTTAACTACTATACCTCTGTTATAAAATATCTGTACCTCTCTGTCTTTAACTACTGTACCTCTGTTTTAAAATATCTGTAAATCCTTGTCTTTAAATACTGAACCTCTGTCAATAAAATATCTGTTTTTCCCTGTCTTTAACTACTGTACATCTGTTAAAAAAATATGTTTCTTCTGTCTTTAACTACTGTACCTCTGTTATAAAATATCTGTACCTCTCTGTCTTTACTTACTGTACTTCTGTCAATAAAATATATGTGCCTCTATGCTTTCAACTACTGTACCTCTGTTTAAAATATCTGTAACTCTCTGTATTTAACTACTGTTCCTCTGTCAATAAAATATCTTTACCTTCCTGTATTTACTACTGTACTTCTGTTATAAAATATCTGTACATCCCTGTCTCTAACATTGTTCTTCTGTTATAAAATCTCTGTGCCTCCCTGTCTTTAACTCCTGTACCTGTGTAATAAAATCTCTGTGCCTCCATTTCTTCAACTACGGTACCTCTTTTATAAAATATCTATACCTCCCTGTCTTTAACTACTGTGCCTCTGTTTTGAATATCTGTACCTCCTTGTCTTTAACTACTGTACTTCTGTCAAAAAAATATCTGTTTCTTCCAGTCTTTAACTACTGTACCTCTGTTATAAAATATCTGTACCTCGCTGTCTTTAACTACTGAATCTCTGTCAATAAAATATCTGTTTCTCCCTGTCTTTAACTACTCTACCTCTGTTTAAAAGTATCTGTACCTCCTTGTTTTTAACTACTGTACCTCTGTCAATAAAATATCTGTTTCTCACTGTATTTAACTACTGTACCTCTGTTATTAAATATCTGTACCTCGCTCTCTTTAATTAATGTACCTCTGTCAATGAAATATCTGTTTCTCCCTGTCTTTACCTACTCTTCCTATGTTATAAAATATCTGTATCTCACTTTCTTTAAATACTGTACCTCTGTTATAAAATATCTGTACTTCTCTGTCATTTTAAATGATGTACCTCTGTTTTTAAATATCTTTACCTGCTTGTCTTTAACTACTATACCTCTGTTATAAAATATCTGTTTCTCCCTGTCTTTAACTACTGTACCTCTGTTATAAAATATCTGTACCTCCTTGTCTTTAACTACTGTACCTCTGTTATAAAATATCAGTACCTCTCTGTCTTTCACTACTGTACCTCTTTTTTAAAATAACTGTACCTCCTTGGCTTTAACTACTGTACCTCTGTTTAAAAATATGTTTCTTCTGTCTTTAACTACTGTACCTCTGCTATAAAATATCTGTACTACCCCGTCTTTAACTACTGTACCTCTGTTTTAAAATATCTGTAAATCCTTGTCTTTAAATACTGAACCTCTGTCAATAAAATATCTGTTTTTCCCTGTCTTTAACTACTGTACATCTGTTAAAAAAATATGTTTCTTCTGTCTTTAACTACTGTACCTCTGTTATAAAATATCTGTACCTCTCTGTCTTTACTTACTGTACTTCTGTCAATAAAATATATGTGCCTCTATGCTTTCAACTACTGTACCTCTGTTTAAAATATCTGTAACTCTCTGTATTTAACTACTGTTCCTCTGTCAATAAAATATCTTTACCTTCCTGTATTTACTACTGTACTTCTGTTATAAAATATCTGTACATCCCTGTCTCTAACATTGTTCTTCTGTTATAAAATCTCTGTGCCTCCCTGTCTTTAACTACTGTACCTGTGTAATAAAATCTCTGTGCCTCCATTTCTTCAACTACTGTACCTCTTTTATAAAATATCTATACCTCCCTGTCTTTAACTACTGTACCTCTGTTTTGAATATCTGTACCTCCTTGTCTTTAACTACTGTACTTCTGTCAAAAAAATATCTGTTTCTTCCAGTCTTTAACTACTGTACCTCTGTTATAAAATATCTGTACCTCGCTGTCTTTAACTACTGAATCTCTGTCAATAAAATATCTGTTTCTCCCTGTCTTTAACTACTCTACCTCTGTTTAAAAGTATCTGTACCTCCTTGTTTTTAACTACTGTACCTCTGTCAATAAAATATCTGTTTCTCACTGTATTTAACTACTGTACCTCTGTTATTAAATATCTGTACCTCGCTCTCTTTAATTAATGTACCTCTGTCAATGAAATATCTGTTTCTCCCTGTCTTTACCTACTCTTCCTATGTTATAAAATATCTGTATCTCACTTTCTTTAAATACTGTACCTCTGTTATAAAATATCTGTACTTCTCTGTCATTTTAAATGATGTACCTCTGTTTTTAAATATCTTTACCTGCTTGTCTTTAACTACTATACCTCTGTTATAAAATATCTGTTTCTCCCTGTCTTTAACTACTGTACCTCTGTTATAAAATATCTGTACCTCCTTGTCTTTAACTACTGTACCTCTGTTATAAAATATCAGTACCTCTCTGTCTTTCACTACTGTACCTCTTTTTTAAAATAACTGTACCTCCTTGGCTTTAACTACTGTACCTCTGTTTAAAAATATGTTTCTTCTGTCTTTAACTACTGTACCTCTGCTATAAAATATCTGTACTACCCCGTCTTTAACTACTGTACCTCTTTCAATAAAATATCTGAGACTCCCTGTCTTCAACTACTGTACCTCTGTTATAAAATATCTGTACTTTCATGTCTTTAACTACTGTATCTCTGTCAATTAAATATCTGTGCTTCCTTGTCTTCAACTACTGTATCTCTGTTATAAAATATCTGTACCTCCCTGTCTTTAACTACTGTACCTCAGTAAATAAAATATCTGTACCTCCCTGTCTTTAACTACTGTACCTCAGTAAATAAAATATCTATACCTCCCTGTCTTTAACTACTGTATCTCTGTTATAAAATATCTGTGCCTCTTTGTCTTTAACTACTGTACCTCAGTTATATAAAATATTTGTACCTCTCTGTCTTTAACTACTGTACCTCTATTATAAAATATCTGTGCCTCCCTGTCTTTACCTACTGTTTTTCTGTTATAAAATATCTGTACCATCCTGTCTTTAACTACTGAACCTTTGTTATAAATTATCTGTTTTTTTCTGTCTTAAACTACAGTACCTCTGTTTTGAATATCTGTACCTCCTTGTCATTAACTTCTGTACCTCTGTTATAAAATATCTGTACCTCCCTGTCTTTAACCACTGTACCTCTGTTATAAAATATCTGTACCTCTCTGTCTTTAACTACTGTACCTCTCTAAGAAAATATCTGTGCCTCCCTGTCTTTAACTACTGTACTTTTGTTATAAAATATCTATACCTCCCTGTCTTAATACTGTATCTTTGTTATAGAATATCTGTACCTCTCTGTCTTTAACTACTGTACCTCTATCAATAAAATATCTGTACCTCCCTGTCTTTAACTACTGTTTCTCTGTTATAAAATATCTGTACCTCGCTGTTTTTAACTACTATTATCTGTTAATTAAATATCTGTTTCATCCTGTGCTTAACTACTGTACCTCTGTTATAAAATATCTGTACCTCCTTGTCTTTAACTACTGTACCGCTGTCAATTAAATATATGGTTTTCCCTGTCTTTAACTACTGTATCTCTGTTATAAAATATCTGTACCTCGCTGTTCTTAAATACTGTAACTCTGTCAATAAAATATCTGTATCTTCCTGTACCTAAATACTGTACCTCTGTTATAAAATATCTGTACCACTATGTCTTTACCTACAGTGCCTCTGTCAATAAAATATCTGTACCTGCTTTTTTTTTAAATACTGTACCTCTGTTATAAAATATCTGTACCTTCCTTTCTTTAAATACTGTACCTCTGTCAATGAATATCTGTCTCCCTGTCTTTAACTAATGTAACTCTGACAATAAAATATCTGTGCCTCCCTTTTTTTAACTAATGTACATCTGTTATAAAATATCTGTGCCTACCTGTCTTTAACAACTGTACCTCTGTTATAAAATATATGTGCCTTCCTGTCTTCAACTACTGTTCCTATGTTATAAAATATCTATACCTCTAGGTCTTCAACTACTGTACCTCTGTCAATAAAATACCTGTACCTCCGTGTCTTCAACAACTGTGCCTCTCTGTCTTTAACTACTGTACCTCAGTTATATAATATTTGTACCTCTCTGTCTTTAACTACTGTACCTCAGTTATAAAATATTTGTACCTCTTTGTCTTTAACTACTGTACCTCTGTCAATTAAATATCTGTTTCTCCCTGTCTTTAACTACTGTACCTCTGTTATAAAATATCTGTACCTCCCTGTCTTCAACTACTGTACCTCTGTTGTAAAATATATGTACCTCTCTGTCTTTAACTACTGTACCTCTGTTTTAAAATATCTGTACCTCCCTGTCTTTAACTACTGTACCTCTGTTTTGAATATCTGTACCTCCTTGTCTTTAACTACTGTACTTCTGTCAATAAAATATCTGTTTCTCCCAGTCTTTAACTACTGTACCTCTGTTAAAAAATATCTGTACCTCGCTCTCTTTAACAACTGTACCTCTGGCAATATAATATCTGTTTCTCATTGTCTATAACTACTGTATCTCTGTTATAAAATATCTGTACCTCGCTGTCTTTAACACTGAATCTCTGTCAATAAAATATCTGTTTCTCCCTGTCTTTAACTACTCTACCTCTGTTTAAAAGTATCTGTACCTCCTTGTCTTTAACTAATGTGCCTCTGTCAATAAAATATCTGTTTCTCCTGTCTTTAACTACTGTACCTCTTTTATAAAATATCTGTACCTCCTTGTCTTTAACTACTGTACCTCTGTCAATAAAATATCTGTTTTTCCCTGTCTTTAACTACTGTACCTCTGTTATTAAATATCTGTACCTCCCTGTCTTTAACTACTGTACCTCTGTTATAAAATATCTGTACCTCCCTTGTCTTTAACTACTGTACCTCTGTTATAAAATATCTGTTTCTCCCTGTCTTTAACTACTGTACCTCTGTTATAAAATTTCTGTACCTCCCTGTCTTTAACTACTGTACCTCTGTTATAAAATATCTGTTCCTCCCAGTCTATAACTACTGTACCTCTGTTATAAAATATCTTACCGCGCTCTTTTTAACTACTGTATCTCTGTCAATGAAATATCAGTTTCTCACTGTCTTTAACTACTGTACCTCTGTTATAAAATATCTGTACTTCTCTGTCATTAAATGCTGTACCTCTGTTTTAAAATATCTTTACCTGCTTGTCTTTAACTACCGTACCTCTGTCAATAAAATATCTGTTTCTCCCTGTCTTTAACTACTGTACCTCTGATATAAAATATCAGTACCTCTCTCTGTCTTTACTGTTTTCTGTTATAAAATCTCTGTACCTCGCTGTCTTTAACTACTGTACCTCTGTCAATAAAATCTCTGTACCTCGCTGTCTTTAACTACTGTACCTCTGTCAATAAAATACCTGTTTCTTCCCTGTCTTAACTATTCTACCTCTTTATAAAATATCTGTACCTCCCTATCTTTAACTACTGTACCTCTTTTATAAAATATCTGTACCTCCTTGTCTTTAACTACTGTACCTCTGTCAATAAAATATCTGTTTCTCACTGTCTTTAACTACTGTATCTCTGTTATTAAAATTCTACCTCGCTCTTTTTACCTAATGTACCTCTGTCAAAAAATATCTGTTTCTCCCTGTCTTTAACTACTGTACCTCTTTTATAAAATATCTGTACCTCGCTGTCTTAAACTACTGTACCTCTGTTTAAAAATATCTGTACCTCCTTGTCTTTAACTAATGTTCCTCTGTTAATAAAATATATGTTTCTCCCTGTCTTTAAATACTGTACCTCTGTTATAAAATATCTGTACCTCGTTCTCTTTAACTACTGTATCTCTGTCAATGAAATATCTGTTTCGCCCTGTCTTTACCTACTGTACCTCTGTTATAAAATATCTTTACCTTCCTGTCTTTAACTACTGTACCTATTTTATAAAATATATCTACCTCTCTGTCTTTAACTTCAGTACCTCTGTTTTAAAATATCTGTAAATACTTGTCTTTGAATACTGAACCTCTGTCAATAAAATATCTGTTTTTCCCTGTTTTTAACTACTGTACCTCTGTTATAAAATATCTGTACCTCTCTGTCTTTAACTACTGTACCTCTGTTTTAAAATATCTGTAAATCCTTGTTTTCAAATACTGAACCTCTGTCAATAAAATATCTGTTTCTACCTGTCTTTAACTACTGTACCTCTGTTATAAAATATCTGTACCTCCCTGTCTTTAACTACTCTACCTCTGTTATAAAATATATGTACCCCTCTCTACTTTCAACTAATGTACCTCTGTTTCAAAATATCTGTAAATCCTTGTCTTTAAATACTGAACCTCTGTCAATAAAATATTTGTTTTACTCTGTCTTTAACTACTGTACTTCTGTTGTAAAATATCTATACCTCTCTCTCTTTAACTACTGTACCTCTGTTATAAAAAATATGTACCTCTCTATTTTCAACTAATGTACCTCTGTTTCAAAATATCTGTAAATCCTTGTCTTCAAATACTGAACCTCTGTCAATAAAATATCTGTTTTACTCTGTCTTTAACTACTGTACATCTGTTATAAAATAACTGTGCCTACCTGTCTTTAACAACTGTACCTCTGTTATAAAAAATATGTGCCTTCCTGTCTTCAACTACTGTACCTCTGTTATAAAATATCAGTACCTCTCTGTCTTGAACTATTGTACCTCTGTTTTAAAATAACTGTACCTCCTTGGCTTTAACTACTGTACCTCTGTTATAAAATATCTGTACCACTCTGTCTTTAACTACTGTACCTCTGTTATAAAATATCAGTACCTCTCTTTCTTCAACTACTGTATCTTTGTTATAAAATATCTGTACCTCTCTGTCTTTAACTACTTTACATCTTTTATAAAATATCTGTACCTCCTTGTCTTTAATTAATGTACCTCTGTCAATAAAATATCTGTTTCTCATTGTCTTTAACTACTGTATCTCTGTTATAAAATATCTGTACCTCCTGACTTTAACTACTGAATCTCTGTCAAAAAAAGATCTGTTTCTCCCTGTCTTTAACTACTGTACCTCTGTTTAAAAGTATCTGTACCTCCTTGTCTTTAACTAATATGCCTCTGTCAATAAAATATCTGTTTCTCCCTGTCTTTAACTACTGTACCTCTGTTATAAAATATCTCTACCTCGCTGTCTTAAACTACTCTACCTCTGTTCAAAAGTATCTGTACATACTTGTCTTTATAATGTGCCTCTGTCAATAAAATATATGTTTCTCCCTGTCTTTAACTATTGTACCTCTGTTATAAAATATCTGTACCTCGTTCTCTTTAACTACTGTATCTCTGTCAATATAATATCTGTTTCTCCCTGTCTTTACCTACTGTACCTCTGTTATAAAATATCTTTACCTTCCTGTCTTTAACTACTGTACCTCTGTTATAAAATATATCTACCTCTCTGTCTTTAACTTCTGTACCTCTGTTTTAAAATATCTGTAAATACTTGTCTTTAAATACTGAACCTCTGTCAATAAAATATCTGTTTCTCCCTGTCTTTAACTACTGTACCTCTATTATAAAAGATCTGTACCTCCCTTTATTTAACTACTGTACCTCTGTTTTGAATATCTGTACCTCCTTGTCTTTAACTACTGTACTTCTGTCAATAAAATATCTGTTTCTCCCTGTCTTTAAATACTATACCTCTGTTATAAAATATCAGTACCTCTCTGTCTTTAACTACTGTACCTCTGTCAATAATATATCTGTTTCTCACTGTCTTTAACTACTGTACCTCTGTTATTAAATATTTGTACCGCGCTCACTTTAACTAATGTACCTCTGTCAATGAAATATCTGTTTCTCCCTGTCTTTACCTACTCTACCTCTGTTATAAAATATCTGTACCTCCCTGTCTTTACCTACTGTACCTCTGTTATAAAATATCAGTACCTCTCTGTCTTTAACTATTGTACCTCTGTTTTAAAATAACTGTACCTCCTTGGCTTTAACTACTGTACATCTGTTATAAAATATCTGTACCACTCTGTCTTTAACTACTGTACCTCTGTTATAAAATATCAGTACCTCTCTTTCTTTAACTACTGTATCTGTGTTATAAAATATCTGTACCTCTCTGTCTTCAACTACTTTACATCTTTTATAAAATATCTGTACTTCCTTGTCTTTAATTAATGTACCTCTGTCAATAAAATATCTGTTTCTCATTGTCTTTAACTACTGTATCTCTGTTATAAAATATCTGTACCTCGCTGTCTTTAACTACTGAATCTCTGTCAATAAAATATCTGTTTCTCCCTGTCTTTACCTACTGTACCTTTGTTATAAAATATCTTTACCTTCCTGTCTTTAACTACTGTATATCTGTTATAAAATATATCTACCTCTCTGTCTTTAACTTCTGTACCTCTGTTTTAAAATATCTATAAATACTTGTCTTTAAATACTGAACCTCTGTCAATAAAATATCTGTTTCTCCCTGTCTTTAACTACTGTACCTCTGTTATAAAATATCTGTACCTCCCTGTCTTTAACTACTGTACCTCTGTTTTGAATATCTGTACCTCCTTGTCTTTAACTACTGTATTTCTGACAATAAAATATCTGTTTCTCCCTGTCTTTAACTACTATACCTCTGTTATAAAATATCTGTACCTCGCTGTCTTCAACTACTTTACCTCTGTTATAAAATATCTGTACCTCTCTGTCTTTAACTACTGTACCTCTGTTTTAAATTATCTGTAAATCCTTGTTTTCAAATACTGAACCTCTGTCAATAAAATATCTGTTTTCACTGTCTTTAACTACTGTACCTCTGTTATAAAATATCTGTACCTCTCTGTCTTTAACAACTGTACCTCTGACAATAAAATATATTTTCTCACTGTCTTTAACTACTCTACCTCTGTTATAAAATATCTGTAAATCCATCTCTTTAACTCCTGTACCTCTGTTATAAAATATCTGTACCTCTCTGTTTTCAACTACTGTACCTCTGTCAATAAAATATCTTTACCTCCCTGTATTTTACTACTTTACCTCTGTTATAAAATATCTGCACCTCTCTGTCTTTAACTACTGTACCTCTGACAATAAAATATCTGTACCTTCCCGTCTTTAACTACTGTACTTCTGTTATTAAATATCTGTACCTCTCTGTCTTAAACTACTGTACCTCTGTTTGAAAGTATCTGTACATCCTTGTCTTTAACTAATGAGCCTCTGTCAATAAAATAACTGTACCTCCTTGGCTTTAACTACTGTACCTCTGTTATAAAATATCTGTACCACTCTGTCTTTAACTACTGTACCTCTGTTATAAAATATCAGTACCTCTCTATCTTTAACTACTGTATCTTTGTTATAAAATATCTGTACCTTTCTGTCTTTAACTACTTTACATCTTTTATAAAATATCTGTACCTCCTTGTCTCTAATTAATGTACCTCTGTCAATAAAATATCTGTTTCTCCCTGTCTTTAACAACTGTACCTCTGGCAATATAATATCTGTTTCTCATTGTCTATAACTACTGTATCACTGTTATAAAATATCTGTACCTCGCTGTCTTTAACTACTGAATCTCTGTCAATAAAATATCTGTTTCTCCCTGTCTTTAACTACTGTACCTCTGTTTAAAAGTATCTGTACATCCTTGTCTTTAACTAATGTGCCTCTGTCAATAGAATATCTGTTTCTCCCTGTCTTTAACTACTGTACCTCTGTTATAAAATATCTGTACCTCGCTGTCTTAAACTAATGTACCTCTGTTTAAAAGTATCTGTACATCCTTGTCTTTAACTAATGTGCCTCTGTCAATAAAATATATGTTTCTCCCTGTCTTTAACTACTGTACCTCTGTTATAAAATATCTGTACCCAACTGTCTTTAACTACTCTACCTCTGTTATAAAATATATGTACCTCTCTATTTTCAACTAATGTACCTCTGTTTCAAAATATCTGTAAATCCTTGTTTTAAAATACTGAACCTCTGTCGATAAAATATATGTTTTTCCCTGTTTTTAACTACTGTACCTCTGTTATAAAATATCTGTACCTCTCTGTCTTTACTACTGTACCTCTGTTTTAAAATATCTGTAAATCCTTGTTTTCAAATACTGAACCTCTGTCAATAAAATATCTGTTTCTCCCTGTCTTTAAATACTGAACCTCTGTCAATAAAATATCTGTTTTACTCTGTCTTTAACTACTGTACTTCTGTTGTAAAATATCTGTACCTCTCTGTCTTTAACTACTGTACCTCTGTTTTGAATATCTGTACCTCCTTGTCTTTAACTACTGTACTTCTGTCAATAAAATACCTGTTTCTCCCTGTCTTAACTACTGTTCCTATTTTATAAAATATCTGTACCTCCTTGTCTTTAACTAATGTACCTCTGTCAATAAAATATCTGTTTCTCACTGTCTTTAACTACTGTACCTCTGTTATAAAATATCTGTACCACTCTGTCTTTAACTACTGTACCTCTGTTATAAAATATCAGTACCTCTCTTTCTTTAACTACTGTATCTTTGTTATAAAATATTTGTACCTCTCTGTCTTTAACTACTTTACATCTTTTATAAAATATCTGTGCCTCCTTGTCTTTAATTAATGTACCTCTGTCAATAAAATATCTGTTTCTCATTGTCTTTAACTACTGTATCTCTGTTATAAAATATCTGTACCTCGCTGTGTTTACCTACTGAATCTCCGTCAATAAAATATCTGTTTCTCCCTGTATTTAACTACTCTACCTCTGTTTAAAAGTATCTGTACCTCCTTGTCTTTAACTAATGTGCCTCTGTCAATAAAATATCTGTTTCTCCCTGTCTTTAACTACTGTACCTCGTTGTCTTAAACTATTGTACCTCTGTTTAAAAGTATCTGTACATCCTTGTCTTTAACTAATGTGCCTCTGTCAATAAAATATATGTTTCTCCCTGCCTTTAACTATTGTACCTCTGTTATAAAATATCTCTACCTCCCCTTTTTTACTACTGTACCTCTGTTATAAAATATCTGTACCTCTCTGTCTTTAACAACTGTACCTCTGACAATAAAATATATTTTCTCACTGTCTTTAACTACTCTACCTCTGTTATAAAATATCTGTAAATCCCTCTCTTTAACTCCTGTACCTCTGTCATAAAATATCTGTACCTCTCTGTTTTCAACAACTGTACCTCTGTCAATAAAATATCTTTACCTCCCCGTATTTTACTACTGTACCTCTGTTATAAAATATATGTACCTCCCCGTCTTTAACTACTGTACCTCTGTTATAAAATATATCTACCTATCTGTCTTTAACTTCTGTACCTCTGTTTTAAAATATCTGTAAATACTTGTCTTTAAATACTGAACCTCTGTCAATAAAATATATGTTTCTCCCTGTCTTTAACTACTGTACCTCTGTTATAAAATATATCTACCTATCTGTCTTTAACTATTGTACCTCTATTTTGAAATATCTATAAATACTTGTATTTAAATACTGAACCTCTCTCAACAAAATATCTGTTTTTCCCTGTCTTTAACTACTGTACCTCTGTTATAAAATATCTGTACCTCTCTGTCTTTAACTACTGTACCTCTGTTTTAAATTATCTGTAAATCCTTGTTTTTAAATACTGAACCTCTGTCAATAAAGTATCTGTTTTCCCTGTCTTTAACTACTGTACCTCTGTTATAAAATATCTCTACCTCCCCTTTTTTACTACTGTACCTCTGTTATAAAATATCTGTACCTCTCTGTCTTTAACAACTGTACCTCTGACAATAAAATATATTTTCTCACTGTCTTTAACTACTCTACCTCTGTTATAAAATATCTGTAAATCCCTATCTTTAACTCCTGTACCTCTGTTATAAAATATCTGTACCTCTCTGTTTTCAACAACTGTACCTCTGTCAATAAAATATCTTTACCTCCCCGTATTTTACTACTGTACCTCTGTTATAAAATATATGTACCTCCCCGTCTTTAACTACTGTACTTCTGTTATTAAATATCTGTACCTCTGTCAATAAAATATTTGTGCCTCCCTGACTTCAACTGCTGTACCTCTGTTATAAAATATCTGTACCGCGCTCTCTTTAACTACTGTACCTCTGTCAATAAAATATCTTTTTCTCCCTGTCTTCAAATACTGTACCTCTGTTACAAAATATCAGTACCTTTCTGTCTTCAACTACTGTACCTCTGTCAATAAAATATCTGTTTTTCCCTGTCTTTAACTACTGTACCTCTGTTATAAAATATCTGTACTTCTCTGTCATTAAATGCTGTACCTCTGTTTTAAAATATCTTTACCTGCTTGTCTTTAACTTCTGTACTTCTGTCAATAAAATATCTGTTTCTCCCTGTCTTTAACTACTATACCTCTGTTATAAGATATTTGTTTCTCCCTGTCTTTAACTACTGTACCTATGTTATAAAATATCTGTACCTCCCTATCTTTAACTACTGTACCTCTGTCAATAAAATATATGTTTCTCACCGTCTTTACCTACTCTACCTCTGTTATAAAATATCTGTATCTCACTTTCTTTAAATACTGTACCTCTGTTATAAAATATCTGTACTTCTCTGTCATTAAATGCTGTACCTCTATTTTAAAATATCTTTACCTGCTTGTCTTTAACTACTATACCTCTGTTATAAAATATCTGTTTCTCCCTGTCTTTAACTACTGTACCTCTGTTATAAAATATCTGTACCTCCCTGTCTTTAACTACTGTACATCTGTTATAAAATATCAGTACCTCTCTGTCTTTAACTACTGTACCTCTGTTTTAAAATAACTGTACCTCCTTGGCTTTAACTACTGTACCTCTGTTAAAAAATATGTTTCTTCTGTATTTAACTACTGTACCTCTGTTATAAAATATCTGTACCACTCTGTCTTTAACTACTGTACCTCTCTTATAAAATATCAATACCTCTTTTTCTTTAACTTCTGTATCTTTGTTATAAAATATCTGTACCTCTCTGTCTTTAACTACTTTACCTCTTTTATAAAATATTTGTACCTCCTTGTCTTTAATTACTGTACCTCTGTCAATAAAATATCTGTTTCTCATTGTCTTTAACTACTGTATCTCTGTTAGAAAATATCTGTACCTCGATGTCTCTAACTACTGTATCTCTGTCAATAAAATATCTGTTTCTCCTTGTCTTTAACTACTGTACCTCTGTTTGAGAGTATCTGTACCTCTTTGTCTTTAACTAATGTGCATCTGTCAATAAAATATCTGTTTCTCCCTGTCTTTAACTACTATACCTCTGTTATAAAATATCTGTACCTCTCTGTCTTTAACTACTGTACCTCTGTTTTAAAATATCTGTAAATCCTTGTCTTTAAATACTGAAACTCTGTCAATAAAATATCTGTTTTTCCATGTCTTTAACTACTGTACCTCTGTTAAAAAATATGTTTCTTCTGTCTTAAACTACTGTACCTTTGTTATAAAATATCTGTACCTCTCTGTCTTTACTTACTGTACTTCTGTCAATAAAATATATGTGCCTCTATGCTTTCAACTACTGTACCTCTGTTAAAAATATCTGTAACTCTCTGTATTTAACTACTGTTCCTCTGTCAATAAAATATCTTTACCTTCCTGTATTTACTACTGTACTTCTGTTATAAAATATCTGTACCTCCCTGTCTCTAACATTGTTCTTCTGTTATAAAATCTCTGTGCCTCCCTGTCTTTAACTACTGTACCTGTGTAATAAAATCTCTGTGCCTCCATTTCTTCAACTACTGTACCTCTTTTATAAAATATCTATACCTCCCTGTCTTTAACTACTGTACCTCTGTTTTGAATATCTGTACCTCCTTGTCTTTAACTACTGTACTTCTGTCAAAAAAATATCTGTTTCTTCCAGTCTTTAACTACTGTACCTCTGTTAAAAAATATCTGTACCTCGCTCTCTTTAACAACTTTACCTCTGGCAATATAATATCTGTTTCTCATTGTCTATAACTACTGTATCACTGTTATAAAATATCTGTACCTTGCTGTCTTTAACTACTGAATCTCTGTCAATAAAATATCTGTTTCTCCCTGTCTTTAACTATTCTACCTCTGTTTAAAAGTATCTGTACCTTCTTGTCTTTAATTAATGTACCTCTGTCAATGAAATATCTGTTTCTCCCTGTCTTTACCTACTCTACCTCTGTTATAAAATATCTGCATTTCACTTTCTTTAAATACTGTACCTCTGTTATGAAATATCTGTACTTCTCTGTCCTTTTAAATGCTGTACCTCTAATATCTGTGCCTCCTTGTTTTTAACTTCTGTACCTCTGTTATAAAATATCTGTACCTCCCTGTCTTTAACCACTGTACCTCTGTTATAAAATATCTGTACCTCTCTGTCTTTAACTACTGAACCTCTCTAATAAAATATCTGTGCCTCCCTGTATTTAACTACTGTATCTTTGTTATAGAATATCTGTACCTCTCTGTCTTTAACTACTGTACCTCTATCAATAAAATATCTGTACCTCCCTTTCTTTAACTACTGTTTCTCTGTTATAAAATATCTGTACCTCGCTGTTTTTAACTACTATTATCTGTCAATTAAATATCTGTTTCATCCTGTGCTTAACTACTGTACGTCTGTTATAAAATATCTGTACCTCCTTGTCTTTAACTACTGTACCGCTGTCAATTAAATATATGATTTTCCCTGTCTTTAACTACTGTATCTCTGTTATAAAATATCTGTACCTCGCTGTTCTTAAATACTGTAACTCTGTCAATAAAATATCTGTATCTTCCTGTACCTAAATACTGTACCTCTGTTATAAAATATCTGTACCACTATGTCTTTACCTACTGTGCCTCTGTCAATAAAATATCTGTACCTGCTTTTTTTTTAAATACTGTACCTCTGTTATAAAATATCTGTACCTTCCTTTCTTTAAATACTGTACCTCTGTCAATGAATATCTGTCTCCCTGTCTTTAACTAATGTAACTCTGACAATAAAATATCTTTGTCTCCCTTTTTTTAACTAATGTACATCTGTTATAAAATATCTGTACCTCCCTGTCTCTAACAATGTTCTTCTGTTATAAAATCTCTGTGCCTCCCTGTCTTTAACTACTGTACCTCAATTATAAAATATATGTACCTCTTTGTATTTAACCACTGTACCTCTGTCAATAAAATATCTGTTTCTCCCTGTATTTAACTACTGTACCTCTGTTATAAAATACCTGTACCTCTTTGTCTTTAACTACTGTAACTCTGTTATAAAATATCTGTGCCTCCTTGTTTTTAACTTCTGTACCTCTGTTATATAATATCTGTACCTCCCTGTCTTTAACCACTGTACCTCTGTTATAAAATATCTGTACCTATCTGTCTTTAAATACTGTACCTCTCTAATAAAATAACTGTGCCTCCCTGTCTTTAACTACTGTATCTTTGTTATAGAATATCTGTACCTCTCTGTCTTTAACTACTGTACCTCTCTCAATAAAATATCTGTACCTCTCTGTCTTTAACTACTGTTTCTCTGTTATAAAATATCTGTACCTGCTGTTTTTAACTACTATTATCTGTTAATTAAATATCTGTTTCATCCTGTGCTTAACTACTGTACCTCTGTTATAAAATATCTGTACCTCCTTGTCTTTAACTACTGTACCGCTGTCAATTAAATATATGATTTTCCCTGTCTTTAACTACTGTATCTCTGTTATAAAATATCTGTACCTCGCTGTTCTTAAATACTGTAACTCTGTCAATAAAATATCTGTATCTTCCTGTACCTAAATACTGTACCTCTGTTATAAAATATCTGTACCACTATGTCTTTACCTACAGTGCCTCTGTCAATAAAATATCTGTACCTGCTTTTTTTTTAAATACTGTACCTCTGTTATAAAATATCTGTACCTTCCTTTCTTTAAATTCTGTACCTCTGTCAATGAATATCTGTCTCCCTGTCTTTAACTAATGTAACTCTGACAATAAAATATCTGTGCCTCCCTTTATTTAACTAATGTACATCTGTTATAAAATATATGTGCCTTCCTGTCTTCAACTACTGTTCCTATGTTATAAAATATATATACCTCTAGGTCTTCAACTACTGTACCTCTGTCAATAAAATACCTGTACCTCCGTGTCTTCAACAAGTGTACCTCTCTGTCTTTAACTACTGTACCTCAGTTATAAAATATTTGTACCTCTCTGTCTTTAACTACTGTACCTCAGTTATAAAATATTTGTACCTCTTTGTCTTTAACTACTGTACCTCTATCAATAAAATATCTGTTTCTCCCAGTCTTTAACTACTGCACCTCTGTTATAAAATATCTGTACCTCGCTCTCTTTAACTACTGTACCTCTGTCAATTAAATATCTGTTTCTCCCTGTCTTTAACTACTGTACCTCTGTTATAAAATATCTGTACCTCCCTGTCTTTAACTACTGTACCTCTGTTGTAAAATATATGTACCTCTCTGTCTTTAACTACTGTACCTCTGTTTTAAAATATCTGTACCTCCCTGTCTTTAACTACTGTATCTCTGTTTTGAATATCTGTACCTCCTTGTCTTTAACTACTGTACTTCTGTCAATAAAATATCTGTTTCTCCCAGTCTTTAACAACTGTACCTCTGTTAAAATATATCTGTACCTCGCTCTCTTTAACAACTGTACCTCTGGCAATATAATATCTGTTTCTCATTGTCTATAACTACTGTATCTCTGTTATAAAATATCTGTACCTCGCTGTCTTTAACTACTGAATCTCTGTCAATAAAATATCTGTTTCTCCCTGTCTTTAACTACTCTACCTCTGTTTAAAAGTATCTGTACCTCCTTGTCTTTACCTAATGTGCCTCTGTCAATAAAATATCTGTTTCTCCTGTCTTTAACTACTGTACCTCTGTTATAAAATATCTGTACCTCCCTATCTTTAACTACTGTACCTCTTTTATAAAATATCTGTACCTCCTTGTCTTTAACTACTGTACCTCTGTCAATAAAATATCTGTTTCTCCCTGCCTTTAACTACTGTACCTCTGTTATAAAATATCTGTACCTCCCTGTCTTTAACTACTGTACCTCTGTTATAAAATATCTGTACCTCCCTTGTCTTTAACTACTGTACCTCTGTTATAAAATATCTGTTTCTCCCTGTCTTTAACTGCTGTACCTCTGTTATAAAATATCTGTACCTCCCTGTCTTTAACTACTGTACCTCTGTTATAAAATATATGTACCTCTCTGTCTTTACCTACTGTACTTCTCTTGTAAAATATCAGTTTCTCACCGTCTTTAGCTACTGTACCTCTGTTATAAAATATCTGTACTTCTCTGTCATTAAATGCTGTACCTCTGTTTTAAAATATCTGTTTCTCCCTGTCTTTAACTACTATACCTCTGTTATAAAATATCTGTTTCTCCCTGTCTTTAACTACTGTACCTCTGATATAAAATATCAGTACCTCTCTCTGTCTTTACTGTTTTCTGTTATAAAATCTCTGTACCTCGCTGTCTTTAACTACTGTACCTCTGTCAATAAAATACCTGTTTCTTCCCTGTCTTAACTACTCTACCTCTTTATAAAATATCTGTACCTCCCTATCTTTAACTACTGTACCTCTTTTATAAAATATCTGTACCTCCTTGTCTTTAACTACTGTACCTCTTTCAATAAAATATCTGTTTCTCACTGTCTTTAACTACTGTACCTCTGTTATTAAAATTCTACCTCGCTCTTTTTACCTAATGTACCTCTGTCAAAAAATATCTATTTCTCCCTGTCTTTAACTACTGTACCTCTGTTATAAAATATCTGTACCTCGCTGTCTTAAACTACTGTACCTCTGTTTAAAAATATTTGTACCTCCTTGTCTTTAACTAATGTTCCTCTGTTAATAAAATATATGTTTCTCCCTGTCTTTAAATACTGTACCTCTGTTATAAAATATCTGTACCTCGTTCTCTTTAAATACTGTATCTCTGTCAATGAAATATCTGTTTCGCCCTGTCTTTACCTACTGTTCCTCTGTTATAAAATATCTTTACCTTCCTGTCTTTAACTACTGTACCTATGTTATAAAATATATCTACCTCTCTGTCTTTAACTTCAGTACCTCTGTTTTAAAATATCTTTAAATACTTGTCTTTAAATACTGAACCTCTGTCAATAAAATATCTGTTTTCCCTGTTTTTAACTACTGTACCTCTGTTATAAAATATCTGTACCTCTCTGTCTTTAACTACTGTACCTCTGTTTTAAAATATCTGTAAATCCTTGTTTTCAAATACTGAACCTCTGTCAATAAAATATCTGTTTCTACCTGTCTTTAACTACTGTACCTCTTTTATAAAATATCTGTACCTCCCTGTCTTTAACTACTCTACCTCTGTTATAAAATATATGTACCTCTCTCTACTTTCAACTAATGTACCTCTGTTTCAAAATATCTGTAAATCCTTGTCTTTAAATACTGAACCTCTGTCAATAAAATATTTGTTTTACTCTGTCTTTAACTACTGTACTTCTGTTGTAAAATATCTATACCTCTCTCTCTTTAACTACTGTACCTCTGTTATAAAATATATGTACCTCTCTATTTTCAACTAATGTACCTCTGTTTCAAAATATCTGTAAATCCTTGTCTTCAAATACTGAACCTCTGTCAATAAAATATCTGTTTTACTCTGTCTTTAACTACTGTACTTCTGTTGTAAAATATCTATACCTCTCTCTCTTTAACTACTGTACCTCTGTTATAAAATATCTGTACTTCCCTGTCTCTAACATTGTTCTTCATGTTATAAAATCTCTGTGCCTCCCTGTCTTTAACTACTGTACCTCTGTTATAAAATCTTTGTGACTCCATTTCTTCAACTACTGTACCTCTGTTATAAAATATCTGTACCTCTCTGTCTTTAACTATTGTACCTCTTTTATAAAATATCGGTATCTCCCTGTCTTTATCTACTGTACCTCTGTTATAAAATATCTGTACCTCCCTGTCTTTACCTACTGTACCTCAGTCAATTAAATATCTGTGCCTCCCTGTCTCTAACTACTGTACCTCAGTCAATAAAATATCTCTGCCTCCTGTCTTTAACTACTCTACTTCTGTTATAAAATATCTGTTCCTCTCTGTTTTAACTACTGTACCTATGTTATAAAATATATCTACCTCTCTGTCTTTAACTTCAGTACCTCTGTTTTAAAATATCTTTAAATACTTGTCTTTAAATACTGAACCTCTGTCAATAAAATATCTGTTTTCCCTGTTTTTAACTACTGTACCTCTGTTATAAAATATCTGTACCTCTCTGTCTTTAACTACTGTACCTCTGTTTTAAAATATCTGTAAATCCTTGTTTTCAAATACTGAACCTCTGTCAATAAAATATCTGTTTCTACCTGTCTTTAACTACTGTACCTCTGTTATAAAATATCTGTACCTCCCTGTCTTTAACTACTCTACCTCTGTTATAAAATATATGTACCTCTCTCTACTTTCAACTAATGTACCTCTGTTTCAAAATATCTGTAAATCCTTGTCTTTAAATACTGAACCTCTGTCAATAAAATATTTGTTTTACTCTGTCTTTAACTACTGTACTTCTGTTGTAAAATATCTATACCTCTCTCTCTTTAACTACTGTACCTCTGTTATAAAATATATGTACCTCTCTATTTTCAACTAATGTACCTCTGTTTCAAAATATCTGTAAATCCTTGTCTTCAAATACTGAACCTCTGTCAATAAAATATCTGTTTTACTCTGTCTTTAACTACTGTACTTCTGTTGTAAAATATCTATACCTCTCTCTCTTTAACTACTGTACCTCTGTTATAAAATATCTGTACTTCCCTGTCTCTAACATTGTTCTTCATGTTATAAAATCTCTGTGCCTCCCTGTCTTTAACTACTGTACCTCTGTTATAAAATCTCTGTGACTCCATTTCTTCAACTACTGTACCTCTGTTATAAAATATCTGTACCTCTCTGTCTTTAACTACTGTACCTCTGTTATAAAATATCTGTACCTCCCTGTCTTTACCTACTGTACCTCAGTCAATTAAATATCTGTGCCTCCCTGTCTCTAACTACTGTACCTCAGTCAATAAAATATCTCTGCCTCCTGTCTTTAACTACTCTACTTCTGTTATAAAATATCTGTTCCTCTCTGTTTTAACTACTGTACCTCTTTTATAAAATATCTGTACCTCCTTGTCTTCAACTACTGTACCTCTGTCAATAAAATATCTGTTTCTCACTGTCTTTAACTACTGTACCTCTGTTATTAAATATCTGTACCTCGCTCTCTTTAATTAATGTACCTCTGTCAATGAAATATCTGTTTCTCCCTGTCTTTACCTACTGTAACTCTGTTATAAAATATCTTTACCTTCCTGTCTTTAACTACTGTACCTCTTTTATAAAATATATCTACCTCTCTGTCTTTAACTTCTGTACCTCTGTTTTAAAATATCTGTAAATACTTGTCTTTAAATACTGAACCTCTGTCAATAAAATATATGTTTCTCCCTGTGTTTAACTACTGTACCTCTGTTATAAAATATCTGTACCTCCCTGTCTTTAACTACTGTACCTCTGTTTTGAATATCTGTACCTCCTTGTTTTTAACTACTGTACTTCTGTCAATAAAATATCTGTACCTCCTTGTCTTTAATTAATGTACCTCTGTCAATAAAATATCTGTTTCTCTGTCTTTAACTACTGTATCTCTGTTATAAAATATCTGTACCTCGCTGTCTTTAACTACTGAATCTCTGTCAATAAAATATCTGTTTCTCTCTGTCTTTAACTACTCTAACTCTGTTTAAAAGTATCTGTACCTCCTTGTCTTCAACTAATGTGCCTCTGTCAATAAAATATTCTGTTTCTCCCTGTCTTTAACTACTGTACCTATGTTATAAAATATCTGTACCTCCCTATCTTTAACTACTGTACCTCTTTCAATAAAATATCTGTTTCTCACTGTCTTTAACTACTGTACCTCTGTTAATAAATATCTGTACCTCGCTCTCTTTAAATAATGTACCTCTGTCAATGAAATATCTGTTTCTCCCTGTCTTTACCTACTCTACCTATGTTATAAAATATCTGTATCTCACTTTCTTTGAATACTGTACCTCTGTTATAAAATATCTGTACTTCTCTGTCATTAAATGCTGTACCTCTATTTTAAAATATCTTTACCCGCTTGCCTTTAACTACTATACCTCTGTTATACAATATCTGTTTCTCCCTGTCTTTAACTACTGTACCTCTGTTATAAAATATCAGTACCTCTCTGTCTTTAACTACTGTACCTCTGTTTTAAAATAACTGTACCTCCTTAGCTTTAACTACTGTACCTCTGTTAAAAAATATGTTTCTTCTGTCTTTAACTACTGTACCTCTGTTATAAAATATCTGTACCACTCTGTCTTTAACTACTGTACCTCTGTTATAAAATATTAATACCTCTTTTTTTTAACTTCTTTATCTTTGTTATAAAATATCTGTACCTCTCTTGCTTTAACTACTTTACCTCTTTTATAAAATATTTGTACCTCCTTGTCTTTAATTACTGTACCTCTGTCAATAAAATATCTGTTTCTCATTGTCTTTAACTACTGTATCTCTGTTAGAAAATATCTGTACCTCGATGTCTTTAACTACTGTATCTCTGTCAATAAAATAAGAAAATATCTGTACCTCCTTGTCTTTAACTACTGTACCTCTGTCAATAAAATATCTGTTTTTCCCTGTCTTTAACTACTGTACCTCTGTTATAAAATATCTGTTTCTCACTGTCTTTAACTACTGTACCTCTGTTATAAAATATCTGTACTTATCTGTCATTAAATGCTGTACCTCTGTTTTAAAATATCTTTACCTGCTTGTCTTTAACTACTGTACCTCTCTCTGTCTTTAACTACTGTACCTCTGTTTTAAAATAACTGTACTTCCTTGGCTTTAACTACTGTACCTCTGTTTAAAAATATCTGTAAATCCTTGTTTTTTAATAATGAACCTATGTCAATGAAATATCTGTTTTTCTTGTCTTTAACTACTGTACTTCTGTTGTAAAATATCTGTTCCTTTCTGTCTTTAACTACTGTGCCTCTGTTTTGAATATCTGTACCTCCTTGTCTTTAACTACTGTACACTCAGTTATAAAATATCTGTACCTCCCTGTCTTTAACTACTGTACCTCTGTTATAAAATATATGTACCTCTCTGTCTTTAACTACTGTACCTCTGTTTTAAAATATCTGTACCTCCCTGTCTTTAACTACTGTACCTCTGTTTTGAATATCTGTACCTCCTTGTCTTTAACTACTCTACTTCTGTCAATAAAATATCTGTTTCTTTCAGTCTTTAACTACTGTACCTCTGTTAAAAAATATCTGTACCTCGCTCTCTTTAACAACTGTACCTCTGGCAATATAATATATGTTTCTCATTGTCTATAACTACTGTATCACTGTTATAAAATATCTTTACCTCGCTGTCTTTAACTACTGAATCTCTGTCAATAAAATATCTGTTTCTCCCTGTCTTTAACTACTCTACCTCTGTTTAAAAGTATTTGTACCTCCTTGTCTTTAACTAATGTGCCTCTGTCAATAAAATATCTGTTTCTCCCTGTCTTTAACTACTGTACCTCTGTTATAAAATATCTGTACCTTCCTATCTTTAACTACTGTACCTATTTTATAAAATATCTGTACCTCCTTGTTTTTAACTACTGTACCTCTGTCAATAAAATATCTGTTTCTCACTGTCTTTCACTACTGTACCTCTGTTATTAAATATCTGTACCTCGCTCTCTTTAATTAATGTACCTCTGTCAATGAAATATCTGTTTCTCCCTGTCTTTACCTACTCTACCTCTGTTATAAAATATCTGTATCTCACTTTCTTTAACTGCTGTACCTCTGTTATAAAATATCTGTACCTCCCTGTCTTTAACTACTGTACCTCTGTTATAAAATATCTGTACTTCTCTGTCATTTTAAATGATGTATCTCTGTTTTTAAATATATTTACCTGCTTCTCTTTAACTACTATACCTCTGTTATAAAATATCTGTTTCTCCCTGTCTTTAACTACTGTACCTCTGTTATAAAATATCTGTACCTCCTTGTCTTTAACTACTGTACCTCTGTTATAAAATATCAGTACCTCTCTGTCTTTAACTACTGTACCTCTGTTTTAAAATAACTGTACTTCCTTGGATTTAACTACTGTACCTCTGTTAAAAAATATGTTTCTTCTGTCTTTAACTACTGTACCTCTGTTATAAAATATCTGTATTACTCTGTCTTTAACTACTGTACCTCTGTTATAAAATATCAGTACCTCTTTTTCTTTAACTTCTGTATCTTTGTTATAAAATATCTGTACCTCTCTGTCTTTAACTACTTTACCTCTTTTATAAAATATTTGTACCTCCTTGTCTTTAATTACTGTACCTCTGTCAATAAAATATCTGTTTCTCATTGTCTTCAACTACTGTATCTCTGTTAGAAAATATCTGTACCTCGATGTCTTTAACTACTGTATCTCTGTCAATAAAATATCTGTTTCTCCTTGTCTTTAACTACTGTACCTCTGTTTAAAAGTATCTGTACCTCCTTGTCTTTAACTAATGTGCGTCTGTCAATAAAATATCTGTTTCTCCCTGTCTTTAACTACTATACCTCTGTTATAAAATATCTGTACCTCTCTGTCTTTAACAACTGTACCTCTGTTTTAAAATATCTGTAAATCCTTGTCTTTAAATACTGAACCTCTGTCAATAAAAGGAGGCCCCAAGCCTCAGTTAAGTAGTAATCAAATAGTCTTTGTTTCAGCCCCAGTCTCCGCAGGCCGCTTCTATATAACCCTTTCCTGCCAGAAATCTCCTCGTCGTATTCATTCTTGACGTTCAGACGCTTCTTAGTGGAATCTCTGTTTGCTTATTTCACCTTTGGCCCAGCTGTGTCGCCTTCCACCACGACTGCACGGTAGAGTTGACATCGAGGTTCGTCTAGCATCAGGTAACACTGGTCCCAGAGGTCCCAAGATATCACATATACGTTTTATTCGTTGTATCAATATAAAACGGATTTGGCAATCTTGCAATTTGTGTTTTTAATTATTTTAATGCAATATTTTGATCCCCGGCTAACATCAAGATTCCGCGTCCAAACCAAAGATTTATCTCAATAAAGACGACAGTCCCTCTCGACGACCAAGTCGTGAAAATGAAACAAAATTAATTGTGAGGGGTAATCAAGATGTCGATTGAATCCTTTGCAGAAATGCATCGGATCCAATTAGAAGCTACAATATTGTATGTCACAGTTCCAATTCGGAAAAAAGCTACGTGCTTCAATTGTATAATGCATGATGTCAACATTCTTTTTCACCCTCTGATATTTTTGTTCATCCTATATTAAAGCGCGTTTAAAGGGTGAAGCGCTGTTGATTACCTCAGCATAAGCAAAATAGTATTTACTACTGATCCATTAAGTGCATCACTATGGTCATAGAAGATCCCGAATTTAAAAATTAGCATAATATTACAAGATGAAGAAAGTGAGATTGTACTGGGATCGAGTTGATAAATTAGGGAAAAATTTTCAGATACCTTTTTATAAAAATATTTCTAATTTGATTAAATTATTGTTATGGTAATTTATTGTTCAGAGAGAGAAAAGAAAGAGGGAGTAGTTGTGAATATATATTCTAACATTTAATATTTTTCTCGAGAAGTCAAAAATGCTTGGGAGGGGGAGAGAAAATGGAATTCATAGAAAATATTGAAAGAATTACTGCAAGCCCTAACCTATAAATAGTTGAGGAGGAATATAGAGATTAAATCACACAGCACGGCCGTCACGCCGAAGGTCAATTTTTATTTATTTGTATGTACAGCGTTGTTCCGCTTAGTCCCTCACGCGGTTTATAAACTGTGCGTGACGTCATTCTGTACACAATATTTCAAAGTTTTTTTCCATCGTTATATCGTTATCGTATTTACTTATTTGAAAATTTGCGAGAAACGCGCCCAAAGCGTGCTACAGCTTGAACAATAATCCTGAAAATAGCGCTTGGCGCAAAAATAAGAATAAATAACGCCTAATTCCGAGTTGAGAAGATGAGAGAAGAATATTTTTGCCACTTTCAACTCAATTTATTTTTTTTTTTTCAAAATCGGCAAAAAATAAATAATACATATATTGCCAAGTTCTTTAGTTTTCAGCTCAAACCTTTTTTTTTTCAACCAACCCCTAACTTTTCCAGCCTTTATTACTATAGTAAATGATAAGAAAAATCGTAGAGATGACTTCTAAACATATTCAACGAAAATATTGTAAAGATTGGGGCTGCCTGGCCGGCATTTATAGTTCCAAATATTAAAGATATTTCGGAGATTTCAAATTAAACTGACCGAAGTATCTTTAGGTTTTAGAATCCACGAAAATAGTTATCATAATTCAACAACAAGATATAACAACCAGAAAACGATATTTAGATTCGAAAGAATCCGAATGTGTTAGTATCATGAAAATTTAAAAAAAAAGTCATTTATTCTAAAAATCAGATTTTATTATAATTTCATAATTTAATATAACAAATTAAGCACCATGGGAATTTAGTTAAAATTTCGATAATATATTCATATTATAAAAAAAAAAATTTTTCTGTGTTTCTTGCTACATAAAGCTCTCTAGCACAATATAATATAGTAACAAATATATCACACATTATATAGATATTGCTTTAAAACAAGTGATAAACGATATTTACTATGATGACTAAAAAATATATACTTTTTTCATGGGTGTTATTATTTATTTGATCAAAAATGGACTTTATGACAGGGAAGACACTTTGAAAATGTCCGCTAAATATAATTTTATAGTTTATTATAAAGTAACAAGGTATTTGCTAAAAAATATATTTTTATTAGATAATTTTATTATTTTATTTGTAAAAATAGCAACATATATAAAAATTTGGCTTTGGTTAAAAGTGTTTTATATATTTTAATATGAAAATAAAAATAAAGTAAAAAAAAAAGAAAATTAATTTAGAGAAATTAAAGTTTATAAGAAATACTCGTGACGAATTTACATAAAGGTATACGAGTATTAGTATAAAAATGAAATACTAAGATAATAATTTTCTTGATACAATATAAATTGAAAAGGAATTTATATTTCTGACTTTTTTTAGAAACGTAAGAGTAAATTTTGTAATTTAAAATATATATTCTATATTCTATTTAACATGTATTATTTTACGCTCCAGAAGAATCGAGTTATCTCTATTTTTCTTGTATTATTTAAAACGTCAACTAAGCTAAAAATTTCATAACTTTTAAAAATCATCTGCTAATATGGCTTTGAACACATTAGGTGCAAAGAGTAAAAAACCAATTGTTTATATTAACAAATTTTAAAGATTTTGTAAAGTATGATATTGTTAGTACAAATACGTATATGAATATAAAATATATAAATTACATCAATAAAATAAAAACATCAGATGATTGAGTGCAAATAGGTTAGATTTTCAACTAAAAAAAGCTTTAGAAATGTTTTGAAAAAAAATTGATTTTATATATTTTTTGTTTTAAAACATATATATTTATTAAATATAAAAGAGGTATATCCTGACCGTGCTCACATGAGCATTTCTAGATGGCAGAGCGCCATCTAATGGAACAAAAATAAACTAAACGTTCATTTAATATATTTTTTATATCAACACCTAACCTTTTTTTAATTTTAATTTTTATTGTTTTTCACATGAAAAGCGTATTTACGCAAACTCGGCCTTAAATACCCATTTCTTGATTTCTCAGGAAGCCACTGGGACCAAATATTTAGTCGTAGAGGTACAGTCTGAACCAAGCTGACATGGGCCAACAGCCCGAGACGCGCACGTGGTTGACATTTCTTGATTTACCAAGAAATTGGGTTGGCCAAATATCATGGAACAAGTTAAACGCTAAGTTTATTTTTGTTTCCCTAGATGGCGCACTGCCATCTAGAAATGCCTATGTGAGCCCGGTCAGGTTATGCCTCTTTATATATATTTTCCGCAGTTGTTGACACACATTAATATGTTATAATACCTTGATAAAGTTTGGCGTAGGGCCAACTGAAATTTTGGTAAAATAAATTATATTTTGATATTCAATATATGCCTTTATAATTAAATATATATTTATATATTTTCATAAACATAAAAATGTAAATGCTGTTATTTTTGAAAAATTCTATTTATGATCTATTGTATATAAATATTTTAAGAATATATATTAATATAAAGGGTGATCCAAAAGTCTTGCACAACTTTAAAAATTAATAACTCCGCGAACATATGCGCTAGAGAAATGTGGTAAACACCATTGTGTTCAGGATGCAATGGGAATTTTAGGGCAAATAATGATAAATTCGAAGTTGATTTTAGTTACAATTTTATTCACTAGATGGCGCTCTACCAAATCCGAGATATGTAAAATAGGTAAAAGAAAATTAAAACATGTAGCAGAAAAAATTGATTTTTAGATGCGGTTTGCTGGAATCCTCTCAGCGATTTAAATTTCGTAGATAATAATACATTTCTAATTATTCAATTCAACTCTCTTTCATTATCGATTATATTTATTTTTATTCATTTGAAAAAAATAATTATCTCAGATAATTTATTTTACTCTGGAATGTCGTTATTACAAAGTATAGCACTCATGGTGACATTTTTTATTGCAATTCAGAATCTGCCACTGAAGATTTAAGAGGGTTTCGTATCTTTAAAGGATTCGAAGCGGTAAAGGACCCATGAGTTACTACTCTTTAAGGTGAATGATAAATATTTTTGAGAAGACTGGATCTCTGGAACCAAAACATCGGAGTGGAAGAACATCGACATACAATTCAGAGGCTGTTACGGTTTCGCAGAATGTTGAAGTCATTGAAACGTTATCCAAAAATAGAGAAGTAAGTGCTCTACAAGTTTCTCGACAAACGGGGATTTCGTATAGAACAGTTTGGAGAGAACACACATTAAGAATACCCATACAAAAATCAAAGATTTCACGAACTGAAAGTCGGCGATTTTGAGAAACGTCAAGAATTCGCTGCATGGGTTTTCAAGCAAATTGATATTGATGAAAACTGTCTGTCTAATGTTCTATGGACAGATGATGCTCACTTTTCTCTAAACGGAGAAGTTAAAACTCAAGAAAGCCGCATTTGGGCAACAGAAAACCCTAGGAATTTTACAGAAATGCCACTTTATCAGCCCAGAGTTACAGTTTTGTGTGGGTATACATCTTCTATTATTATTGGGCCATTTTTCTTTGAAAAAATCAATGGAAGAATTTTTAAAACCGTTTCTGTAACTGGTGAACGTTACCTTCAACCTTTGAGAGAAATGGTTATTCCCATATTGCAGGACAGACAAGCACTAAGCGAGATAAAATTCATGTAAGATGGAGGACCTCCTCATATCTCCCGCAGTGCCAAACAATTTCTGAAGGATACGTTCGGTAAAAAATTTGAGAAAAGTCGTCACTTTATACACCAGTGAGCTCCAAGATCACCAGACTTGACGCCTTGCGATTTTTGGGTATAAGGTACATTGAGTCACGTGTTTATTGATGCCGGCCTATCACATTGTCCATGTTGAAGGCTTCTAACAGACGGCATATTTCATCAATTTCAACAGATATGTTATTAAATGCTGTCCGATCTGTCATCTATCGTCTGCCCGCGGTAAATGAGAATGAGGGCGCCACATTGAGCAAGAATTGTATCTAATACAAGAGAAAAAGCAGTTATCTCATGTATTATATGAGCTGCCATGTATCATATTATCTTCCAATATTTTGCAGCTCTTTGTGTTGGGTTATGGGGATAATAAATGCTGTCCTCGCATCTTGCCTTTTTTTTGTGAACAGGAATTTTTTTGTTTGTTATTTGCTTACATCTTATATTATGTCGTGCAGACCAAAATGTTATAACTACTCGAACAACACTGGTACACACAATTTTACCCCCTTACGTTTATCGCTTTTAGCTTATTAGAAGAAATAGCATAAGGAATATATATATTCTCTGTACACCCCTAACTTTAGATATTTTGCGCAAAAAATATATTTTTACCACCACGTTATTCAAAGCAAAAGGTCGATCTGAAAATGTTTTTTATTTGAAGGGGACACATTTAAAAAAAATTCAAAGTATAATAAGCAATGATAACATTTTACAAACCCATATAATATTTGGAATAAAGTACAACAAATAGAATTTCTCAGCTCATTTTTATTTCATTAGTTGGATCATGACAAATTTCCAGTTTAATAGTCAAGTCTCGCCAATTTGTCAAGAAACTATAGATTTCTTATAGCAAGAAATAATATTAGTAGTGTCATCATAATTTTTGGTATTATATTAACATTTCAAAAAATCGTGTATTGATATCAGCAGTGTTTTTCAATTATTCAATATATTTCACAAAACCGCATCTAAAATATAAAATTTTGCTAAATGTTTCAATTTGCATTTACCTCTTCTGCGTAATTCGGATTGCATTTAAAAAATCGTGATCCAATTATTCTACTTTTGGCGAAATGGTATTTTATTAATTTATCATTTGATATTATTAGGGTTCTTTCCTGGTATTCAAAAAGGAAAACTACGTGTCGATCAGTTATATTTTTCAATTCATTGAACAATTTGACCACTGAATCTCTGATTCTGTAGAGAGCCATCTAGCGAATAAATTTGTAATCTAAATAAATTTCGAATTTTTCAATATTTGCACTAAAAATCCATTGCATCCTGAACCCAATGGTGTGCCGCATTTCTCTAGCGCAAATATTCGCGGAGTTATTATTTTTTAAAGTTGTGCAAGAATTTTGGAACACCCTATATATATATATAGTGTAAAAACTATATGACAAAAATATAACAGTGATTCCACATTTAAAACTCAAGGAGCAAACTGATAAGAATGATAACTCATATCAAGTAGATTTGATTAATTTGATTATTAATTATAAATATATAATTAACTGAATGATGTGTTAGAAGTAAAGGATTTTTTTTTCTCTCTCTCTCTCTACTAAAAAAAAACAATTTACAAATTTTATAATTTGAATATAAATAATCAAATTAATGAAGATAATTTTAATACAAAACTAAACCATAAAACTAAACAACTATTTATTGTTATATATATATACAAGGGGGGATCAATAAATAAGGTGAATTATCTTATTTCTTAAAAATTAAAAAAGCAAAAATAATTTTAAAAACCGAATAATAAAATATAACATCGATAGACTATTTAAGGTGTTCTGTTATTTTTTCCCACAGCTTTTTCCCGGCTAAATATCTAAGTTATAATTATATACACTGGTCCGCAAAATTAAAAGAACAACATATTTTTTTCATTTATCTCAAATATTATTGAACATTTATCAATGAAATTTTATACACAAATTTATTATTCCATTATTGATTAGAATACCCGAAATTAAAGAATTCTAACACGCATTTTATGCAAATTAGCCGGTCAAGCAATGATCTTCTTGCAGTCAGTGTATAAATATCTTGGAAATTGTTGTTAATATGGGGTGTGATCGCCTTTAACTGATAGACAGGCTCTACATCGGTGACCCATACTAAGAATTAGGGAGTTTATCAGCTCCTGTGGAATCAACGTCCATTCTTTTTTAAAAGTGTGTTTTTAGCTCATGAGTGTTTCTAGGAGGAGGTTGGAGAGATGAGATCCGTCGTCCTAGATTGTTCTATACATGCTCAATGAGATTTAGGTCTGGAGATCGAGCTGGCCAATTCATCCGAGCAATTGCATGGTTTTGGAGAAAAGTGTCGACCACATCAGCCCTATGTGGACGGGCATTATCATCCATTAGAAGAAAGTTTTCTCCCATTTCAACTGATACAATACGCAGAAGGCTTCACATGAAAGGCCTCTATGTTCGACGACTCATAATTTGTGTGCCGTTGACACCACCTCAAAAGAGAGCAAGGGAACTTTGGCGCAGACAACTTGTCGCCTGGAATCCAGATGAATGGAGACGTGTAATGTTCACTGATGAGTCCAGATTTTCTAAACAGCTTTTATCGTCGTGTCTCTGTCTGGAGAGAGGTAGGAACCAGAAACAATCCCCGAAATATGGTTGAAAGGGATCCCTACAGAAGCCAATGTTTTATGGTCTGGGCTGGAATCTTCTTGGGCGGTCGCACAGCACTCCATATTTTTCAGCAAGGAACCCTGACTGGACAGAGGTATGGGAACGAGATCTTGGCAGCATATGTGATGCCTCAAGCATTGGAAATGGGAGAAAACTTTCTTCTAATGAATTATAATGCCCGTCCACATAGGGCTGGTGTGGTCGACACTTTTCTCCAAAACCATGCAATTGCTCGGATGAATTGGCCAGCTCGATCCCCAGACCTAAATCCCATTGAGCATGTATGGGACAACCTAGGACGGCGGATCTCATCCCTCCAACCCCCTCCTAGAAACACTCATGAGCTAGAAACAGCCTTAACACAAGAGTGGGCTGGATTCCACAGGAGCTGATAAACTCCCTAATTCTTAGTATGGGTCACCGATGTAGAGCCTCTCTATCAGTTAAAGGCGATCACACCCCATATTAACAACAATACCCAAGATATTTATGTACTGACTGCAAGAAGATCATTGCTTGACCGGCTAATATGCATAAAATACGTGTTAGAATTTTTTGATTTCGGGTATTTTAATCAATAATGGAATAATAAATTTGTGTATAAAATTTCATTGATAAATGTTCAATAAAATTTGAGATAAATGAAAAAAATATGTTGTTCCTTTAAATTTGCGGACCAGTGTATTATGTCTGAGTACCCAAAAGAGACTTACATTATTTGAAGTAAACGAAAAATTGCGCTACAAATATTAAAAATAAAAATATTGTACAACCTTTCGCAAAGCAGCTCTTATCTCTGGGCAGCCCTTTATCTCTGGCAGCAGCAGAAATAGTCCTAATAAAAATAGATAGATGGATAAATCGTCAAGGAGGCCTAGGCATAATGAAATGAAGACGTTGCATTGATGACATATATTGTGAATTCGAATCAGAGAAAGAACAACTCATTTTAGATACCCTCAACGGCTACCACCGCAGAATATCCTTTACCATTGAAAAAGAAATAAATGGAGTTCTGCCCTATCTCGATTCCCTCATAATGAGAACAGAAAATAGTTTTCACACCACCGTTTATTACAAGAATAGTTTTGAACCATCATACCTCCCGTTTAATTCTTATGGTCCCATATCTCACAAAATAGCAGTAGTGAAAACCTTAACCAAGCGTTTATTCACCCATTGCTCCCTCCCCAAATTTAAATGAATAGAAAGAAATAATATTTACGGAAATCTTAGTAAATTTGGCTATCCCCCCACCGTTCATCGATCAACACTGTTACAATCCATCCCATCATAGAACCCAGCAGACTTTCAAAACGACCTGTTATATTGATTACTCACCAACCAATTTAAAAATAGCCCTGGAAATAAAGAAATACGGAATCGAGTTATTTTTCCGCTCCCCAAGAACCATCGGTAATATCCTTAGAAATCCCATCACAAAATCGACCACAGACCAGAACCCCCTTCAGAAGAAAAATGCCATATATATTCGTGCCATGCATTGATTGTCCATCTATATACGTGGGAGAAACAAGCAGGAAAATGATGACAAGATTGAAGGAACATACTTACAATATGAAGACCAAAGATCCAAGAACCCTCATTTTTCAACATACCATGAATACCGGCCACAAATTTAATTTAGACAATCCAACTTGCCACTACAGTAACATAACTACCAAATCTGAAAGATTAATCCTTGAACAAAACAACACAATAGCAGTAATCGCAGAATAGATATCCAGAACAATTTTGTCATATTCCATACCACAAAAATCAGATTTCTCGCTTATCCAATCCATAGTCTAAAACTTAACTTTATTAAAATATTGAAATTTAAGGTTAATTTATTTCCAAAAAATTGTTAAACATAGTAAAATAGTAATAATTTATGTAGATTTAATACTTTTCTTTCTGATAAATTTATGTAAAATTTGTAACAAATTAAATGTATATAACTGTCTCTCAAAAATCAAATAGTTCATTTTTGCCTGTAGAAGGGCGGCTCCAGCCCGAAAGCTCGCGTATATCATAATAAAAGAAACTCATTGCGAAAGGTTGTATTTTTATTAAGACTTACATTATACAAAACAATATTTAGGCCAATTCTTTCTTATGGATCGGAGATATGGTCTAAATTCGTAAATAAGAAAAATACAAATAAATAAAATGCATTTCAATACCATATTCTATTATGGTGCACGCAATCATATAAAACGACGAGTTATAATTGAATAAAAAGCATAGCCGAGATGCCTTTGCTTGACGATTTCATTGAATCCAAAGATATGAAATATATATATGAATTAAACAAATTAAATTCAGAAGAAAAACAGAAATACAATTTAGATGTCCCAAACATAATAAAGGATTTTATTGAATTTAAAATGGCTACTTTAAAGAACAACACAGATGAAACTTTACAAAGCTTCTTTCCTAACAACATACCAAAATATTTCCAGCCAAACCTTCATAATTCTCAATTCATTTCTAATCATGTAAAATTAAGAAGCTTTTTAAAAAGAATTAAAGCAGAGGAAGACTCAATTCGTTTTTGCGGACATGAGGAACAAACCTCAGTACATCTTTTACTGGATTGTCTGTCCTGTTTTTCAAGACTATAGAATCGACAATAATTTAATAGTAACAGATCCAAGTATTTTTATTTCCAGTAAAGAAATGTATATTAAATTCAATACCTTTTTTAGATATATTTTTTATTATATAGCAAAAAATATATATTTTAAGATACTGATAATTTATATTATGCCGATTGTACTTATTGCCAGACACTTCTTTCTTTTGCACACAGTTCTTTTTTCTCGTTTTTTTTTTTCTCTCTCTCTCTCTCTCTAATTATTAATATCATATTACTTTTCTATTCACGGCTAAAATTATTGTTATATATATATATATACATAGACATATACATATGCATAGACAAATGTAAAGGCATATACGTATGACAGCGCAAGTGTCCCTAGGGGGAACATAGCGCTTTAAATTGAAATAAATAAATAAATTGTGTTGCTTTACATAAAAGGGATGGATTATTTTTTGGAAATTCAATAAAAGTCGATTCTCAATTTCAGACTGTGATGATACATAAAGTGTCCTCTCCTCAATTAATATTTTTAAGAGGTGGCCAGATGCTGGTTCATATTTCCATGTTAATATTTGATGATTTAACAAGGGTGAAAACTAACTCAACCATAATCATGATTCTATCTTCTTCTTTCTTATCTCCACTCAATCATATTAAGGTATCAAGCTTGTGAAGCTTGAGACTTTTGATGGTGTCTGTCATGATTCTATAATATCTTTATATCTGAAATTTTACAACAATAAACCTACAATCAACTATGTAAATTTTGAAGAATTTCAGAAATGATACCGCAGATGTTTCTGGGGCAATGGTGGGTACGAAACGTAAGACATCTCACATCGAATGTCCGTCATTTGAATTGTAAAAAAAAAAACATTATATACTGTAAGGTGAATATATTCTATTATTTTGCCATAATATTCTCAGAAAACACTTTAATATATAGGTTTTGTAATTTTAAGACAAAATTTCACACTTTAATAAAATTTTATACTTAAATGATAACATAATGCATTTTTAAATAACATTTTTTCATATATATATATTTAACAACATTTTACACTTTAATAACAATATTTTCATTTTAAAAATATTTGAACAATATTATTATATAGATATTTTTAGTTTTCATCTAAATACTTTTATTTTAACTGAAATTGGTCTATTTTAGAATTTTTTATTTCCGTTTTAATCAAGCATTAGAAATAAAGCATTTGAGACCTTTTAAATAAAGTTAATCACTTTTTAATAGGGCGTTAAACCTTCCAAATATCTGCTACAAACTGCTTTCCAGGTTTAATTTCATCTGTTTTCATAAGTATGTTTTGAATAGCATTTTTATGTTGAATGTGAACATTGCACAAGTTAGCATTTAGATATTTCTCCATCGCATTTATGACGTTAATTAATGTTATAGGTAAAAAAATATCATTCAGAATCGGAAATAATGATTATTTTTCAATATGGCAATAATAGTACTTATTTTCCTGAATAAAAATATAGGCGCGCAAACGAGAGAAGTACTAACTTAGATGAAATGTTTACTTTGAACCTATAAAGGCCTATTTAAAAACACAGCTATGAAAATGGCTAATAGTTAAACTGGTTTCTTGTATTGACAATATAGGAAAAATGTAACGCCATATAAACAGTAGATAACTTTATTTGAGAAAATCTCAAATGCTTTATTTCTAATGCTTGATCAAAATGGATATAAAAATGTATAAAATAGACCAATTTCAGGTTAAATAAAAGTATTTCGATAAAACCTGAAAATATCTATTGTAAAATTGTTTGAATATTTTTAAAAATAAAAAATACTGTTCAAAAACGAAAATGTTATTATTAAAGTGTAAAATGTTGATATATAAATGAAAAAGTGGTTATTACGGTGTGAAATGTTGTTAATAAAATTAAAATGTCATTAAATTGTAAAATGTCATAAAGTGTAAAATGGCGACATTAAAATGGTAAAATGTCTCAAATATATATATATATATGGTAATTTAACCAACAACCCCATATTGTATATAACTTATAACAAGATGTTGTATAATAGAAACACATCTGTAAATGATTATACGCATGATTGACATGTGTCATTACATCATCATATGTAATGTAATTTGTACAAATTGAGGATAAATAAATAAAACTCTGTAATAGAGTAAGAGTTGAGCTAAAGAGACAGAAGTCAAAAACGTCTAAATTCGAGATAGATGGAAGTCACAAACAACATCTAAAGATAGATTGGAAGCTGTCAGGACGGCGCCAGTTTAGAATGTTACCAGACGATCCAAACTCTTCACATCTGGTGAAATGCAACACTCCCTTTCTCAGAAAAGGTATATAAAGGCCCCCCGTCTTCAGCCAAAAATACAGTCACTTGATAGTCAGTTCACCATCTGCGTGAGCCCTCGTCGGTTGTACCCCAGGTCCACCTCATCCATCATGTAGACCAGTAAGAAATCTTCTATCTCTCCATCTTTCGCTCCTAGCTCAACTTTTATCTGTTCACGGAAATTTCTTAGTGCAACTGTGTCTTCGTTTTTTTGTATGGACATTCCCAAGCTTTCCACTCTGCCTCGACCACGACTGCCTGTACACTGTGAGAACTTTTAAAGGTATCCCAAGGTGCAGAGAGGTACTGGAAAACTCCACATCCTGACTGTTCCCCTCGGTCAACACAGTATAGCGAGAGTTGACAGGGACTCACACCACAGTTTAAGTCGACTGGATACCTCATCGCAGATTTAGTCGACAGGATTCTACAAGAGTCAACAAGGACATCATCACATATACTTTTTTTTTAAAACTATAAATACTTTGAAAAATAATTAATGCTAAAATAATTAGCAATCATTTATCTCAAGTGTCCTTTACTGGATATTGCGCTGTTGTAGCTGATAAATTACCTAATCTAATCTAGCCCATACATCATCACTAATATAAACAAGACCATTAAAGGCAGCATCCCTATATATATAAAAGTCAGTGTATGTATGTGTGTATGTTTGTCGGCTATACACGTCCACAATAAGTATCAAATATGACTGAATTTTTAACAGTATATATAGTAGAATCTGGAAAAGCTTAGAGTAAAAATTTCAAGTCTTTATCCCGAATATTCTTCAAGTTATTTGCAAATTTGCGTTGCACATATATATTTCTATAAGTCAATATACACAAATGTTGAATTTTTTTTTTTTTTTTAATTTAAAACACGATAAAAACCAAAAACACAAAATAATTAAACAATAAACTGCAAAAACACTGCAAATATATTTTTCTATATAATATAAATAAAGTGTTTGTATAAAGTAACATTAGTCTCTTTTAACTTTTTTTTTCATTTTGGCGTCTATTTTTATTTCTTGTGAAGTTCTATTCAAATAATATAAATTGAAAATTAGCATAAATATTTCTAAAACCTCGTTGGCAAAAAAAAAAAAAAAATAGCACACATATTGGAAAACAATTGCATTTTAATAACATTTTACACTTTAAAAATCGTATTTTAGACTTTATTAACAACATTTTCATTTTTATCGATATTTTCGATTTAATTACTATTTAGGAATTATATATATGAATATTTTGCTTTAAAAAATAATTTTATTCGAAATTGGCCAATTTTAGACATTTTATATTCGTTTTAATCAAGCATTAGTTCCAGATTTTCCCAAGTTACCCACTGTTTAAAATGGCGTTAATTGTTTCCTATATTTCCGCTACAATCTGCTTCGCGGCATAAACTTAATGTTTTCATAAATATTGTTTTAAATAGCTTTTTTATGTGGAATTAAAATATCGCTAAGTTGGAATTAGATTCATCGCATTTATCGCGAGTTCCAGTTAATATAATATCATTCTAAATTGAATATATGTATTGGTTTTCAATGTTGTGTAATATTAGTGTATTTTCCGGAATATGAGAATCGACACATTCATGGTAAGTACTTTGAGCTTATCAAGCTCAATTTAAAAAGTGCCGTTATGAAATATGGCTAAAGGTTAGGCTGGTAAATATCTTTGTAGTGGGAATATAGAAAATATTTAACGCCGATTTAAACAGTGATTACCTTTATTTGAGAAAATCTTAAATGCTTTATTTCTATGGTTGATTGAAATGGATGTAAAAATGTCTACAATAGACCAATTTCAATAAAAAATAAAAGTATTTCGATAAAAATTAAAAGTATCTATAGTAATAATCGATAAAATATGTTTAATCGAAAAATGGTGTGTAAATATTAAAATGTTATTAAAGTATAAAATGTTGTCTTAATGAAACCCCCCCCCCCCCCCCCCCCCCGCCATATAAATATTTAAAAATGAATATAATTTTAAAAATTAACTTTCAACAAAATTGAAATTGAAAATGCATAATATTAGGTTTCAGAAGATTTATTGCTTCAAAAATAATGAAAAAGAAGGGAGAATAGGCGAATTGTCATTATAAAGTGAAAAAGAGTTTCGTTCTAGATTTTATTTTCACTCTGATTTCTTTTTAATATTATTTTTTTTAATATCTTCAAAATATAGAAAAAAAGGCGATATGTTTAAAAAGAGATTAACGATTCTCGATTTTTAAAGCCTACCAAAAACCTTGTTTAATCAGTTTTATTTTTTAAAAAAGCTTAAAATTGACTAAAAAACTCATTTTAGGTTATAAATGATATTTTTCTAACCTAAGGATTCACGTATATTTTGAGAGTTACTCTAGCAGAGAAAAGCTAAATTCTTAGCTAAACATAAGCATGTATAAGGCGGTAAGCAACAAAGAAAAGCGTCGAACAAAAAAGGTCTGTTTTATATGAAAAAATCTGATACATTATCGGTTATATAAACTTTAAAATCGTTAAAAATATTAAAATAAAGTAAAACAACCAATAATATAACCTCTCATGAGAGACGGACTTCTTGCAGATGGACTCTTATTGGAGGTTGGATTAACACATGTTAAGACATTTTCTATTTTAAACGTAATCGTTCAGGAAAGTTATATGGATGCCCTGTTGATCGGGATTAGTGTAATTCTCTTTCAGACTGAAAATGGGGTCTCTACCAATCCCATTAAAAGGTGGACAGGCAATCAAAGCAAACAAAGCAGTAGGAGCTAGGCGCTGAGGCCATACACCCGCAAGGCGGTGTAGGTGGTACGGAGTGCCAAGTCATCAGCGGGCATACGCATGCAGGCCGCGGCCATCTCCAAAGTTACGGGTAAAGAGCACGGCTCGTTGCGCTGGAAGGTACAGTAGCGGTTGAGGAAGGCTAGAGAACGGGCGGTGGGGGCGTCCCGCAGGTGGGGCGGCAACTTGCTGGCGCGGGGATTGGGGTAGAGGAACGGGGCGTCTGACTCCAGTAGGAGGTGGTCTAGAGGGATGACGCCTTCCTCCAGCACTCGGCGGACTCCATCCTCGGACTTGTCCTTCCACAAATATCCTGCAACAAGTAGGTTTTACATAGCGCTCTTCGTTTCTTTTACCAACACAAAAACATCAACCCTGCGTGCTGCGACGGAGATATTCTTAAATGCCTCTTTTAAACGGACTCTGTGTCAAAAGGCAACCTGTGTTATCCGGGCATTCTGCTGCCTCTGTTCCCTGAGTGGCGGTTTAAAACAGGTTGTACTGTACCATCAATATACAGATGGTCAACCGAAAGCTTTGCACTATTTTGGTTATTTATTATATAATCCATAACTGTGTAACGAATTACACTTAGCATTAAAATATAGATAACCATGTTTCACCATTTTTTCTTCGATTCCGCGGCAATTACGGTTCTGGTCCTTTTAAGCGAAGAACGGGTATCCTAACTCATTCTGGTCATTAAATTGCCGCCCGCGAAGGAAGTGAGATATAGACCATAACAAGTAATAATTCGACGGTATAAGGTCCGGACTACATGTTGGGCATGACAACAGTTCGATTGCTTAAAGATACTGGAGTTTTATTGCGTCGTTCGAGCATTATGTATATGTATGTGGTTTTTCGCGTTGTCTTGTTGTAGAAGAACGCGTTTTATGTTAACTAAAGTCAGGTGCTACGACTTCAAAATAGCATGGAACCGCTCTAATTGTTAGGAATATAGATGTTAAGATTATGATATCTCAAGTAACAAATCTCTTTATGAAACGTACATTAAGCGGATGAGCTATAGGGTTCTTGCACACTCGGCGTTTTGCCTGAGTCACTTCTTGAGGTTTGTGATGTCCCAGTCCGCCTGATAATATCCGAGTGCTGGTTGTTGGATTTGCCTTCATTGCTTGGCACAGGTCTTTAATAATTACGTAACGTATATATGTTATTTATGATTCGCAGCGCCTGATGATCCTTTGGTTTTCTTCAAGATTCCTGTCACCTTAACGAAACTTCTTGAACCACCTGTGGTGTTCAAGGATCAGTCCCATTTCGCAAAACAAGCGTTTATTGTGGCCTTTGGAACATAACGACCCAAATGAAACTCGTAAACTAAAAATATTTAATACACATCAATGGACATCCATTTTGACAACCTATTTAGAGTTAGCTCTAGCGAATAAAAGAAAAAAATATATATAATATAATAATAAAAACGAGGGTAAATGATTTTATAACACTTCGCGTGCTTTAGAATAGGATAGAGTTAAAATAATCAAGTGAAAGGCGGCTGCTAAAAGCGGTACCTTTAAATATTGCAATAATATCTCCTAATAATGTTGTTTATCGTTCTAAAATATTTATCTTTTCAGCATTGAAAATATCACTATGTGATGCAAATAAGGTATAATGAATTGACCAGTAAAGACGAAGTTTGCTGGAGACGACATCTACCTGGACCGATTTATAACTCCAAATAATTCCTATATAGAAATTAGGTCGAAGTCGTTATACAGGTAGAGCTTTTTACAAGAAGCCGAATCATATATATAATAGGATCACGAGGAAGCGTCAAGGGATCTTTCACTCACCGGATAATCCCACATAGCAGCCCATGGCGACGTACCGCCGAGCCAGGTCCCGCGAGCCCGTGAATCCGTGCATCACTAGTTTAGGCAGCTTAGATCCGTGGCGGGCGAGTACTTCCATCAGAGGTCCATGAGCCTCCCGTTCGTGCAGCACCAGAGGCTTTCCCAGCTCACAGGCCAACGCTACCTGCAACATTACAGCCACATGTGGAAGAGGTACTGTAGATCAGGACAAACATCCGACATTCTGAAATAAATGCACGAAATAGTTTCTATTCTTGAATAAAGATGGCACACGTTTGCCTTTTAATAAATTGGTATCTCAAAAGGCTTATTATTAACCGAAGAACAACACTCGATATAATATTTGAATATGCATTTCTACTATTATCTCGAAGTTTATGTCTATAGTTTCCTTAAATACCTTCACCGATAATTTCAAATAGATGCCGTCCCGGATAAATAAATAGAAAAAATATATCAATACAATATATGATAGTTATGGTCGATTAACCTGGTGAAACCACTAGGAAGTTCAGCATTGATGAGTCATAACCCCCAATATTTGTTATCGTTGCATTAAGCCTAAATTTTATCCGAATTATTTGAAATATAAATAACTTCGTATAATCACCTATTTAAACTTTATTAACTTATTTTAAACCAATAGGTGGGAGTTTTACTGGAAGTTCATCGACTTGCTCCGGGGGCTGATCCGACCGGCTGCGTGTCGCCTTGGCTCCGGTAAATATTTGTTTTGAAAATTGTTTATATCATAGTTATTATATATTCAGTTATTTATTAGTTATTGTAATACTACATTATTCTTTGCTGAATCTATTGGATTTTTAAATAAACACAATCAAATTTACTACCGCAAGCTTTATGCAAAAATTTCATTTTATAAAAATATGCAAATTTACTGCTCTTTATTTTAGATTCATATACGAAACTGAATAAATGGAATCAGCTATAGATTTAATTAAATTAAAACTAGATGAAGTTCTTGAATACTTCACAAATAAATTTAAAAGTACTCAGAAAAATTTACCCAAAAATGATCTGACATTTCTTGGCACAAATATAAACCAAATAAAAGATGGTATTTCCTCTATAACAGAAATAAAAAAGGAATTTGCACTAGAAACAATAACCGAAGCCATCAAAGAGATAATGGACAGCAGGGTTGATAAAATAGCAAAGGATATTTCAGTTTATAGACTTTCTTATGCACAAATTGAAAAAAGAGACAATGTATCAGATTTGATCGTAAAACATCAGCAAATTCAAAATAGAGAATTCACACTTATGGCAACACCAGCCAACAATGAACCTACTTCAACCATAATACAGGCTATTTCTGAGGATATAAAGAAAATTAGAGACAGGGGCTCAAAGATAAAAATCAACAAAATGTTTAACACAAGAAGCGCAGTAATTATAAAATTGCCTAATATGACAGAGATGAATTCACTTCAAGAGGAATTGAACAAATCTGAGGAATTTAACACAATAAGCAAAATTTTTGTTCCAAAGCAAAGAGATCCAACAGTGGTGGTGAAAAACGTTTCCAAACTAACCGATACAACCACATTTGTAAACACGATTTGTAATATTAATCAGGAGCTGAACGGAATGGAAGATGAAATCAAGATATTATTCGTCATGAAATCTAATTCACCAACCCAATGCATAGTCCTGAGAGTTTTCCCAAAAGCCTATCAACTTATGAAAAGAATGAACAATACATTATATACAGACCTAGAACGTTGTCAGATACAAGATAAAATCCTAGTAAAACAATGCCAAAACTGTTTTCAGTTTAATCCAAACCACAAAACAAAAGAATGGTAAAACGTACAAATATGTTGAATCTGTGGAACCCAGGGCAATCACGTCTGTACCAAAGAGCTAAGATGTCATAACTGTTCAAAGCATCCAAGACTTAGGAATAGTCCGATTAACCATAAACCAAATACGAATGACTGTCCTAAATATAAATTGCAGGTTGATAGAACAGTGAGAAGAACTTAATATCTCATCGGTTCAGAAGAGGAATGAATAACGAATTTAGTTATGTGTAAATATGGTGATCACGAACTTACAATTTCAACGAATAATAATCCACCCGATATTATACTACTTCAAGAACCATATGTTTTAAATAAACAGGTTATATTTGATTTAGACTCACCAAAAATTATTCAAAAAGACTTCAGAAATTATTTACACAGCAATAATTATTGTAAATAAAAATATAAAATTCAAAAAATTAGATAATTTTACAAATCAATTCTGTACTGCAATATCCGTCATAACCTCAAAGACGTTTGTAGTAATCGCAAATTTTTACTTTCATTCCAATTCCTGTAATGATACTCACTTAGATTTTATAAGAAACTTGATTAATACTTTTTCAAATAACCCTATAGTCCTATGCGGAGATTTCAATTCCCGTCATCCAATCTGGTTCGACAAAATAACAAATTCAAATGGTTACAAATTGCAAACAATAATAAAGGAAAATCATTTGTACATTCACAACGATAAAACTCCAACATGTAGAGGGGCAAGTATAGTAGATCTAACAATCTCGAATAGACTTTCAATAAATATGATCAGACATTGGACCACCTCATCACTGACGAATATTTCTGATCATTTGGCAATTCATTTTGAAATTCACTCAAATTTCAATTATATAAAAGATAAACAGAATTCTACATGGAAATTCAACGAAAAACACGCCAACTGGACAATTTTTTCTAAAAATCTCAAGTATCAAGAATTTATCAAATTAAAGAACGAGGCAGATATGGTGGAAAATTGCATGAATATTGATAAAGTTGTAAACAAACTCACGGATACCATAATAGAAGCAGTCTATATATCATTAAAAGTAAAATCAAACAACTACACATACAATACAGGTATAAAATGGTGGAATAAAGAATTTGAACAAATGAAAACACATTTTCATTATGTAAGAAACTTATTTTATCACAGATTTAAACAAGTCAGAAACAAATTTAATAATATGGAAAAGAAAGCAAAGAGAAATAGTTAGAAAAATTTCATCGAAGAAAATGAATCAAATGATCCTTTTGGTAACGCATATAAAATTTTCAAAAAGCTCAAATCCTCAAACAAGCAAAAAGGACTTCCCATAATAGACAACAATAAAAAAACAGAAAAAGAAAAACGCATTACAGACCTAATAAATGTATTAATTGCAGATGACAGAATTGATCAAGACAATCATCAACAAGAATTGGTTAGAAGTTACGAAACTTTTCTAAGGAATTCAAGGGCTATCCATATTGATCCTGAAGAAATAGAATATCTAATTGACAATAGCAATGTTAAAAAGTCACCAGGTCAAGATAATATCAGTAATAACAGGATAAAATACGCAAAGACTCTGTTATTCCGGTGATACATTCGTTATTGAATAAATGTATTCAGATGGGATATTTTCCAAGGGAATGGAAAACGACAGTTTTAAATATTGCCATGAAACCAAACAAATCTAACTTCGAATCAATAAAAAGCTATCGACCTATTTCGTTAACATCTAATCTGTCTAAGATCAACGAAAAAGTTATTAAAAAGAAAATGTATGAATATTATATGCAAAACGATTTATTAAGTTACAAACAGCATGGATTCATCAAGTCAAAATCTACTATTAAAGCCTTAAATAATATAATCGATATAATAATGGAACACAAAACCAAAGAACTGACAGCTCTGGTCACAATAGATATTGAGGGAGCCTTTGATAACGCATGGTGGCCTGCGATTTTTGAAATAATAGATGAAGATAATTTGCCGGAAAGTTTAATAAGGACTATTCAATCATATTTCAAATCGAGAAAAACGAAATTTACATATGAGAACTTAACAATAAATAAACAAATTACAAAGGGATGTCCGAGGGTGGCCCTCTATCTCCACTACTATGGATAATATTACTAGACGATCTTTTGATCAAATATCAAGTTCCTAATAGTGAAGTGGTATGTTATGCGGATGATGTATCAATTATATGCTGGCACAACAAAGGCAAAGACCTGAAATTGGTTATAGAAAAGGCATTAAATACGATTGATGTATGGTGTAAGAGTAACAAACTTGAAATAAGTCTAGAAAAAAAAACCTAATATACTTTTTTACACAACAAAGAAAAAAATCTCAATCAAATTTAATAATGAAATAATCATACCAACTCTGAAGACAAAAATTTTAGGAATAATAATTGCAAATCACAGAAGTAGAAAGAAAATAAATTTTACATACCACATCAGAAGAAATAGTAAATCGTACAAAACGTTTTAAAAATGATCTCTTCTCAATTTGTGGGAAATCTTGGGGTCTAAGCACCCAGAAAAAGGCTAACTTTATATAAATCCATTTTCAGACCAATACTTACATATGGAGCCGAATTTTGGTTCAAATATTTAAATAAAAAATGTTTACAAAAATTAAATTCAACCAAATATCAAATACTAACATGGTGTATACAAGCCTATAAATCCACATCATATAGCTGTGTTCATAGTTTGGCCAACATTCCTCTGATCTCAGGCTTTATCGAATCCAGAATCATGATATCTGTGATCTGAGAAACTTATCCACAGATGATCAAAATATTTATGACCCATTTATTCCAGAAATTATAGATACCTTTCTCAAATCAAGAATGAATATTCTGAAAAACGAAGCAAATAATACTTTCTTAAGCTTTTATCCCCAAGAAATTCCTAAATACTTTCGTCCAAATTTTTATAATACTCAATTTGTTACAAACCACGGAAATTTCAAAAGATTTTTAAATAGAATAAAGGCAGTGGAGGATTCAAGTTGCTTTTGTGGTATTGAGGAACAAACCTCAAGACATCTACTGATCGATTGCCCAGCATTTCAAGATTATAGAATGAAGAATGAAATAGTTGTTTGTGAACTTAACGATTTGATTTCCGATAAAAAAAAATCATATTTAAAGTTCAATTCATTTTGTAAATACATTCTAAACTTTCTACAAAATCTGGATCTCTAATGTTTTTATGCGTTGAATAATGTAAATAACTTATGTAAATAAACTTTTCTCCTTGTTTGGCGAAAGTATCCCTTGCGGGATTTATTTGAGAAAATAAACAATCACGCTAAATCGTTTCTATTTTTGAATGAAGTAAAACACACATCTTAAACAAGCGAGACTACCTTTAAAAAAAAAGCAAAAAATAAATTTATCTGCTGTAAGATGGTAACTCTAAGTGGAGGGTATTGAGCAAAGAAAGAGAGACTTGTCTGTCAAAGGCCCGTAGCTGGTCCTCAGGTGGAGAGAAGTTTCGGTGGTAGTCCAGGCCGCACTGACCGATGGCCACAACCTCCGGGTTGAACGCCAGCTCGCGGAGTTCACGCTCCACCTCGGGAGTCCAGGACTTGGCATCATGTGGATGGACTCCTGAAGCAACAAATAACGCTGCTGGATTACTTGATTCGGGTTTTTGGACAAGATGTGATAAGGCGACTGGCTTTGACGACATAATGAATGAAGCAATAAAGGCCCTCCCTGAAGAACATTTGATTTCTTTGAAGGACATACAATATTCAATAGAATCCTGACAACATCTGAATTCTCGGCAACATGGCTAAAATCAGTCATCCAACCAATTTTTATGAATGGTGATCGAGACAATCCCTCTAACTATCGAGTCAGTAACATCAGTAACATCGCACTCTTGTAATATAGCAAAAATATTCACACCAATCCTCAAATCTCGTCTAGGCAACTGAATAGAAAGGAAATAGATTGTTCCTTATAATCAGGCGGGATTTAGAGGCAGTCACTCTTGCCAAGATCACATATTCACTCTTTTATCTTTGAATCAAATCACCTTAGGCCGAAAGAGATAAAATGTTACATGTTTTTCGTGGATTTGAAAAAGGCTTTCGATACAGTGCCCATATCATTACTATTGATAAAATTAGTGAATGCATGTCTTAACCATCGTTTAGTTAACTTAATTAAAGATTATTATACAAATATGACGGCGGTGGTGCGATGGAACAACTCATTCGCCGAGCCAATAAAAGTGCACTCAGGAGTTTTATAAGAGGAACCGATATCACCTTATTAATTTATAATTTTTATGAATGACTTAATTTATCTTTTAAATAATTAATATTCACCTGGAATATATACCTATCAAATTATTGAAATGTTCATCTTTTGCTATATGCCGACGACATTTTCCTTTTTGGTGAATCTGTAAAAAAAAAACTGCCAAATAAAAATCAATATTATAAAAAGATATTCTGAAAAAAAAATTAAACTTAAATAAATATAAGTAAAAAAATTATGGTCTTCAGAAACGGTGGTCGATCAGCACAAAATGACAAATGGTTTTGGGGTGAGTGGCAGCTGTCTGTTACTACAAAATATCAATACTTCGGATACCCGCTTACAACTGCAAGTTCACTAAACAAAGTATCTGCATATTACAGCGCATAATTACTCTGGCAGAATTTGGTGCCGTATGGAAGGTCTTGAAAAAATCCAAAATGAACTATTTAAATGCGGTAATGAAATTATTTGATCCGACAATCTTGCCTCACATGCTATACGGCGCACCCTTTTGGGCACTTGACAAAATGAAGTAGCTGACCAAGTTCAGAGCATCTTTCTAAGACGCTACCTGAATTTACCAAAATATACTCCGGGCTTTATGCTGAGAATGGAGTGCGGACGAGTATCACTGGAAGTTGTCATCATTAAACAGATTTTGAGATTTTGGGTGAGGATCATGAAAATGGAAGAGAGTATGTTGCCTCGTGTTTGTTTAGTACACCTGTGGACACTGCACAACCACCAAAGAGCAGTCTGCAAATTTGTTGGAAACCTTTCAACTATTTTGGATTAAAAGGGCTTTTCGTTCTTGAAGGTTTGTACCGATTACACTGTTATACAGACTGAAATACCCGATATTATTCGAATAGCAACTGAACAGATCATTCAAAATGACAAAAAGCGTAAATCTTAAATACCTATCATTATAGTCACTTTGAAATACTTAAAAAATAATAATAAAAAACAGCAGAACAACTCGTAACAAATACTCCTCTGGTAATTAAAATACTTATTGCGCAACTGATACTCCTATGGGTGTTATTCCCAGAAAATCGATCAAAGCGCTGAGCTGTCCTTCAACTTGTGATATGTGTAATAACAGAATACAAGACGAAATCATGCATACAATATTTGACTGCTTTTGCCTGGAGAAACAAAGAAGGAAATTCTTGGGTGATTTATCCTTGTCCCAATCCGATAGTCAACAAATATATAGCTGAATGAATGCAATGATGTTTCATCAAGGTCTTCTTTTTCATTTACATAAATTCTACAATGCCGCAATCCCCATTCGGAGACGATTAATAGAATCGCCGAATGTCGTGGTCCATTTGGATGAGGAAAGGTGATGAGCGACAGAGCACGGCTCGCTAGGTCGCGGACATGGACTCGCTCTGGATAGATGGCGTCGCCAGAAACCTGCAGGCACCGACGAGAGGCAGGTTCAGTAGGGTGGGAGTGGGTTCTACCCGGTGGTTCAGGCCCAGGATGGAAGAGGTCTGCTCCAGCAGCCGACAGCGACGGGGCGCAGCCAGGAATCCGAGGACAAGCGGTTCATTCAGGCTAGGACTCCGCCAGCCATGGGTAGGCGATTTTCCCCTTATATGTATGCGGCCTGAATCCCTTTGAGGCAGACGAGCTGAAGTTGTGTCCTCATATCTAGCAGCCCTACGCCACCGACGGACACAGGGTGGGCCAGTAGACCTCCGAGGAGCCAGGCGGCCCGATGTCAAGACCCTCAGACAAGCCACCTCAGTCTAGCTTGTAATTTGGAAATAGTGGCGTTGCAAGTCAGGTAGATATGCATTTTGTGGAGCACCGCCGCCAATACCAGCGGGTTTGGCCGCTTTCGCTCGCCCGACCAGGGAGAAGCCACGGACGTATGGGTACCTTTTGGAGTTCGTCTTCTTCGTGATGCATAGTAGGTTTTCCTGATTTTCCTTGGCCTGATGAAATTTCGCAGCCCAGCACCGTGATGGAAGATGCAGACCTCGAGATGCTTAGCGGAGAGCCCACGCGGTCCCTCCAGACACAGCACCACAGTTTTTCACTTTTAGAGAAGATCACACAAACTCCCGACACACGCCAGAATTCGATAAAGATAGTCTTGATTTTCTCTAATTGTCAATCCTCGCAGATCAGCAGGAGAATATCATCGGCGTACCTCGGACGTTACCTCTTCCGAGAACTCTCTCCAGTTGGGGCAGGAGGGAACCGGTAAAGATGGAGAAATGGGTTGCACTGCAAGCACAACCCTGCCACAGCCCTCTGCCTATTCAGAATGGGCGGGTGAAGTTTCTATCGACCTTGGCGGTAGCATCTGCCTCCAGCCTGGAGCGCAGGAACTGGTCTTCGTCTTCAGCGTTGGGAATGGAGAGACACTCGATCTTCAACAAGGCCCCGCTTCAGATTCCCCCATTTTCTCCAAAGATCTCCAGCTCTAAAGTCTTAGATCTTCATCGAAGCTTCACCAAGAAGCGTCACAAACCTCTCGATGACTGGCGCTGATCGAAGAAGCGCGGAGATGGATGGAGTAGACGGGTAATGTCGATGTATGGATGAACTGGCAGTCGTGTACGTGAGGCGAGTGTTGATGTTCTTCCCACACGCGGACAACAAGAAGTAGAGGCAGGGTAGATGTTAGCACAAAGAGGGATCGGGGACAGCCCACGGGACAGAGGTAGAGGCCAAGACACAAACTTGGATGCTCATCCCCGAGACATGGAGAGAGAGCCTGTCACGGCCTGCCGAGAAAAAAAAAACCCTCTAGAACCATCTGCCGACCCCCTGCCAAAACTTGTCCTGTTTTCAGGGGGGTCTCTATACGAATGTCCCTCGGGACCCCACATGGGCTGGGCGTTGGCTTTTCCTCCCCTCTGTCCCTGACACCAGCTGACCACTCTCTCTTTGGATCTTTATTTGGACGTCAACATTTTTAGTTTTACATACAAATAGGGGTTTACAGGTATTATTAATAAAGATATAGCATATATACAAAATATGAGGGTGGTAGCAAATAGAAACAGTGTACATTTTAATAGAAGGTAGGATATTTTAAGGTATCGGCTCTAACTAATTGGGAGATATGTGACATATACCAAAAGTGTCATTATTATACAGTTTTAAAATATACGATATATATATATAATTATGTGAAAAAAATAGTACAAATGTAATATTGTACTGGGATAAGGTGCATAAATTAAGAAAAAGGTTTCTTCTTATCGAGCAACTGAAAGTTGCTGATGGCTTGCGCCATCTATCGGAATAAATATCAACTATTCTCGTTGATTTTTAATTATTCCAGAATTGGCCAAATACCCATTCTTGATTAATCAAGAAAAGCTAACCACGGACGCGTTTCGGGCTGTTGGCCCTCATCAGCGTGGTGCAAGCTGTACCTCAACGACCAAAAAAATTGCTCATTAAGGCATCCTGAAAAATCATGAAACGGGTAGTTAAGGCCAGAATTGCGTGAGAACGCTACACAATGTGAAAAAAATAGTACAAATGTAATATTGTACTGGGATAAGGTGCATAAATTAAGAAAAAGGCTTCTTCTTATCGAGCAACTGAAAGTTGCTGATGGCTTGCGCCATCTATCGGAATAAATATCAACTATTCTCGTTGATTTTTAATTATTCCAGAATTGGCCAAATACCCATTCTTGATTAATCAAGAAAAGCTAACCACGGACGCGTTTCGGGCTGTTGGCCCTCATCAGCGTGGTGCAAGCTGTACCTCAACGACCAAAAAAATTGGTCATTAAGGCATCCTGAAAAATCATGAAACGGGTAGTTAAGGCCAGAATTGCGTGAGAACGCTACACAATGTGAAAAAAATAGTACAAATGTAATATTGTACTGGGATAAGGTGCATAAATTAAGAAAAAGGCTTCTTCTTATCGAGCAACTGAAAGTTGCTTAATATATAATTATATGTTCTGAAAATAGAACAAATCATACTTAAATCATGTGCCTTTTTATTATCTAATAATATAATGATATATATATATATATATATATATATATATTCAATTATTTATTCGACATATCGGACGGGATATTCCAGCTTTGGATACTTGCGCCTAAATACATTTTAGCGGCTTACAATTCATTTTATGTACAAGGTGTGATTAATAATTTCCAGGCATGAGATTGGATCACGTAAAATATTCAAAATAATGAAATAAATTTATAAGGACCTTTGAGATAAAACATTATTGAACAAGTAGAAAAAAATTGATCACACCGACGCACGCGCTCACGTTTTTTCGAATTTATAAGCTCTGTATATCAGAACATTTTCTAACTTCAGTATGGACTGCATTGAAAAACAGCGAGATCTGCATATAGCTTTGCTTTAAATTAGGGAAAACAGCTTCCGAATCATTTCAAAGGTTGAAGCAGGCTTTTAAAAAGATGCCCTATCACAATAGAGGACATTTAAATGGTTTGCACGAATTAAAGCTGGTCGAACAAGCGTCAAGGATGATCTACACACTGGCAGACCTTTATCGATAAGAAACCCCGAAAATCCACTCAAAATCAAGTCATCGATCAAAGAAAACCTAAGAATAACTATCAGAGAGCTCTTAGAAGACTTGGATATCTCTTTTGGAGCATGCCAAACTATCATAAAGAATTATCTGCCTCTTTACGATCCCCGGCTAAATTTTTCCCACATATCTTAACGAATGAGCAGAAAGAGCATCGCAAAGAAACGTGCAAAAACATAGTAGAAATGTTTAATTCTGATCCATATTGGCTCTAAAGTGTTATCACGGGAGACGAAACATGGGTGTACGGATATGATCCCGAGACTAAGGGGCAGTCTTGAAAGGACGTATATATAGTATATTTTAAACTTTATAATAATGACACTTTTAGTATATTTCACATATCTCCCAATTAGTTAGGGCCGATACTTTATAAGATCATACCCTTCTATTAAAATGTACACTATTCTTATTTACTACCACCCCCATATTCTGTATTATATGCTATATCTTTATTAATATAACCTGTAAACCCCCATTTGTATTTAAACTAAAAATAGTGACGTCAAAATAAAGTTCCAAAGCTCGGTCAGCTGCGGGCCAGAGGAGAGGAAAAGCTAACCCCCAGTCCAGATGGGGAGCCCCCTCCCTCCAGGGCTTTATATAGACGACCCCGGTAAACAGGTCAGGTTTTAGCAGGGGGTCAGCAGTAATGTTCTAGAGTGTGTTCTTCGGCAGACCGCTCGGTCTCTCGCCACAGGTCTCGGTGATAGGCATCCAAGTTTGTGTCATGGCCTCTCGAAGCAAGCATCGCACGGCTCGGCAACTTCAATATATGTGGATCAGCGACCCATCGAAGGACCCAAAAGAAGCACAGGTAGCGCACTTCGAGACAGAGTGGTTAGTATTGAATAGTGTGATTTCTGCGTCGTTTCCCGGGAAGCAATTGCGATTCAAGTCGGCCCAGGGGATGGAACGGAGCACATAAACGGGGGGGAGTCTACCACGCCACCAGCTCTCCAACAGGAAGAATCTACAGCCGTCCCGAGTCCAGTGCCCGGCGCGCTCTCTGGCTGGTGAGGCGGGTAATGTCATTGTTGAACCCCACAGGACAATGGTCTTTACCTCGTGCTCCGAATTTTCCTGCAAAAGACGCTGGCAGGTGCTGTGCGTCAAGAAGCGTAGCTCGCGAAGGGCACGCTACGGTTGGGGAACCATTGGAGTAGTCTACGAGAGTCGCTCCTAGCCAGCAGGTCTGGTGGCTGCAGGAACTTGTCTTCGCCTTGAATACGCCAGGTTCTTAGGCTCGCGAGAGGTAGAACCCGGTGGTCCAGCTTAAGGACGTTAGAAGCGACTTCATAGAGGCTCAGAAGTCTCCTCCTCCTCGGTGAGATCCAGGCGTAAGCCATATGCCCGGTTTCGAAGCCTTCAAGAGTAGACGTTGGCGGTGCCGCGCGGTGAGGCCTGGACCCCCTTCATGCAGGGGTGCCGAAGCTAGCCCGCGATGTCCAGCAGGCCGACAACACCTTCGTAGACTAGTTGCGCCAGAATGCCCCCGGGAAGTCAAGAGACTCGGCTCGTTTCCCACACGAAGCGTGCCATCAGCGCCTGATGGTAGTTTCAGGTGGAACGTAGCCGTGGAGGTGGTGCAGAATAGATCCCAGAACCAGGCCTTTGCCCGCGCGGGCACGACCCACCAGCGACAGGCCGAGGGTGAAGGGAGAGCACCTCGCAATGGCTCGTTCCAGCAGTCTAATCAAGTGAGAGGCCTGGGAGGTGACGGTGTTGCTGGCAGAGATCGTGCAGTTCAGAACGGTCAGCGACTCGGACGTCCAGGATATTATCTGAGGAGAATCGGTCCGGTGCTTCCATGAAACGCACCAGAGCCCACAGCTCATGTGGAAGTTGACAGACACCCCGGATACCCTGCGGAGCTCTATAAAGATCAGGGTACGAGCCCAAACTGAGCGTCCTCTTTGATAAAGAGTACGATGTCATACGCATAGGCGACCATGCAACCGCGGCTCAATATCCTCTCGATTCTGAATGAGTCCGATGCTAAAGACGGCGGAGCCGAGGTGGTAGCCCTGCCTCAAGCCGTTGAGAAGCGGGAGAACTTGGTGTAAACATCTCCGTCACGGATATTCTCAAACAGGGCGAACAGGTAGCTCTTGTTCAAGTTATCGAACGCCGACTTAAGGTCTAAGAGAGATGACAACTAACGGAGTGTCATGACTTGAGGCCCATGCGCCTTAAGAGGACGCTCGCGTAATGTTCCAGGAAATAACTGTCCTGGAACGGCGTAGGTCTGGCACTCGGTTATGAGATCTGGCAGATGATGACGCGGACGGCCCATGAGCAGGCCGCTGAGTATCCTCCATGCGGTCGTTGGAAAGAGATTGTCGAAAAGCCTATAGACTTGGACCACCGTGCGTTATCGGCATCAGGGTGACGTTGCTGCGCCTTGAAGATCGAGGCAAGGCCCCGCGGAGTCTAGAAGCCTTCTAAAAACTTCTAAAATATATATTTAAAGGCTTTGGCACTCTCGCAGGGTAATTTGTCCCACCCTGAGACATAGCCGTTTGGAAGGCGGTGGATGGCTGCCGCTATCTGGTCGCGAGAAATGTCGGAGAGAAATATCTGGTCCCACTCGTTGAACTCCAAAGGGGTCACCTTAGCGAGGAAGTCGGCGATGGCTTCTGCTGAGCTTGAAACTTGGACGAAGCGACCACTTAGGCATTTATAAAGGAAGCGTCTTAATTGGTCCTCGAAATCAGCATTGCCGTCTTCGTAGGTGAAAGTGGGCACAATGATGGCTCTGTAGCTGTGGAAGAGGTATTCTACGTCGCTCAAGAACATGATGGTCTCCAACAGGAAGCAGATGTTGATCGATCTTTGAAAAAAAATCAGCAAAAGCTGGATTCTCTGGCGAAGAGAGGCGATGCTGTGGGTGTTCAGGGATGCAACTCGAAAGCTCATTTGGGCTGCCGAGCAGAGAAAGTTCATGGCGTGCGAGAGATCTTGTACAAGGTACTACTAATTTCCCCTGTAAGGGCCATTAGCTCGCTGGCCAGGTTGCCAATGGCCATTCTCTGTTTAAAGTTTGATTGGGCGAAAAGTCTGTTCGTCTTCCCTTTGTGCGTAAGCGCCCGGAGGGGTTTCTATCTCCAGGCCCGATATTCTGGGCACGATCTATGACTGTAGACGCCTTTTCGTTCTTCAGGAGAACGTCTAACTGACTCTCAGCCTTAATGCATCGCTTTTGAGAAGATTCAGGAGCCTTAGGTTTACCCTACTTTTCGATTTGGATATTCGGTGATGGGGAATTCCCCATATAAAATTAAAATCCCCTTTAATTCTCTTGAATGCTGTTAAAATTCCCAGGCTCTTCAGTGTAGGAGCAGGAGTGCGCGCCCGAAGAGAGAGACATTTGAACACTTTTATTGACATCTTGTCAATTAGGTTTTACAAATAAATGAAGAAAAATGGGAATATATATACAATGAATTATCAGTGAGGGAGATTCCACCATCTTTATAGGGTCCTCCTCCAGACCAGGAGGGGATCTTCTTGCACCCCCGTAATTCCAGGGTCAGGAAGTGCCTATATATACGAGCCTTTGCAGACGCGAGGATGGCCAGGGTGTCGTCCTCCAGGCCATGCCCGAAGATCCAGGCCTGCAGGTCAGGGTCTGCTGGATGATGGTGAAAGCCTCCACGATGTCTGGCCTGATCCGCCTACAGGACCAGTAGCGGTGGGCCAGTGACAGGTCTCCGGACCCACAGGCGATGCACGACTCTCGGGCTGAGGCCGGATGTGCTGGATGGGGAAGGGAGTGCAGAGCCAGCCAGACGGCAACGTCAGCATTGTGCCCCGAGAAGGCACATCGCCGGAGAGAAGACCAGCTGATGAAGATGGGGATGCTGACATGGGGGAGCCACCGTCCCAGCAGCTGGGTGATGGGTAGAGCAGCCAGGCGTGGGCGCTCTAACATGCGGCGGGCGGTGCGGGTGGTCAGTCGCTGGAAGGGCGTAGCCGTTCCGCGAAGCAAGAATACCGCCGATACCGTAACCCGGTTGGAACCGCGGCAGTTTTCTTCCAGGAGTCGACTGGTGTACCTCGACAGAGCAGCTTTGTCCGCGAGGGCTGAGCGGGTGACGCGAAGATGGGGGGATCCATGGCCGATGAGGTCTCCAACCCGCGCTCCCACCCACTGTGAGGCGGCGAGGAGATCGGGGGGACGGAGAAACCTGCAGCCTCCGATGATGGTGAGGCCTAAAAGCTCATTCGGCGGCAGCACCCTGTGGTTCAGAGCCAGGATCTCCGAGGCGGCCTCCCAGATTCCGAGCAGCCGTCGACGTCGAGCTGATAGCCAGGTCCCAGGTGGAAGAGGAGTCAGCCAGGCACCACTTTCGAAGAGCCAAGAGTAGGCGCTTAAGCCACCGCATCTGCGTGCTGAGGTCAAGAATGCCAAAGCCACCCAGGGAGACGGGTCTAGATAGGAGGCCAGCCGGCAACCAAGCGGTGCGTTCGGAACCCCAGACAAACTGCACCAGACGGGCCTGCAGCTTGGAGATAGAGGTGTCGGCTGGAATATATCCATGGAGGTGGTGCATGAAGGAGGAGGGAAACCAAGCAGTTGGTGGCTTTGGCCCGACCGACGAGGGAGAGCCCGCGGGTGAAGGGAGCCCATCTTCGGAAGGCCGCGTCCACTAGATCCAGGAGATGTCCTTCTGCATGGCGGCTGACGCTCTGGCCCGGATGTCACAGCCCAGTATCCTCAAACTGGTGTCAGTCCAGGAAATATCTAGGGGAGAGTCGACGCGGGCACGCCAGGCGCCGCACAAGAGGACCACGCTCTTCCCGAAGTTCACCCGGATCTCGGAGGCGCGCTGGAAGCCCTGGAATATGGAGGCCACCTCACCAAAGTGTTTCTCCTTGCGGACCATCAGCACCGTGTCGTCGGCGTAGGCGATGACGTTGCCCTCGCCAAGGGCACTCTGGAGGCGACGCAGGAGCGGAGTGGTAGCGAGGCTAAACAGCGCGGCGCTTACGGCGCAGCCCTGTCTCACGCCGTTTAGAAGTGGGAAGGCGGCAGTGTGGTTATCTCCAATCCGGACGGCCGCGTTCACCCTGGCGTAGAGGAGCTGGATCCCCCTGATGAAGGCTGGCGGTAGGCCCAAGGAAACCAGGAGCGACATCAGGAATCCTCTGTCCAGGGAGTCAAAGGCGGATTCCAGGTCCACAGAAACGACCGCCAGTGGCAACCTCCCCGCAGTTGCTATTTCTACCTCGTCCGTGACCCGTGCGATGTTGCAGGAAGGAGACTTCCCCGAGATAGCGTATGTTTGACAGTCAATCGCCAGTGTAGGGAGGTGGGGCCTGAGACGTCGTATAAGAATGGCAGCGAGGCTGTACTCTGTAGAGGGCAGGGTGATGGGGCGGAAGCCAGTTAGACCAGGACCACTGGGGACCAGGCAAATGGAGCCGCGGAGTGTAGATGATGGCAGGGCGCCGCGCACCAAGGAAGCTCCGAACACCCTCCCTAGGAGAGCCGAGAAGAAATTTTCATAGGCAGAGAGGAGTTCGCAGGGCAAGCTGTCCCATCCCGGGGCCTTTCCAGTGGGAAGCGTGCGGATGGCTGCAGCGATTTCCTCCCTGGAGATGTCTGACCGGTGTAGAGGATCGTCTTCTTCGAGGATGATGGGAATGGTGGTTCCTGCGATGAAGTTGTCTACCTCGGCAGGGTCGGCTGGGTCCTGAGCGAAGCGGCGCCTGAAGAAGGAGAGCGCCTTAGAGCGTAGCTCGCGGTCACCAATAATCTCGCCCTCTTCATCCCTGACGATGGTTGCTACACGGCGGCGGAGGCAGAGCGCACGTCCGAGGTCTGGCAGCGATGGATAGTCGGCTTCCGTCGACGAGGCCTCGAGCCTGGCCCCGATGTAACGGCTGGCTCGGGTAACGTAGTCGTCCTCCGCCTCAGGGCGAGTTGTGTGGAGTGACCTTATTTCCGCCAAGATTTCAGCCTTTATGCGGTTCCATCCCGACTAGAGCTCTCCGTCATCGAGGTCCTCGGCGGCCAACTCGACGTCCTCGATGTAAGATGACAGATGTTCAATGGCAGCCGCTGACCTCAGCACAACAGCCACACTGGGTGATCCCGCAGCAGGGGTAGATCCTAGCTGGAGGAGCACGGCACGGTGGTCAGAGAGATGGTAGTATCGGGTGCTATAGCTCTTTGCCCCCTCCACTAGCGCGGCAGGTAGGAGTATTCTATCAAGCCGGCTGCTGTGAATCCGACCCTCGAAGTCGGCCACTCTAGTGGGAAGGTGGGCCAAGTTGAAGAAGATGGCGGCATCTTTCAGCGCGACTTGCTCCAGAAGATTGGAGAGGGCTTCGACAGAGGCAGAATCTGTTGCTTCGGCAGGAACCCCGTCGATGTTGAGGTCGCCCACGACCCAAGAATTGTTCCGGACTGTTGTTTCTGAGATGATTCCCACTTGCTCGAGCCGCTCGTGAGGAGCGTGAGATAGGAGACAATTGGTGATGGCCATCTTCTGGCCGTGGACATTGAGGTGGACTAGGTCGATGCATCCAGGCCACAAGATGCGATGTCGCAATAGGGCGACGCTCGGCACGAAGAAGCAGGCGAGGCCGGAGCCCCTGGAGGCGGCAGGCGGGGCGACGATGGCGCTGTAGCCTAGGAAAAGATCTTGGGCGTAGTCCAGGGGCTCTTTGTTCGTTTCCTGGATGAAGGCGATGTCCACATGGTGTTGGGTAAGAAAATGGCAGAGCTCTAAGCTATCATGAGCGGCGAGTCCTCGCGCGTTGAGTGTCATAACGCGGAGGTTCATTGTGGGTTCCCAGTTTGCCTTCTAACGTCGGAGAGACGCTTTTAGAGGGGCGTGTTGGATCCAGGAATCCGCAAAAGTACCTGGCCAGCTTGTTGAGAGCAGTCTTTTGGGTGTCTGACATGGAGGTGAGGAGGTTCTTGAATCCAGGGAGGGATTGGAGGGCCTCGATGACTGGCTCCCTTTCGAGCCCCAGCTTCTCTATCTCTGCGAAGATAGACCCCGGCACCTGCTTGAGGAGTTCCTTCATCTCAATTTTTGTCTTGGTGGACTTTCCAAGGGGTGCGAGGTTGATGGAATCCATCTGATTCTGCAGCGGGTCTTGAGACTGGTCAGGGCTGCTTTTCTCGACAGACTCGCTGCCGTAGGGCGGAGGAAAGGCTGGGGAAACGGGGAAAGGATCTTCTGCATTCTCGGGCGATGTTGCCAGAATGGGAGCAGCAGGTTGATCCGCGGTGGGTGTAGTGGGCGCAGGGACGGTCTTGACTGCGCCGGTGTTCGAGGGCGCCTTCTCAGACGCTGTAGGCCTTTTGGGAGTCAGGGCGCAGTTGACCCTACGATGCACCTGCCTCTGGCACCTCGAGCACTTGACTCCGTACACCAAGAAGGCCGGCAGGATCTCGCCTTTGAGGTTGATATTGAGGCGCGTTGGGAGCCTCTTCAGCTTCACGCCCTCATTCAGAAGTATGAACAATTCCCGTCGTCCATCCTTCATTGTGAAGCCCGCAACGTTGACGAGCAGCGGGGCGATGGATTTGACTTGCCCGTATGGCTTCAGGGCGGCGATGATCTCTGCATCCTCCACGAAAAAGGGCAGGTTGATGACAACGAGTCTCTCCGCTCGTTTGCGGAAGGGGTAGTCTTGAGCAAGGTTTCCTCGATTTCGAGGCCTTCCTCGATGAGGAGCTCCGCGAGGACCTTGGTGGTGAGGCCGACCAAGACGTGGCCATTCATCTTGGTGAGCTGAATGATGTTCTTTCCTCCGACCAGCTTGTCCAGCGCAAGAACATATTGGACCCGGCTGAATTCAGGGCAGCATTCAACGTAGACGCACTGGTCCACGGTGCCCGAGGCCTGCTGTGCCCTTGCTTCAGCGATGTTCTTCCGCGTTGCCTTTATCTCCTGGGCGAGAGGGCGACGCCCGGCTGAGAATCCGCCCCGGGTGGCGTTGGTGCTTTTCTGAGCTGGTGCGGCGGTGCCTGACTGCGCCGTCGGAGCACGCTGCGAAGCCGATGTCCTTCGCCTTTTCCGCTCGACCTTGGTGAAGGGAGCAGGCTCGTTGTTGGGATCCTGGTGCCCAACCCTGGGACCCTGAAGAGGAAGTTGAGGGCTTTCCGCTAATATGTCAAACATATTGAAAGTCTCCATTATGCCGGCCTTAAGCAGCGCCGCGTGGCCGCACGGCCGAGAGAGAGAGAGATTTGAGATTGAAAATACTTTATTTCAATGCCCATATAAGATTATATAAGGTTAAATACAGGATAAATATAAATATGACTAAATATGATTATATAATGATACAAATATTAATAAATAGATATAAATAGATAAAAATAAATGATAAATATACATATATATATAAATATATATATACAAGGTCTTCATTGGTGGCGGCCACTGCGAGAAAGACTCCGCCACCGATGGACTGCGAGAGTTCTTTGCCACAGAGTGGGCAGGTCGAGATGATGGCTGGCATTACCCAACTCAAGATGTACTTATAGATGGTAGCCTTCGCCACACTTGTTAGCTTCACTGCCTCGGGATGGAGGCCGACGCCGAAGAGCCAGGCCTGCAAATCCAGGGGCATTTCGCAGGAGGCGAACACCTCCCGGAGCAGGGGTCGCACGGCTCGGCAACTCCAATATCTGTGGGTCAGCGACCCGTCGCTGGACCCACAGGCGGCACAGTTGGCACGTCTCGAGGCAGGATGGTCAGGATGGGGTAGGGCATGGAGGGCTAGCCGTAGGGCGACATCTGCGTCGTGTAGGCGGGTGATGGGAGTCGCCGATCCCCGCAGGACGATGGTCTCCGCCTCGTACTCCGCATGATAGCTGGAGTTGGCGTTTTCCCCGCAGGAGACGTTGGCAGAAGGCCCCCAGGTGCTGCGCATCTAGGAGCGCGGCCCGCGTTGAGCGCGCAAGTTCCGCCATCGGAGAAGTCCCCGACAGTCGCCTGTAGCCAGCGCTCGGGAGCCAGCAGGTCTGGCGGCCGCAGGAACCTGTTGTCACCTCGAAGACGCAGGGACCTCAGACTGGCGGGATGAAGAACCCGATGGTCAAGCTCGAGGACGCTGGACGCGGCCTCCCACAGGCTCAGTAGCCTCCTCCTCCTAGGCGAGTGCAAGACGTCAAGAGCCGGCGGTGTCAGCCACGCCCGGCTGCGGACCAGCCAAGAGTAGCCGTTGGCGGCGCCGCGACGAGAGGCCTGGACCCCCTTCAGGCAGGCGAGCCGAAGCTAGCCCGCGATGTCAAGAAGGCCGACGCCACCATCGGAGACTGGACGAGCCAGGATGCGCCCGGGGAGCCACGAGACTCGGCTCGTACCCCACACGAAGCGCGCCAACCGCGCCTGCAGCCGGCCGATGGTGGTTCCAGGTGGAAGGTAACCATGGAGGTGGTGCAGGATGGAACCCAGGACCAGGCTGTTGGTCGCGCGAGCACGACCCACCAGCGACAGGCCGCGGGTGAAGGGCGACCACCTCGCGATGGCTCGCTCCAGCAGCCCCATCAGGTGTGATGCCTGGGAGGCGACGGTGTTTCTGGTGGTGATGGTGCAGCCCAGGACGGTCAGCGACTCGGACGTCCAGGATATTCCCAGAGGAGAATCCGTCCGGTGCTTCCAGGAACAGCACCAGAGCCCGCAGCTCTTCTTTAAGTTGACAGCCACCCCGGAGGACATGCGGAACTCTTCAAAGATCAGGGACACGAGCTCAAACTGAGCGTCGTCCCTGATGAAGAGTACGATGTCGTCCGCATAGGCGATCACGTTGCCGCGGCCCAAGGTCCTCTCGAGGCGGCATAGCAGAGGTCCAACTCCGATGCTGAAGAGCGCGGCGCTGAGACGGCAGCCCTGCCTCACCCCGTTGAGAAGCGGAAAGGCCTTGGTGTAGACAACTCCGACCCGAGAGAGAGAGAGAGATATTGATTTTGAAACAACTTTTATAAATCGCCCATATAATATTATATAGTGCCAAGAAAAAATTATATTACAGATTTATAAAGAAGAGTAAAATATATATTAAATCCAAAAGACAAAAAACCTCTCGCAATCAGTATCTTTTATTATTACAAATAACGGACGCTAGCTTTCGAACAATTAGTTCTTCAACGGGCGTTCTTACAAAGTTTTTGTAAGAACGCCCGTTGAAGAACTAATTGTTCGAAAGCTAGCGTCCGTTATTTGTAATAATAAAAGATACTGATTGCGAGACGTTTTTTGTCTTTTGGATTTAATTTTATGCGCAAGTTCTTTGATCTTAAAATATATATTAAAATCAATAAATATTTACATCAGAAATTTTTGAAGGGACATCTGAATCGTGTCAAATGCTCAAAACCGCCCTGATTTCGGAAAGGCCCGTGCTTATAACGGGGTTTTTGCCCCCAACGTGCTCAATATCATCGCCGAGGAATTCGTATAGGATTTGTCTTTTTTCAGGCGAGAGATCATTGAGGATTGGTTCTCTCTCAGAGCGGAATAGAACCGCGGACACCACGTCCTCATAATCAACCTTAAACCCATAGAGAGGGGCTAGAGTAAAGTAGGCCTTTAGTTGTACGAAATATTTTTCCAGCGGCTTCCTCTCCTGAATGGCCTGAGAGAGAGAGAGAGAGAGAGAGATGTCTTCGTTCGCGGAGGTATGAGACTCGATGGATGATTCAGTCAGGTCTTGGATCTCTTCTGCAGGAGCCGCTAATGGCTCAGTATTGGTCGAGGAAGGCTCTGGTCGTGATGGCATTTAGCTGGTGCTCGGCGCCGGAACAGAAAGCTCGGGGGCTGGAGTCTCGTAGGGACGGACAGGGAAGTTCGCCCCGGGCGAAGGCGCGGCAGGGCTGGTGGTGTTGAGGGGGTCTGCTTAATGGTGACCAACAATTCTGCAGCTGGTGTTGAGAGGGCGGAGTTGTTGGAGGGCATGGGCTTGAATGAGGGAGGCCTCGACACCGGGCCCTCCTTCTCTTCCTTGCTGTTTTCGGCTCCAGATTTTTTTGAGCGCTCGTTGTGGGGATAGACTTTAGGGTGAGGTTTTCCTGCTGAGCATTGGATGTCCTTGATGGAGGTGGGGCTGCCTCCACAGCAGCAGTAGGTGAGGTCTGTTGGGGTCTGTGGTCAGCAGATGTAGGTGCTGCAGCCGGCAGGGTATTCGAGGTGGAGGGTGGCTTGGTCCAGCCTTGTGTGCGGGCAGCAGGAGCTTCCACAGGGAGCACCAGCTTGTTCTCTTGGACACCAGTCTTACGAGGAGAGTTTGGGAGTTTGTGTCACTGCTTATGGCACAGAGAGCACTTGATGCCATAGGTCACATAGAAGTGTGTGACCACTCCCTTGGACTTGTCATCCAGCCGGGCAGGGATATGGGAGATCTTCACCCCGTCGCACAGAGTGATAAAGGCCTCGCGTCAAGCATCAGACCAGCAGGAGTCCTCTAGTTGCATCAGTTTCTGGATAATGGACGTGACCTGTCCATAAGGCCGCAGCGCAGTGACAAGGTCAGAGTCCTCTACGAAGAAGAGCACGTTGCCGAGGACAATTCTATCGGCCTTCTTCCTGAGGGGTCTTCAATGTTGAGTTCCCCCTCTATCAGCTTGTCAGCGAGTTGGACGCTGGAGAGGCCGACCAGAATGTGTCCTTCCATCTTTGTCAGTTGGTAGATGGTGCCCTTACCCAGCTTGGTTTCCAACGCCCGGAAATACTCCTCTTGCGTGAAGTCTGGGCAGAATACCAGGTAGACACACTGGTCCGCCTGCCCCGCTGCCGATCTTGCTCGGAAGGTAGCCTGCATCTGCCTGGTGGTCTGGCACTCGTGCACCTTTCTGGGTCTTGGTGTGGCTCGTTGCCTGCTGTTGTTCAGAGGCATTCCTGGTGCCTGAACGCAGCCCTTTTTGGCCCCCGACTTGGCGTGGTCAGGATCATGCGGCCTCTTCTTGGAGCCGCCCACTTTGGTGAAGATCACATCTTGTCTTTCGATTAGGTGATCTTCTTGTTCCGGGCAATCAGCCCAATTGCGGCAAAAATTTGCATGTCCGCCGTCCGCCGCCGGCTTGGTGTCTGCATCTTTGCCATTAGTTAATTCTGAATGACTTTCAGTCATTTCAGAATATTTTGGCAATTTCTCGGCAAAGCCCTCGCCGTTTTGGATAAATTTTATATGAGCTTGCAGCCCATTCGTTTGGCTTATAGCCAATACCCCATATGGGTTACAAATATCTATTTGCTCAATCTCTATCCCATAAAAACGCGGAGCTTGCGCGCCGCGTGGCCGCACGGCCGAGAGAGAGAGACAATTGACAATTAACAACTTTATTGACTCCTAGTCAACAGAAAAATAATCAAGTAGAATTAAAATACAGTTTTGTAATAAAGATGAAAAATGGAAAATATTTACACCAGACGAAGCCTTCTCCAAAGGGACGTCTGGATCTTATCAGGAGCTACAATCCGCCTTGAGTGTGGACAGGCACTTGCTTATTATGCAGTTTTGTCCCCAACATGCTCAATGGCAATGTAGAGGAACTCGCACAGAATTTCCTTGTGTTCAGGTGAGAGTATCTCGAGGACATCATTCCTCTCAGGGTGGTATAGAACCGCGTATATGAGGACGTCCCTATATATTTACTCATATAGGGGGCCTAGGAAAAATTCATCGTTCAATTGGTTAAAATCCGTCTCTACCTGATCCTCGAACTCCCTCTCCTGAGAGAGCAGGATTTGGGTCATGTGGGTTGAAGACTGGATGGGTGGTGAGGTCTTGTCCTGGATCTCTCCAGCAGGAGTCGTTGTTGGCTCAGTAATGGTCATGGAGGGCGCTGGTCGTGATGGCAATTCGCTGATGCTCGGCGCCGGAACCGGAGGTTCGGGAGTTGGAATCCCCTGGGGATGGACAGGAATGTTCGCCCCGGGCGAAGGCGCGGCAGGGCAGGAGGGTGTTGAGGAGGTTTGCTTGATGGGGGCAGACAAATCCGCAGCTGGAGAGAGGGCGGATTTGTTGGAGGGCATGGGCTTTGAGGAAGGAGGCTTCGATACCGGGCCCTGCCGGGTGTTCTGATGACGTGCTTCATTGATCCCTAAGGGGCATGAGGTTCACCGATGTCCTTGACGGTGGTATTTGCTACACCTAACGCCGTAGGTGATGTAGGCAGGCGTCGATTCGCCTTTCGAGACAATGACCAGCTTGGCAGGGAGCTGCTGAAGTTTCAATCCTTCATTTAGAAGGATGGAGGCCTCCCTGTTGCCGGTGGTCCAGGTGTAGCCACCCCTCGCCACTACCTCATGGGTCAGGGAGACAACCCTGCAGTAGGGCCGCAGCGCCGCGACGATGTCTTCATCTCTTATAGCGATTGGGAGGTTCCCAATCACTATTTTCTCCGCGCATTTCCTGTAGGGGAACACTTTGAGGAGGGTGTTCCCGATAATGAGGCCCTCCGCCTTCTCGGTGCTCTCCAGCCCGACCAGAACCTGGCCGGACATCTTCATCAGCTGGAAGACGGCGCCCCTACCCAGCATCTCCTCCAGTGCCTGGATATACTGCACAGGACCGAAATCCGAGCAGTATTCAACATAGCAGCATTGATTAAATGAAGCTGCTGCCGATCTTGTTTTTCTCAGCGCCTGCTGCTGTCGAATGCTCTTAACCTGCGTCACAGGCTCTCTTGTCGCCTTCCTTGGTCCCCCCCGAAGTTGATCCACTTTGCCGTAGTGGGGGGGCCCGAGTCCGACTTCCAAGTCGCTCCGCCAAGAGATCAACACCACAGAGGTCCGTACGTCTCTTGACCTCACGGACAATACAGCAGCTACATTATTTCATTTTGTCTCCTCTCTAATTGTAAATACGCTGCTGTATCACCTCATAAGCATAAATAAATAACAGGCTCTCTTGTCGCCTTCCTTGGTGGCTGAGGCGGCCTTACTGTGGTATTTTCAGCCTTTGAAATCTTTACAAGCTTCTATTGTAAATCACCTTTCCTCTTAAAGCCTTTAGGCTCTTTATTGCCCACGAGGGTAAACCCAGTTTCCGAGGCCTCTACTCGATCGGCCCAATTTTTGCTTTTTTACGCGGCTTGATTTGCATAGTCGCCGCTCAACATAGTTGAATTTGCATCTTTGTTAATTGTTTGTATATTAAAACTGATATTCGTTGATATTTTTGCGTCGATAAATCAACGTGTTCTGCTTGTCCCTTGATGGAAACATCACGTAGGGCGTGATCCTCCGCAAATACACCATAAGGGTTGCTTATCTCCATCATCTCCAATGCTGGAAAACGCGGGGCTCGCGCGCGGCCGAGAGAGAGAGTGGACTGGGGCTCTTTCTGGCCTGGGCTGGACCCTGTGAGAGTTGGATTCTTCTTAACTACTATGGGAGAGTCCTTAGAATCAGGGCCTACAACCCTTCATTGTTGTAACCAATAATCTTAGAAATGCTATTGTGTCTCTTAGAGAATATGAGCACATGGATAGAAAAGAGAGCAGGTTTACATTTGTCTCTTGTAGAAATTTCCCATGTGGTGGCCTTCAGAAGCCACAGTTGGCTACATTATCTGACACCTTTAGTTTCTACAGAAGGTGTGTGAAAGTGTATTCATGCTTGGCAGCAAGTTTGGGAGATTACCCAAAGCTGCATCATTATGAACCCAGGAATTAAGACCAGGCTTTGTGTTTGCTTTACTGTAACAAGAAACGAGGTTCTTTGAATCCAAGCAAATTATATGGCTTTTGTTCTGACCTTACTTTGTGGGCTACGCCTAAGTTTCCAACAACAGAATATTAGTCAAACTAGAAACACTCAAGCTATGATATTTATCGTCTACTTGAACACAGAGTCATTACATACATAACATTGAAAAATTTTAGAACATTAGACCTGAATTGCCTAACCTGCCTGAAATTTCTATCAAATTTACCGCAAATGATATTAAAAAAAAAAAACTGTTATATATATCACAGCTGAAGTATGGCCTTGTGCATGCACTTCCCTAAGTGACTGGTTATAAAAAGGAGAGAGAGAGTGGGCTGTGCCAGATTACCTGCGGTACAGTAAAGGAAGTCGGGGTTGAGGCGGGTGAGACGGAGAGCCTCCTTGCTGGCCTGAAGGGTCGTGGTCGTCACCACAATCTTCTGCAGGCCTGGACACACCGCTGCTTTGTCATGTGTGGTCTCTTTGTCTTGCAGGGTGTTTTTGCAATTTACATATTTATTTAGAGTAAATGAAAACATTAAGACACGAATGTTTATTATATATAAATCTTCTACTGCTCTTACTGCAACGAAAAAATTGGGAGGATTTGGCTCATCAGTGGTGAACCCTTCCATCGGTTTCGCCAATTTAATCTCCCAGACCGCTTCTCAGGGCTCTAATACTGTATTGAATGATTCTGCTTATATATGCTACACTGAAGGGTGGGATCTCAGAAATAATATTCAAGAAAACTATGGATAGGAATACCATTTCTGAGATTTCGCCCTTTAGTGTAGCATGTATAAGCAGAATCGTCCAATACAGTATTGTAGCTCTAAGAAGCGGTCTGGTGGATTAAATTGGCGAAACCGCTGGGATGCCAAGCCCTCCCAATATTTTTTAATCGCAATAAGGGCAGTAAAAGTTTGTTTTATGTATAAAATAAACATCCGTGTCTTAATGTTCTCATTTACTATGTATAGATAGCGCGTTATTACTTTATATTTATTTATGTACAACTCTGTTGGGTCAAGTCCACAAACAATAGAAGTTCCATGAAAGAGAGAGAGAGACCATAGCCTAAATAAATATGACAAACCTGGTCTCATCTGGAGATGATATTTCAGCAGAGACTATGGCATACTTAATAGTCAGGAGGAGTCTTTCAAGCAAGAAAGAGTCGAGGAAGAGAGACCATCCCCAGAAGAAACTGGGTTCAGCCACTTTTTAGGCCATCACTTATGGGGGAAACTCTACTCTAGTAGGCTTTAAAAAAGCCAAGGAACCCTGAAAAATATAACTCAGCCTTTGCCGTTAATAACGCTCACAGAGGGTCGTCTGCAAATAAACATTACATAGAAACTGAATAAAACTATACATTGTGTATTATTCCACCAGTGATCTAAGTGATTTTTTTTCTTCCCTAAGACTATCGTTCTCCATGCTACAAAAGATCAAGTGCGGATGAATTTCAAAAAGAATGCAAACCCTAGGAATCATGCCTGTCCAATCATGCCTGCTATCATCTCGATCTTTGACGGGCCTCTTACCCTACACTCCTATGAATTCTAGACAAACTTGTATGAAACATAATTGAATTAAATACAAAGTCGAAATGAATAAATGCAAAGTTGAAAGAAGCATATATATTAATAAATAGGGAATTTAAAAAAATACAAACTCTAATTATACGATCAGGAGATGCCTTTTTCTTAATAAAAAAAAAACAAATGTTTTATTTAAATTCACTTTATATGTTATATTGGTATTTCAAATAGTTTAATTTCTAAAAACATGTCAATTAAAACGGAACATCTATCATATTTAGTCATCTGGTATGAATATTGGTGTGTGAGCGATATATCTTACACATTTCTCTCACAAGTTTCTTTCAATGATAATAGTCTTTAACTGCTATAAACGTTCTGCAGTTTGTGTCATGTTAGTCGTTATTTCTTCCCCAGATAGAATTAAAGTAGAAAAATCTTTTTTAACGTTTGCTTTTAAACTTTACAAATAGGATTTAATAGCCTTAAACATTGGGCTGTATAGTTTGTACATCTCAGTAATAGATGTCAAGAAATTTATTTTCTTTGAAAATATCTTCGATCGAAGCTTATATAGAAAGGTTGTTACTATGGTGTGTGTTATTAAGATAACTTTTGATTGATACATATTTTTAGCGTTCTGAAAACAATTTAGTACGATTTCATTAGCTTCTTGTTTTTCAAAGGCATCCGAATTTAATAAAAATTAAACCATATCTCCGAGGCATCCAATTACATGAATATTTGCTCCTTTGCAACCTGCAGATATATTTGGATTTGTAGAGCTATAATACAGCGAGCGTGGCATCTTTTGATCACTTTCAGGTTTTTTTCATCGTCAAGAAATTTGAAGTGGAAGCTGTAATTTATTTGTTCTAGCCATTTTTGGTGGCAGAGCGGTAATACGCAGCAGAATTGTTCTGGACATTAAAATGACGCCTTTTTTTCGGTATAATTGATGAGCCCATTTAGTCTTGACCTTTCAGAGAGATTTAGTTTATTTAAAGCTTTTATTTAACTTGCTTCCCTGTCTGTCCGTCTGTCCACAAATCTTGTAATCGATTTTTAATATACCTATAGAGTACGTATGAATTTGAAATTTGGTACTTTTCAGAACCATTTAAAAATTTTGTAAATTAATTTTAATATAGTTCCAGATCACATTGAAGAATGAAACTTTTAAAACTCACTCAGTCCAATGAACAATGCAAGTGTACAAATTTTCAGACTTCTGGGTGGTCGAGGTGGCCAGGAATGAACAAATTTCTATATTTATGTTTTACTCTTAATCCTAATCCCCTTACAAGGAATTGAACAATCCGCCGCGAGCAGGCTTCCGTCTATTTATGGCCTAATCCCCAGTGAACTTTTGATTTGAAGTTTTGTAAATTCATGACTAAAAACTAACTAAATAATTAATATGAAAAAATACATTTGAAAATATTTTATTTAAATGCACTAAATGGGGACGTTCATATTTTGAGAAGAGGAAAAAATATAGCAAACACTTATAAAAATCGCTAATCAGTTGCTACATATTAAATCACATTAGGTTCGAAATTTATGATGATCGTCCACCACACTCAGATACATCTAAGTGCTCAATGCAAAAAGATAAAATATTTTTCCTTTTTATTGCATTTAAATATTTTTTTTTCTTTTAATCCTTGAACTACAAGGATATGGATTCTAGTTGCAATGGCAATGATCACTTTTTTGGAATATTTTACTTAACTTGCTTCCCTGTCTGTCCGTCTGTCCACAAATCCTGCAATCAATTTTTAATATACAGGGTGATCCAAAAGTCCCGCACTATTTTAAAAATTAATAACTCCGCGAATATTTGCGCTAGAGCAATGCGGCAAACACCATTGTGTTCAGGATGCAATGGGATTTTTTTATGGCAAATAATGAAAAATTCTATATTGATTTTAGTTGCAATTTTATTCGCTAGATGGCGCTCTACCAGAATAAGAGCTTAAGCGACAAAATTGTTTGATAAATTAAAAAATATAAATGGTCGACACGTATCTTTCCTTTTTTAATACCAGGAAAGGACCCTTATAATATCAAATGATAAATCAAAATACACCATTTCGCCAAGAGTAGAATAATTGGATGACAATTTTTAAATGCAATCCGAGATATGTAAAATAGGTAAATGCAAATTAAAACATGTAACAAAAATATTTATATTTTAGATGGGGTTTTGTGAAATAGATTAAATGTTTGAAAAACACTGCTGATATCAATACACGATTTTTTTTAAATGTTAATATAGTACCAAACATTATGATGTCACTACTAATAGGATTTCTTGCTATAAGGAATGTGTAGTTTCTTGACTGATTGGCGACACTTGTCTATTTAACTGGATATTAGTCATGATCCAACAAATGAAATATAGAGGGGAAAGGCAAAATAAATGTGTCGTACTTTATTCCAAATATCCTATGGGCTTGTCAAATATTATCATTGCTTATTATACTGTACACAATTTTAAAAATGTGTTCCCTCAAATAAAACTCATTTTTAGATCTACCTATTGCGTTGAAAAACGTGGTAGTAAAATTATTTTGTATTATTTTTTTGCACAAAATTTCTAAAATTATTGGTGTACAGAAAATATTCCTTATGCTATTTCTTCTAATAAGTGAAAAACTAAACATAAGCGGTAAAATTGTGTGCACCAGTGTTATTCGAGAAGTTATAACACTTTGGTCTGCACAACATAATATGTCGTGCAATGACAAACAAAAAATTAGTGTTCACAAAAAAAAAATAGTCAAGATGTGAGGACAGCATTTATTATCCCCATAACCCAACACAAAGAGCTGCAAAATATTGGTAGATAAAATAATGCATGGCAGCTTATATAACACATTAGGTAATTTGCCTTCTCTCTTGTATTAGGTCACAATCCTTGCTCAATGTGGCCCCCTTCATTCTCAAACACCGCCTGCAGACGATAGAAGACAGATCGGACAGCATTAAATAACATATATGTTGAAATTGATGAAACGTGCCGTCTGATAGAAGCCTTCAACATGACCAATGCTGTAGGCCAGCTTCGATAAACACACGATTTAATGTACTCCCATAACCAAATACCGCAAGGCGTCATGTCTGGTGATCTTGAAGGCCACTGGTATATAAAGTGGCGACTTATCACACGATTTTCACCGAACGTATCCTTCAGCAATTGTTTGGCACCTCGGGAGATATAAGGAGGTCCTCCATCTTTCATGAATGTTATTTCGCTTAATGCTTCTCTGCCCTGCAATATGCAAAACCCTTTTCTCTCACACACAAAAATTGAACTTAACGTTCCCCAGTTACAAAAACGGTTTTAAAATTTCTCTAATTGATTTTTTAAAATAAAAATGGCCCAATAATAAAAGAAGAAGTGAACCCACAAAAAACTGTACCTCTGGGCTGATGAAGTGGCATTTCTTTAAAAATCCTAGGGTTTTCTGTTGCCCAAATGCGGCTGCTTTGAATGTTAAATTCTCCGTTTAGAGAAAGGTGAGCATCATCTGTCCACATAACATTCGACAGCCAGTTTCCATCAATATTAATTTGCCGGAAAACTCATGCAGCGAATTCTTGACGCATCTAAAAATCGCCGACAGCTCGTGAAATCTATGAATTTCGTATAGGTACACACAATAGAGACATTAAGTGAAGCGTCTTTGGATATCACAATCATACTCGGCGATTTTAACGCCAAAAGTTCAACTTGGGGATCACCTGTCCAGGATAACAAAGGTCAGCAGGTTGAGGACATGCTAACCGAACTCGACCTTACACTGTCAAATAAGGGAGATAACACCTATCTATCCAAGTCCACAGGCACAGAATCCGCAATAGACATCACAGCGATAAATTACAACATCGCACCCACAACACAATGGAAAATCCTGAGATATGCAATCAGTGACCACAGACCAATTTTAACAACCCTAAACATCAAAATTGAGAATGTCCAATAGAATAAAAGAACATGGAACTTTAGGAAAGCCGACTTTAAAAATTCACCGAAAAGCTTGAAGAACTGTGCAACGAAGAATTTAATTACAAAAACTTGACAAAAACTTGGAAAAATTCTCTTTGAACATATCTAAAGCTGCAAAAGCATCGATACCTTACTGGAAGGACCACAACATCGAGGCAATGATTTCAGAGAAAGAGACAATATCAAAGAACTTCTTTAAAAAAAAAACAGAAGAAAACAGAAAGGAACTCATTGAAATTATTTCACAAAATAGAACAAGAAATTTGGATATGCAAACAAGAAAAATGGCAGAATTCTGCGAAAAAATGGATCCAAGAAAGGACAGCCATCACTGGGATATAATTAGAGTGTTAGAAAACAATCAAAACCAACACCAATCCTCCAATGCTCTAACCGATATGAATAGAACAGCGAGAACGAGAAAAAACAGATGGCTAACATAATTGCTGAATATCTTTCAAGCACTTCCAGACTCAACTACACGAATAAAGACAGGACTCTAAAAAATAATGTAAACAAGTTAGTTATACAAGCAAGAAACTACCATCATCAAGATATGTTCTCGAGAGACTTCACACTGAATGAGCTAAACTCATCAATAGAAAGGTTAGATCCAAGAGGTCACCAGGAGATGATCTAATCTTTGGGGTCAAATTATTAAACACTTTGGAGACAAAGCTAAACATCAACTCCTACAAATATTGAACTTATAATGGCAAACTGGTAAACTACCAAAGAATAGGAAGATATCAATTATAGTGCCAATACTGAAACCAATCAAAGATGCCAAGGAATACAAGAACTATCGGCCAACTGATCTCACCAGCATGCTTTGTTAAATAACAGAACGAATTATCCACTCTAGGCTCATAGTCTGGCTCACTAACAATAATAAAATAAACTTCTACCAAACTGCCTATAGATCACAGCACTGTTCTACTATCAATCAATAATATATTCTTTCCAGGAAAAACCGACAAAGAAGACAACGGCCGTATTCCTGGATATGACCTCAGCTTTTGATCGATTGTGGAGGGAGAAATTACTTGAAAGGCTGCACAACATCGGAGTAAGAGGAAAAACCTTAATCTGGATTGCAGACTTCTTAAGGGGAAGAAGGATAAAGGTTCGGGTCAATGGAGAATTTTCCAAGGACCGAAGAACATGGGCTGGTGTACCTCAGGGATCTGTGCTCAGTCCTCTACTCTTCCTGCTATATATTAACGACATCCTTCCTTACCTCACTGAAGACACAAAGGTTGCCTGTTATGCAGATAATATAGCCATATGACACACAAGTAGCAGTATAGAAAAATCAGAAAAAAATACTGAACACATCAATGAGAGGACTGGAGAAGTGGGCAATGAAACTCCAAATGACCATAAACCCAATAAAACCAAACTTATGCGTCTTCTCCACTGACACGGGAAAAAAAGGCATATATATGACCCCAAAATAAGCATAAACAACCAAATAATTGATAAAATTAGAAACCCAAAATACCTAGGTGTGATACTGCAGTCCTGGATCTTTCCAGTTGGTCTCGAGGACCACGCCATCACCATCACCTCAGCCTCACCATCACCTAGAGACCCACTGGCGATTCTCCACCAAACTCTGCAGCGCTGGCAGAGGCGCCATATTCATTGTACATAGTGTATATAATTCATATTATCTTTTTTTTAATAGTGCAGACTGTGCACTTTGCATGTATTGACAAGATGTCAATAAAATTATTTTAATTATCATTGATGAGGTATTGCGATTTACAGAACACATAATTAGCACCTCAAATAGATCTACCAGAAAACTAAACATTCTGAGATGGCTATGTGGAACAAATTGGGGAGCAAAACCCAGAATTCTCAGAACAACATATATCACTTTAATAAGGCCGATAATGGAATATGCAACACTCGTCTGAGCTCCCTCAAGCTCATCACTAAAAGGAAGACTAGAGAGTGTTCAAGCAAAAGCGGCCAAAATAATCACTGGTGCTGTTTAATCCACCAACAATGAGAAAATTCAGAAAGAATGTAGTCTAGACCTACTCGCTCGAAAGCAGAAAACAAAATAAAAACAGTAAAATTCACCAATAGCTAAAAAAGTAAAGAAACCTAACACATATCCCATAAAACCTATTTAAACAGCACACAGAAAGAAAGACTCAAAAGATTTTCAACACTTCAGTACGACAACAATATTATAAAGGGCATAAATATGAAACACATTGACTTTCAAATTCAAGAAGAACCAATATTTCCTACCCCAGTGCCATCAAATGTAATTATCAATCCTAACTAGAATGAACCCTGCACAAAAAAAAAGAGAACAAAAACATACTTAAAAAGAAAGGACTTGGCACAATTGGTTTAAACGATCAGAGAAATTATTTGTAGTTGTTGTTATTTCTTATCCCCCTGTGTAAAGTTTACACGAATTCCATGAGTTCATGCTCCTCGAGCTGTTTTATGATAAGCAGCGGCCTCTCCCAAAGGTCCTGTTTAGTGAATCTAATGCAACCCACAATGTCTTCTGGAGCTGCAGGTGCCAAGCTACATTTTGGGGAAGTGGGGAAGATTTTTGTTATTTTCCATCTTCAATGGCTTGAGATGGCCTATTCTAAATCTTGTAAGTGTCGTTTGATGCTGTTTATTTCTGATGTTCAGAATTTCTCCTGGGTCCACTCCACTGTACCAACTGTGCTGGGCCCGGGGCCCTAGTTCTGAGCATGGAGAGTGGATAGGAATATGTGCCTGGCATCTGCAGCCCTCGGCACCCGACTCGCGGGTAGTAGCGGTCTGTACCTGGTTGCCTGAAAGAGGGTGGTAGGGGCTAACTGATCACAACAAACCATTGTGGAACTCAGTGGAAGAGTTAGCGATGATAATAGGGGTCTGTGACAGGAGTGACGTCCAGTTGCAGATTAAGCAAAGTAGGGAGGCTTGAAGGGTACCTACGCGTACATATGCTGATCAGTACCTTTCCGTGGTGCGTCCTGAGCACGTTTCTAACAATAATGTGGCCAACGCTGACAGCTCGTCTGACAAGTCTGGAATGACGGATATGCCCAGTTCAGCCTTGCGTGACATGGTGGCGTTCTGGTGTCATTATAATACAGGTCACACCCCCCCCCCCCCCCCCCCTCAATAATGCCAATACGAAATATAAAGATTGACATTACCAATGAGGCTCAGGTAGCGCCTGAGAACGGAGGCAGATCCCTCTTGCCGTGGAGTGAACGACCTAGTCAGAGCTGATGGGCCAGCTCGGCATATAGGGTTTAGTAAATACTCATGCATCCCTCTTAAAAAAAACCCTGAAAACAAGGATAAGCCCGAGGACGCTCAAATTCCCTCGGGCTCCGAGCGTATGCCCAATAATACCTCGCTGGATATTTCTAATAATTCCCCTGCCGCGCCCATTAATGGCCCAGGAAAGTCCCCTATGGAAGTAGGCACCCTCCGCACAGCGAGAGTCGACACGACTCAAGAGGATAGGCAGGGTGCCCACTTGAGTCCGCGAAAAGCGACGCGGCCGCCTGAGGATTTGAGCTCAGGTGCCTTCCGCACAGCTAGCTCTGGATACCCAGAGCGAGATATAGGAAGGATTGTCCATTCCCGCCCTGATATCCGCTTCAACAGAATCATCAACGTGTAGATTCCTGTGGATCCTTTCCTGTTGATTGACCCTTCGTCTGAGGCGAGAATCGGATCAATAGTCGAGGAGTCGGGGGCTGCGATGGATGCCACCAAGGCATAGAACCTCAATGACCTGAATGAAAGGAATGAGTTTCTAAATCAGGCATTGACACCCCAGAAGAAGTGCACGGAGCTTAAGGAGCTTTCCGAGGCGTTCCAGTACTCCCTAGACACCATACGTCGAGGGAGGAAGATTGGAAATGTTCACCCGAACATCCTCGAGCAATGCTTCGATAAGCTCCTCAAGAAACATAGGTCGGCTCTTGAAGAGCTCGAGCTCCTGCGGGTGGAGAAGCGGAACCTGGAGGAAAAGATCCTCAGTCCGACCACCCTGCAGTATGGCATAGAGAGGGGAGTGGCAGCGGCTCTTTTAGATTCGCTGAAACTAGCTGAGGTCGAGGTATGTTCTCCCAATGACGCTTCCCCAGTCCTCCCTAGACGAGAGACGCCCCGAAACGAGAAGACGGAGGAGCCCGCAAGGGCCGAAAGTTACTGCCCTGAAGTAGAGGGAGACCCGGTCCAAATACCAACTAGAGACGAGAAAGCTGTTCCCGCCATCTCCCCCAAAACAATCTGTTCACACAAGGAACAGCGAGATGGCGGAATAGAAGAGAAAGAAGAAGAAAAGGGTTAGGAAGCCTTCAGCAAAAGAGGAAGAGAATAGTACTGAGGTGACAGCCGGATCAAAAGAGGACCCACCCAGAGCGACGCCTACAGAGGAGGTGAAAGAACCTCCTCCCCCGAAGAAGATCAGGGCTAAAGAGGTTAAGGATCCCCCAAAGGCGGCCAAGACTACCAAGCCAGAACCCCCAAAGGTCAAGGGCCCCCCTGGATGGCAGGAGGACCTGACCCTGGTAGTTGAATGGAGTGAGGATGCGGGGTCCGGGTTAATGCTCGCGGTGTTGAAAAACATCGCTGGTAGCATTCCTGGGCACCGCTATGACCTCAAAATTATTCGGGGTGGGGGAGCTGTGGCTCTCATATTGAAGAACCCCGAGGACAAAAACTGGCCGTGAAGGCTATAGAGAGGGAGCCTGCACTGAGGCTATGGAGCCTCAAGAGGGCCAGGAGGGAGCTGATTCTCTTGGGTGTCAACTCTAACATCACAGAGGAGACGCTAAGAGAAATGGTGGTGCTCCAATATTCGGGGTGTGGGGACTTCTTGGAAGGATACATGAGATTGTATCCAAAGAGTACAAGGAGGCCCTACGCAACGAATTGGGTCATTTCGGGCCTAAAGGAGGCCACCATGAAATCCCTCCTTGGCAAGAAGAGGTTGAAGATGGGTGACAGAATGGCACCTATCAGGGTGAATGAGGCAGTGTCAACTTGCTCCAGGTGCCTCAGGCTCGGTCATATCGCAAGGACCTGCGAACATCCTAAGAGGTGTGGGAGGTGCAAGGGCCTGCACTCCCAAGAACAGGGATGCTATATGAAACCGGGTTGTTGGCTCTGTTTAGAGGACAACAAGAGGTACGGCAGGAATTATGACTCTAATCATCGCCCCCGGAATACGAAGTGCTCGGTGAAGGCCTGGTACGTGAACGGGAGGCGATGGTAGAGGAGCCAAACAAGGGGGTGTGGAGGTTCGTGCAGCTGAATTGCACTCGTTCGAGGAGGAGCTCCGAGGAGCTAGACCGGATCATTAAAAGTGATCGCCCTCAAGTCATCCTGGTGCAGGAGATATACCTGGAGGATGATGGGAGGATGGGTCTAGATACTCGTTACAGTTTTTTCTCTAGCGAGTGCAACAAGGCCGCCTTACTGGTCCGGGGAGATCTTCCTTGTTTGGGTTGTGGGTCCTGGGAGGAGGCGGTGGCTGTACAGATCGAGGCGGCGGATCTAAAACTAGTCTGCCTCTCTACGTACATACCACCTCAGGACAACGACCTCGGTAAGCTTGACTTCCTAAATGATTTTTTGGTATGGAAGGAAGGGTACGAGATCGTGATTGGCGGGGATTTTAACGCACGCACCCAGCTGTTTGGGGACAGGGAGGAAAATTCTAAAGGAAAGACGCTGGTCGATCTTGTTATTGGTCAGAGTCTGGAGATTTGGAACTTCTATGGTGAATCGACGTTCGCCACGGCAAACGGTGAAAGCATAATAGACTTCTCCCTGGCAAGAACGAGCAGGATGCGGCGTTTGAGGTGGGAAACGGATCCCACGGACGTAAGCGACCACAAACTCATCAGGTTTGAGACCAGTTGTGAAGTGGAACCGCCATCAGTGGAGAGAGTTCCTCGGTACAGCATCAGGGGGCCTAACCTTGAAAGATTCAGACGCCGGTTTGCTTGCACACTTGGGGATGGATTGGCTGGAGCAGTTGACAGAATTTCTATTAATAGCATGGTCAATGAGCTCCACCTGAAATTAACCAACACGTGCAAAACCTTGGGGCCTGGATCTGGAAAGGTTACCGCATTTAAAAGGCTTAAACAGCCTTGGTGGACCGAGGAGCTGGAGATCGAGAGGAAGAGAGTCAGGACCATGAGAAAGCTATTCCAGAATAGTACGGGCGAAGAGAGAGTTAGGAGAAGAATAGCTTTCCGGAAGGTCTTAGCAGGGTACAAGAGACACACCAAAAGGGCGAAGAGGAAACACTGGAGGGAGCAGTGCAAAACCGTGCTGGAGATTAATCTATACGGTCTTCCTTACAGGGTTGTCTCTGGGAAGATAAGGTGCTCCGCTAACTTGAGGCTACTTGAAGGGGAAGATGGGTTCAAGACTCAGGACCTGAAGGAGACCCTGGACCTAATTTTGGATCGGAACTTCGGAAACCTGGAACCAGAGGACGAGATCTCTCTAACCACTGTGGTTTGGTGAATCCGCGCTTTTCTGAGAATGAGGTGAAACGGATGGCTTTCAAGTTCGGGAACAGGAAATCTCCTTGTCCCGACGGGATCGATAACACGGTCGTGAAAGCCCTGGTAAGGATTCAGGTTATTCAATAGGTGCCTGGACACTGGTACTTTTCCTGAGGCATGGAAGGTTGCCCGATTAGTGCTTCTCGGAAGGTCTGGTAGAAAGGGTAATTCTACTAATGATTATCGTCCGCTTTCTTTACTAGTGTGTCTAGGTAATGTCTTGAATAGCCTACTAGCTCAGCGACTGAAGCATTGGCTAGAGAGTAATGAGCTCCTTACCTCTTCCCAACATTGTTTTAGAGAAGGAAAATCCACAACCACAGCTCTAAACGAGGTGTTAGAGGGGGTTGACATTGTCTTAAATAAGGGTGCTTGGGTTCTTTTCGTGGCCCTGGACATTGATGGCGTGTTCAACTCCATGAGCTGGAACAAGCTGATGAGAAATTTGATGGACATGGGTTGTCCAGATAATTTGTGCAGCTTGGTTTGTGACTTCCTGAGGGATAGACGGATTAGCCTCAGTTTTGGTGGGCTGAAGTTGTAAAGAAACTGTGCTAGGGGTTGCCCCCAGGGCTCTTGCTGCAGACCTATTCTGTGGAATATCCTGGTAAACACCGTTTTCCAGGAGGAGCTACCTGAGGGAGCCAGACTGGTTCTCTATGCCGACGACCAGTTCCTCATCATTGAGGCTGCTTCGAGAGCGAAGATTGAGAAGTTTGTTGAAAATTTTCTCCAAATTCTATCGAACTGAGTCCATGACTCTGGCCTTAAGTTCAATGTCTCCAAAACTAAAGACCTCAGCTTTAAGTCTAGGGACATAAGAACTAAAAGGAAAGGGATCAAATGGGAACACAAGCCGGCTATCCGGATGGAAGGACGGAGGGTAGCGTTGGTCAATAGGACGACCATCCTGGGGCTAGTCATTGATGACAAGATGGGTTGGCAATACCAGGCAGAGGAGGTGGTGGCGAGAGGCAGGGAGGCGTTGTTCAGGCCTGTCCTGGTTGGCTCTCAACAGGGGGAATGGGAAAGGAGGGTACTATTTTTAGGAACCTCTACCTCTCCTGTCTCGAGCCAATCCTGCTATATGCTTCCGGGGCTTAGTGGCGCCTAAAAAGGGATCAGAAGGTTGGCAAAAACTCTAGAGATAATGCAGATGACAGCGGCACTCAGAATCACAGGGGGATATCGCACTACCAGTAGTGAGGCCTTATTGCTCCTCGCCTGGCTTATTCCCCTGGGATTGAAACTAGAGGAGGAGACCATCAGACAGAAGATCTGGGAGAACAGGGAAGATGCCCTGGGACTTGAAACGGGTGCCCTGGAATGGAAGAGGGACCCAAGGAAGCCTCCGCAGTGATGGCCAAAGTGGAATTGGAGTCCTGGATGGCCGACAGGGATTGGCACGGAGGTTTTCACTGATGGGAGTAAGTTTGGAACCAATACTGGAGCTGGGGTAGTGATTTTCACTAATGGAGAGCTGATCTTCCAAAAAGGTTAATACTCAGAGTGGATGAATTGGTCTCTTCAGCCGAGCTGGTTGCGATTAGGGAAGCCCTCAGAGTGTGTGCCGAGAAGAACTTTAGCCCGGACCGCCTCTATTCAGATAGTATGTCGGCCCTCGTCGCCATCAATCTGGAGAAAGGGCAGCTCGCACATCAAGCAGGTCTCATCAAATCAGACACGTTAAGTTCTTCACTCCCTTCTAAAAATGATCTAGGACACACCGGAGGTATGCTTCCACAGAAAGGGGTGACCTAGTGCTTCAAACTCACAGCGAAAAGAATTATTAATGTCAGACAAATAAATGGTTTAGACGTCATGTCCAACTACGGTACTCGATCCTCCAATCAAGGAATGCCGGAAGAACTCTCTCCTAGATTGTTCTTATTCCATTTCCATTGCTGTGCTAAGTAAAATATATGATCTTTGGGATCCGGTGTCTATTATAGCCCGTGCCGTCTTCTCCGTTCTGTTACCTTTGAGAGTCACTCTCAAAGTAGGTAACAAGACGTCTGGGGAGGGTGATAAATTGTCGAGAGTTTCATCTTGCACCGTTGGAGACTCAGAAGATCCTCCTCGATCTAAAATCCGTTTTGTGCACATGACATCCAGGTGGGAAGACATGTTGCAGATCGAACAACGTACTACATTTCTGCAAAATTTACTTAAATGAGAAGGCCGAAGACATTTATAACAAACACCTTTTTTCCTCATGAGTGATCTCTTTTCGTTTAAACTCAAATAAGTGGCAAAGTCACACTTAGGGCTTCCGTGATTTTCTTTACCACAAAATGCACATTCATTCCATTTGTGAACTGAATTCAAAAGTTCTGAAGCTGTCGCAATTGGTTTTCATTATAGAGTCTGGTCTTTGGTTTTTTGTTTAGAAAATTTGGTTTAGAAGTGAATGAACTACTAGGCAGGAATTCAATTGATTCATTCCCGGTACTGATTTCGTTTCTAAAACTCCTCTCCCATGCAGTTAATTGTCTTTCTAGAAAGGTAATCAAGTCATTAATTACGTAACCTGTCGGGAGTTCTTTGTTCAACTCCAAATTAAGGTCGGCAGGCAGAAGCTTTAATATTATCGGACACAACAGCTGTTCGTAAACATCAATGGACACGTTTAGTGACTCGAGACTTCTTATTTGAACAGAAAGGTTGTCAAAAAGTTAGCGGAAGGTTCTTACATCGCTTGACGCTTTGAGTGGTCTCATTGACAACAAATTGTTCATATGTCGGCTAATCAAAATGTCTTCTCTCCCAAATCTGTCTTTAAGCAATTTTATAGCTTTATCATAATTGTCCGCAGATAAAGCGAAACCTTCGACTGTGTTTAGTGCAGTTCCACCGAGATGTAACTTCAGATAGTTAAATTTATCGATCGGGTTCAGTGAGTTGTTCTGGTGAATAGCTGCATCAAAAGAATTCCAGAACGTCATCCATTCACTAAGGTTTCCATAAAATTTCGATATCATCAATTTCGGAAGCTTCACAGTCGTACAGGAAGGTACATAATGTCTCGTTTCGGGTTCATCTATTCGTGAGTTCGAATTCGGTATATTTTCGCCACGAGAATCTGATTGGTGAATCTTTTTATTTGCCCTATATCTCCAAGTAATATATTTCTCTCGATATTCCCCTACGCCCTGTAATTCCCTCTCTAAATCGCCAGTTTCAAGAAGCATTTCTATTTCGTGATCAACTAATTTAAGTTCGTTAAATGATTCATTCAATTGTTCTAATAATTCTTCAAGTTCAATTCTCATTAGCGTGTCAAGTCCACTTTCAATCGTATTGCATGTTTGCGTTAAATATGATCTGTTAATATCACGCTTCTTCTTTAAACGTAAAATTAATTCTTCCGCCATCATGTAAACAAAGGATTAGGCTTAGCGGCAAGTGGGGTTAGCTAGCGAGTTCCAAAATGGTCAGCTCAGAATGTTTTCTTTTTCATCAAGAATTTACCTTCAACTGTGCCGGCTGGGATGCCAAAAATATTGTGATTCCACCACCACTATGTGTTGTGACGACGATCTAAGTTCTATAGAGGGAGTCACTCACCTATATTCTTGGTCGGCGGGGTTGAAGGTTCAAACCTGAGGTGTCGCTGCTTGTACCACTTTTAAAATATACGACGAAAACAGAAGGGAAAATTATACCTATTATCAATTAAGAAAATAGTAAAGTATTATTTAATGAATTATATACAGGGTGATCCAAATATCGTACCTCATTTTCGGGTCCATTGCAATGGAAATATATTGGAATGTAATCGTGAGTACGGAATTGATTCTTTATACTCCCGCTTTTCTACACTTAGCCAAATTTTGTGGCTACCTGTTTGAACTTTCAGGCGCTTGAAAATAGGAGCTATTGTCTCTTCTGTTCTCGGGATTACCTCCTCTTCCATATTTTCTGCTTAGACGGGATAATTCCTTTCAGCGACAACGTGGTTAATTTCCTCTTTCACAACTTCCGAATGAGAGCTTCAATATCTATATCGCTGTCTGCTGAGAACGGAGCCACATTAGCGAGTCTTTCAAATTGAGGCCTTCCGATCCTTTTCTTAAACAATGCCTCAGGCCTGCGACAGTGTCTGCAAAACTCCCCAACTGTAGCAATTTATTTAGGGAGAAGGGCTTGGTATAGCTTTTCTGCAACTCCCTTCATGAGGTGTGCGACTTTTTCCGCTTCTTCCATATCTCGATTTACATGGCGACAGAGGTTGAGTACATTTTGGATGTAATAATCTGATGACTCATCAATTCTTTGGGCGCGAGTTTTTAGTTTGGCTTCAGCCTTCCGAACAAACTGATCATTATCGCCAAACATTTCCAGGAAGTCATTTTTAAACTTAACACATGACGTTATATATTCTTCCAAATTCTCGAACCAGCATTTAGCAGTTCCATCAAGGAAGAAAATAACGTTCGCAAGGCACAGTGAGTCATCCCAACCATTGTATTTGGCTACTCTATCAAAATCTCAATAGAACAATCACTACCTAAATATTTCGTGCAAAATGGTAGATAATGTAGGTACAACCTCACAAAAGAACCGAAGCCTCGTCCCACCACAACATGAATCGAATGTTATTTCACCACAAGAATCGAAGCCCCTTCCCACCAAAACATGAACCGAAGCCCCCCCCCCCCATTACAGCGATTATCGAAAAAAGTTAATCTCCAACATACAAGAACCTACCAGCTTCCTTGGCCCGGACCAGCACGCCGTCCAGATCACGGGAGAACTTGCGGTTGGTGAGGTTGGCCCCAGCGTCCACCAAAAGGTAGCGTCCGTCCCCCTTGAGTCGACCAAGTAGCTCTTCCGCCGCACTGGAGTCCGTGTCCGCATTCTGGACCTCGTCTCTGAGCAAGTCAAGAGCCGCTTTTTGTGCCGCCATCTGTATCACCCAGCCAGCTCTTGTAACGGACCCCCAGATTGCAAAACACCCTCTCCACGCACACACATACACATTCTATAGTTTCTAATATCCGGGCACGCGCTTGGTCGGCCCGCAAGTCAGACTAGAAACCGCCAAAATGTTTTGAGCCTATTGGTGTAGATTGAAGTGGAGAAATTATTCAAAGGGGTTCCATATTAATAGGATAGACCCTCTCAATATTTTTCAACTTCATTTCAGTTTGTTTGTAAAAATGTATCTTTTCTAAGAAATGAAATCATTAGCGTTATTTTAATGAAGTTTGCATTTTTGGCAGGTAGATAGCTCGATTGTGAGTCATTTCTGAAAAATCTAATTAATAATGTAGACAATGTAAAGGCTAATGGAATAACTAACCTCCTACTCTAGAAGAGAATATATCTCTGGCCCTATGTCACCTACAGCGTGCAACTTACATCCAGATCAGACATATGTTATTGCAGTATCACAATGGTAACTTAATACACGGATTAATTTACTTCAGAGAAGGAAGCTGAGCAACTAGATAACAACTACGAGAAACCATTCAGCTCTAATTCCCATACATAATTTTCTAAACCTACACGTAGGCATTAAAAAAGCCGTAAACCGCTATATATAAATGAACAAAGAAATAGGACTTTGGATTACAAATATCGGTGAAATCAAAACAATTATTGAAATGCTGAAAAATATAAAAGCACAAGGAATTGATGAAAAATACCCAATTAAGTAGTAAAATTACTACCAAATTATATAATCAATTTAATTACAGAAATATTTAATGCCTCATTAAAACTTACACATTTTCTTTATCTGTACAACCCTCTAAAAAGCAAAATCAGACCAAGATCCTGCAAGTTATAGGCCCATCTCCTTACTACCAGCTATATTCAAAACATTCTAAAGAATAATATTAAGAATATTGAGAAAGTATCTTTACGGAAAAATCCCTCTAAGACTAGAACAATTCGGCTATCAACCAAAACACATGCAACGTTACACCAACTGGAAGTTGTAATCGAAAAAATAAGGCATGCAATGGCTCTACGCAAAATAACTGGCGCCGTGTTTTTCGACATGTCCAAAGCATTTGACAAGGTTTGGCACGAGGCCCTTCTTTATAAAATGTCTAAAAAACACCTCCCTGCGGATATCATTGAAATGACAAGGAACTTCCTAACCTAGCTGGGGTCCCTCAGGGTTCAGTCACTGGCCCAATCTTATTCGACATATACATCGACGACTTCCCGTGTATCGAAGAAACATCATTACACTTATTTGCCGAAGATATTGCCACCTTAGCCTCTGAATACATATTTTGAAGAGTCCACCCAAAGCTCCAAGAGGCCTGCATTTTTTCCAGTATTTGGTGCGAAAAATGGCGCGTCAAAATGAACCCCCAAAAAATTGTAGTTATAATATTCTTCAACAAAAATTCCAAATTAAAGAACCTATAAACTAACTAGTATTTTCAGATACAGATATTAAATGGAAAGAAAATGTTCGGTACCTAGGGGTAACCCTGGACTAGAATCTAACTTTCCAAAAACATTGAAAACAGAATAAGTCTGGCAAAGGCTGAGCAATAAAATTATATCTAGTTTTAGGCCGTAAGAGCAAACTATCTTTAAACTACAAAAGAACAATTTACCCATCGATACTGAGACCTATTATCATCTATGGCATTCAATTTTATTAGAGCACCTGAAACCCATCTAAAAATACTAGAAATATATGAAAATGGAATCATTAGAAAAATTACAGGCGCACCATTGTTTGCAATGAATGAAAATACTAAGAAAAATGATCTCAAAATTTAAAATATCAAATAATACATTATAAGATAATTTTTAACTTCTACGAAAAATTTTAAAACTCCACCTTCAAGGATGTCACCAACTACAAATGTGACACAAGGAAAAAAGGAACTTTAGACCAAAACAAGTTTCATTTCAATTAAGCCAAAATTATGAAAAGTGTAAAAGAAGAAATAATTTCACTTTAAATATCAAGCAAACCCCGGGAAAACTCTCCAAAAACAAGATCCCCAAAGCCCCAAGATTCCGGACCCGGACATAGATACATTGATACCATAACATAATTGTAAATGTGCCATTTTATATATCCCCCCCCCCCCCCCCCACACACACACACACTGTTGTGATATGTTAAATCCTTATCCTTATATCTATAAAATTGAAATCCAAAATCGATGTTTGTTATCGCGTTGCGCAAAATCTACAGAATAAATCATTATGCAATTTCGCATGTAGGTAGCTGAATAAATTTTTTTAACATATAGGCTATTCGAAAAACTAAAAAGGTTAATGTACTTTTTTTATAATGTAAAACCAAAAATCGTTAGTTCCAGTCTTATTCCAGCGGTAAAGCTTGGGCGCAGCACTGGTCGCGATGATAAATGAAGTTGATTGCTTAATAATTTTACACGTATTTTGTTTACACGATGAATGTTAGTTTGTTTACACGATGAATGTTTTTAAAAGGTAAGTTTATCCAATCGCCGGAAGTTATTTACTATACTACTGGGAAGGTTTCTGGTTTGAATTTGATTTTAAATGAATATTCGTTGCAATTTTATTTGCAAATTTTATACTTTCACTCGCAAGCAGCGCCTCTCGCGGTATCTGGTGAAATTACATTTATAAATTGTAAAAATGCTGAAATGTGTTCCAAGTATAATAAATTTAATTTGAGAATTTAGTAATATAATATTCCAATGACGTTGTAAAAAAAACTTGGCATTTCAATATTAATATATATATTTTTTAAATATTGTAACGTTTTTTGTTAAATGTTAAAACATTGTAATGTTAAAATATATATTTTACATTGTTAATTTAACTTTTTGTTGTTATATAAACATGAAGATGCAAATTACATTGTTGTTGTAGTTAATTATCGTTTATTTATATAATAAAAAATACATTAAATGTGATGATGATAACAAAAATGAATTTTCAAATTACTATACATAATTCATTGAGAAAAAAAAAGAAATAATATATATATATATATATATAAACTAGCGGATGTACCCGGCTTCGCCCGGGGTTTTACCCGAGTAAAGGCTTGTCTAACGAACATTTTTTAAAACAATTTTCTATAAACTCATAAAAAAAAAGATATATTTTGATAATTTGAAACTCGTAAATTTGAATCTCTCGATAAAGTGAACATTTTTTCCCGGTCCCTTGAAAAATACTCGATAAGTTGAATAAAATCAATATTAATTGGTTCCCTCGGTAATTGGAAGTTAAAGGAATAGTATCTTTGCCTTGGAATTGTATCATTATTCTTGTCTCAAATAAATTGCCGCGATATCCTGAATTTTGTCCTTCCTAATTTTCTACATTACAAAATCATCATTTTATATATTCTCCCAATATATATGTTGTAGATAAATAATAAAACTAACTTTGACTTTTGCGCAATTAATAGGTAGAAAATCTTACTTTTGATAAATAATCTTTAAGATAATGAACTTAGTGATAAGAAAATTAATAGATAAAAAAACTTGTTATCATCGTCGCAATGGGGGCGCTGCTTTCGAGTTAAATCTACAAATCTGCGAATAACTCTAAGGATATTCAAGATATTCAAGAAATTATTTTTCAAAAACCTTCCCGGGGATATAGCTAATAATATTCCAAAATTTCACGGCGACTGGATGTATGGTTTTTGAATCTATAGAGTACAGACAGACAGACATTCAATTTTATATATATATAGATGTGAATGTATGCGTGTCTGTCTTTTATGCCTGACCAAGCCACTCATTGGAACGCAATGAAACTTTGGGAAGTTATTTAATATAGTACTGGGAAGGTTTCTAGCAAATAAAATTTTTGGAATAACTTTTCGCTTTAAAATAATCAAGATAAATATTCTAATTTATCTGTTATAATTCAACAATCTGCTCTAAATATTATCGTGATGATACGATGATTTTTTAATGTAAAAAATTAGGAAAGACAAAATTCAGGATGACACGGCAATTTATTTGAGACAAGAATAATGATACAATTCCAAGGCAAGATACTATTCCTTTAACTTCCAATTACCGAGGGAACCAATTAATATTGATTTTATTCAACTTATCGAGTATTTTTCAAGGGACCGGGAAAAAATGTTCACTTTATCGAGAGATTTGTTGCACAAACCTTTACTCGGGTAAAAGCCGGGCGAAGCCGGGTACGTCCGCTAGTTTATTATAAAATTCACAAACGTGACAATATCTTATTTAAAATTTAATAAAGGTTTTTAAAAAAATTATGTGTTTCAAAAATAAATTTAAACGCATATAGCAATATTTATATACGTTTATAAATCTATATATAGGTGGATTGGATGTTTTCTAGAATCGTTTTAGCAAATGTTCGTTTGGCAAGCTTTTACTCGGGTAAAAACTGGGCGAAGCCGGGAACATATATATATATATTTTTTGTCAGCTATGCACGTCCTCAATATGTAAATAATCTCGCTGAAATTTCAACAGGACCACGGGCGAAGCCAGATAATTATTTTTAGTAGGCAGGAACAAAATTCCACCAGCGAAACATTCACTCGAACAGAAGACACACGAAGCCAGGTCATCTCTATATATTGAAGTAATAATTCCTTCACTAAACTTTAAGAACGAAATACTTGATGAGGAAAGAGTTTCTTTATTACACAAAATTAGATCACAAGCTTTCGGGCACAATCACCCTTCTACTGGTGTAAAACGAGACAAAATTTTGTCTCGTTTTACACCAGTAGAAGGGTGATTGTGCCCGAAAGCTTGTGATCTAATTTTGTGTAATAAAGAAACTCTTTCCTCATCAAGTATTTCGTTCTTAAAACATCTCTATATATAAAACTAGACGAATGACCCGGGCAACGCCCGGGTTTACACGATTAAATGTATATTACATATGGAAGATGGACGTAGTTCCCGGAGGTCACCCGCGAGGCTTTTTTCTGTGTCACTAACTCTGCCCCCGCGCGCCAGGACCTCTTGATCCCTCTAATTGGTCGGTGGGAACTTGGACTGTCCAACCGGCCGGCAGCCGGACGATTACATTTTCTCGACGGGGGGGGGGGGGGGGGGGGGGCAGGGAAGTCACGTGCTCGCCGGCAGCCAACGGGCGCGCGCCGCCGGCAGATCGCCCGCGTTCTAGAGTGCGCTGCTCGTGAGCTAAGTAGAATAATTTTAATATATAGTTTTAATAATTGTTTTATATATTTTTTAAAATAGCCTATCGTCATCCCCGTTATTTTTTACCTATGTATGGAAATTTTGGTTTGATTTAGTGAACTACTGCGAATTTGTATACAGGGCATACAAACCAACAAACAGACAAACATACAAACATTCATTTATATATATATATATATATATATATATATATATATAAAATATCGTTTCTCGGCCTTTTGGCTAAGATCATGTAGTATATCTCTATATATTTTTATTTATATATATATTTTTAAAAATCTATTCAGTAGAGAGAGTGGGCATGTTTGCTCGAAAAATATATTTCATATATTAAATAAATATATAATGTAACGAATATTATTATCATAATATTCTGTGTATTCCGGAATATTATTATCAATAATGTTCGTTAGGCAAACTTTCACTCGGATAAAACCCGGGCGAAGCTGGGTACACATCCGTAACCTATAATAATGTTACGTATTGTATTTACGAGGTGTGTTCAAAAAGTATCGCGACCTTTGAATTTTCGCGGGTTACGTATATTCGAATTTCGACCTTTTTGTGGCTTTATGTTGGTACTCATGTCTCTCTTTTATGCCGACAAGCTCGGCCATTTTGAATGTTCACTTAATTGTTGACAGCTGCTTTGCTTGCAGGTGTTTTGGATCGTCTTCGATTTTTACCTATTAAAAAAAATGGATCAAAGAACCTGTATCAAATTTTGTGTGAAAAACGAAATTAAGTGCGCGGATGCATTCCGAATGTTGACTGTGGAATACGGAGAAGCTACCTTGGACCGAAGCAACGTTTATCGGTGGTACAAAATGTTCTCAGAAGGCCGAGAAGATGTGAACGACGAAGAGCGTGCCGCACGCCCAAGCACTTCAACAACAGACGAAAAAATTAATGAAGTGGAGAAAATGATATTGGTCAATCGTCGAATCACCGTTAGAGAAGTTGCTGAGGACCTAAACATATCGATTGGCTCGTGCCATTCGATTTTTATCAATGATTTGGGCATGAGACGGGTCGCCGCGAAATTCGTACCAAAATTGCTCAATTGCGACCAAAAACAGCATCGCATGAACATTGCTAATGAGATGTTGGACTCTGTCCGCAACGACCCAAATTTGCTCCAGAGGGTCATAACTGGTGACGAAGCGTGGGTTTATGCTTATGACGTGGAAACCAAAGCTCAATCATCTCAATGGAAGCTGCCGCACGAACCAAGACCGAAAAAAGCGCGCCAAGTTCGGTCGAATGTGAAAGTTTTGCTGACAGTTTTCTTCGATTGCAGGGGCGTGGTGCATCATGAGTTCTTGCCACAAGGTAGAACGGTCAATAAGGAATATTACCTGCAAGTTATGCGCAATTTGCGCGAAGCAATCCGCCAGAAACGCCCGGATTTGTGGAAGAACAAAAATTAGCTTTTGCACCACGATAACGCCCCTGCTCACACATCGTTGCTTGTGCGCGACTTTTTGGCCAAAAACAACACACTAATGATGCTGCAGCCACCGTATTCCCCAGATCTGGCCCCCTGTGACTTTTTCTTGTTCCCTAAACTGAAGAGGCCCATGAAAGGACGACGTTACGCTACGCTTGACGAGATAAAGACGGCATCGAAGGAGGAGCTTAAAAAGATTTTTAAAAATGATTTTTTGAAGTGCTTCGAAGATTGTAAAAACCGTTTACACAAGTCTATAATATCTCATGGGGATTACTTTGAAGGGGACAAAATAGGTATTCATGAATAAATAAATAATTTTTGAAAAAACACAAAAGTCGCGATACTTTTTTAACACACCTTGTATTATTGACTATGCAAAAGCAAGGCATTTGTTAATTGTTTTAACTTTATATAAAATATTTCCTTTTTACCTGTATGTTTATACTTTGTATGAAATAAGATTACTGGATTAAATAAACATTCAGTTCAACTTGTAAAGCTAGAACGAGTCTTATTCAGATAACACATAGCCATTGCAACATGGCGCAGCCGACAAATAATTCCGGATTATGACAAGAAAAGTATAGAAGTAAAATAGATCAATTCAACTGTGAGTAGGATGGAAGGTATCAAGCCGCCGGCAGAATTTGTCCCATACAGCAACGAGAAAAAAGGGAGACCTGGAGAGAATCGTTTGAAATTTTTGCAATAGCGGTAAATTTATAAAGCATGTCGTTGGTGCGTCAGCGAGCAATTTTGAAGCATATTGCTGGTGAGAAAACAGTGATGATATACAAGACATTTCACATAAGTGAAAATGATACTTACCCAAGTTTAAAGTAAATGCTGATATGTTGACTAACCATTTTAAGCCCTTCAAAAATACGATTCAAAGGAGAAATGAATTTTTTACCTGTGTACAAAAAGAAAGGCAGGGAATCATGGAATTCGTCACAGATTTAAAGCATCTGGCACAAGAATGTGAATTCGAGAATTAAACCGAATCTCTCATAAGGGATCGTCTTATAATTGGAATACTTGACCAGAAAATAAAAAAAAAAGTTGTTAGAAGAGCCACAGTTGACGCTACCGAGGGCAATTTCGATAGCTATGATCTCCGAGTCAACATGTTCACAAGTAGCATCGTTGAATGTGCAAACAATGATTGAAAAAAATGGAGAACGTAATTGGGTGAAAGGTAGAAATCGAATGGAAAATGCAGAAGCAGGACCAAGGGTTGTAAAACCGAGAAGAGAAATAATAATAGAACCATGTAAGTGGTGTGGACAACAACACAAATAAGGTAAGTGCCCAGCGTGTGGAAAGAAGTGCAATACATGCGGTAAAGCCAATCATTTCGCAGTAGTTTGCCGAACAAAACGTATCAGAAATCTCTTAGCGGAAAGTGAAGTTGAAGAATCCTGTGACGATATAAATCTAAATGAAGTTGTTGTGAAGACTGTTGGGTCGGACAAGTGGTCCGCGGTGAAAATCATTGATGGAAAGAAGACCACGGTACATTTGGACACTGGCGCACAGATCAATGTGCTTCCTCATAAAGTGATAAACCAGTGGCCATCAAGACCAGAAATCAGACCCACGCAATTAAAGGCGTTCGCATATGGAAATACAGAATTGCCTATCGTCGGCAAATGTAATGTGTTATGCCAATATGGTGAGAAGAAAGGCATGTTTGAAGTTATCGTAGCCGATGTAGAGGCGCAGACACTTATCACGGGCGATACTTGCGAGAAGCTTGAAATATTGAGGCGAATTAATCATATAAACACGGATGAAATGAAATTGTGTTATGAAACTCAAAAAATCATCGAACAATACCATGAAGTGCTTCAAGGAGTGAGATTAATCAACTCGGAATGTAAAATTTACACAAAGCCTGAATATTCGCCCGTGCAAGCCCCTCCCAGGTGCATCCCAACAAAGTTCAGTCTGAATTGGAAAAAATGGTGAAGCAAGGAATCGTTACAAAAATATATCATGAAACAGAGTGGTCTCATCCTATGGTCGTGGTGAAAAAAAAATCTGGTCAAATCAGAATATGCCTGGATCCTCGTAAACTAAATGAGGCCCTTGTGGGAATGCACTTCCAGACTCCGGCTCCAGCTGAACTATTACACGAGATACCCAAATCTAAGTATTATACCGTGTTAGAGGTGAAATCAGCCTATTGGCATATTCCGGTTGCAAAAGAATGCAGAGATCTGTTGGTGATGACCACGCCATTTGGTAAATTCAGATATAATCGATTGCCATTTGATTTGTAAATATCGGTACAAATTTTTGTTGAGAAAATGACGAATATCTTTAAGGATAGCTTTCAGAATATTACATATGTAGACGATTTGCTGATATATGTGGATACCATTCAAGAGCACTATCAAAAATTAAAGGGAATTCTAGAAAAAGCAAAAGATAAAATATCAAATTTGATTTAACAAAGGCTCAAATATGTCTAACGAATGTTCGTTTCTTGGGCCATGTAATTTCGCAAAAAGGAATTGATCCAGAGCCAAATAATATTGATAAATTAATTTCCTTTAAAAGGCCAGAGGATAAAAAGTCACTTCAAATAATCATGGGTCTTTATAATTACTTAGGAAAATTCATTCCGAATTTAGCTGCGTCCACATCCAATATAAGAGGAATATTAAGAAAGAATGTTGCCTGGCATTGGGGGCTTAAACAGGATAAGGAATTCGATCATATTAAGGAATGCGTTAGGAATGCTCCTTCATTGGCACGTTTCGACAAAAGAAAGATGTTAATCTTGCAATGTGACGCCAGCAAAGATGCAATGGGAGCTGCTCTGCTACAGGGAGATCGACCTCTAGCATTCGCATCCGCATCATTCAGCGACTCGCAGAAACAGTACTCTCAGATTGAGGAGGAATTGCTAAGTGTTTATTATATGGATGCAAAAGTTTGAATATTTTCAGGACACACTTTCGTTGTCCAGACGGATCACCAGCTTTTATTACCTCTGGTCAAAAAACCGCAAAGTAATATATATATATATATATATATATATATATATATATATATATATATATATATATATATATATATATCCCCGCGTCTACAAAGATTAGTAATGAAGCTTTTGGCATTTGACTTCAAATTGCAGTACAAACCAGGAAAATACTTGATTATCGCTGATACCCTATACAGGGATACTCAGCCCATGGACGAACTACAAACACCTTTTTTTTGAAGACAAAAGAATGGTCAAGATGGTGTGTGTTAATATTTCGGACGAAAAACTGGTAACGCTGCAGAAAGATAACCGAGAGGATCCTGCATTAGTTAAAGTAATCAATTATGTGATTGAGGGGTGGCCAATATGTAAAAAAAAAAAAAAAAGACGTCGATGAAGATGTTAAAGCATTTTTCGATTTCAAACACCGTTTATATTTATGGAATGATCTATTATGTATCGGAACGGCCATAGTGATTCCGAGAAAACAAAGGAATAATATGCTCAATTTGTTTCACCAATCGCACCAAGGGATATCTGCAATTCAGGGTTTGGCGCGAGATTCTTTGTTTTGGCCGGTAATGTCCATCGACTTTGCTGAAAAAGTAAAATAAATTGTGAAATTTGTCAATAATATCAGAAATCGAAAATACGGCAGCCGTTAAAACCTTTCCCAGTCACAGATTACCCATGGCAGACAGTATCATTGGACATATTTTTTATTCAGAAAAAGCCCCATTTGTTAGTGGTCGACAGATATAGTGGCTACCCGGAGGTATTTGCATTAAACCTACCTACGGCGATTAATGTAAAAAATAAATTGAGAGAAACATTTGCACGATTCGGGATTCCGGAAACCATGATGTCCGACAATGGTCCACCGTTTCGCTCAGAAATTATGACGGACTTCTGTAAAAAACGGGGTATAAAACAGATATTTTCAATTCCACACCTTCATAGAACAAATGGTCTGGGGCCGAAAGAAACATTCAATCAATAAAAAATCAATTAATCAAATGTAGAGGTGAAGGATCCGACCCATATTTGGCTATTTTAACATATAGGAATATACCAAAGAATGACCTACCGTCACCGGCACAGCTTTGTTTATCGAGGAGCCTTCGATGTCAAATCCCCAGAATTACACCGCTATATAGACCATATCAAACTAATTGGAGAAGTAGAGAGAATGCCGAAAGAAGAAGACAGAGTTCAATGAAAGTATATTATGACCGAAACAGTAAAAGCCATCCCAAGGTCAATGTAGGAGAGGAGGCATGGTGTCAAATGCATCCAAAAGAGACATGGACACCGGTGAAGATTTCAGCGAAGGCTAATTCTCCTCAGAGCTTTGAAGTCTTAACACCATCAGGCAACAAATTGATAAGAAATCAACAATTTATTAGGGAGAAAAATGGATTCAACGAAAAAAGGAAGTTGTCTGTAGAACCAATTCCCGGCTCTCCCAAAAAGCTCAACATCTGCATTACGGCAGTCCAACAATCGGAGAGTCATCCACAACTCCGATACAGCGGTCAAGTGAAGAGACTAATAGTAACCAGAAGGAAAACGCGACTGCATCCACTGGGATTTCACCAGAACCATCCGGAAGGCCCCGGTTTTCAAGTTTCGGAAGACAATTAAAAAAAAACACAAAGACTTTGTTTTTAAGCAGAGGGGGAACATGTCAACGGCCTTTTGTTTTGCCTGATTTATTTATTAATGGTTGTCCAAATTCGTGACAGTCTTTAATTGTTGTACTGTTGTAGCAGAGGGGAAACATGTTGTTATATAAAACGACATTTGAAGTTACACCGCATGAGTCTCTTTTAAACGAAAAATCATTTTTCCGTTCGTCATTACTCTTCGTAATTCACCCTTTCATACCTCATCCAAAAAGGTTAAAAATAGTCGATATTTTACCTTGAAATAAAAATTTAATTTTTCGTTTAAAAGAGACTCATGCGGTGTAACTTCAAATGTCGTTTTACAATCACGGGCTGCAGTGTATTATATTATGTTGTTATATGTTAAATAACCTATAATAATGTTACGTATTGTATTTATTATTTACTATGCAAAATCATGGCATTTGTTAATTGTTTTAACTTTATGTAAAATATTTCCTTTTAACCTTTTTGGATGAGGTATGAAAGGGTGAATTATGAAGAGTAATGACGAACGGAAAAATAAAAGTGTCTGTAGAACCAATTCCCGGCTCTCCCAAAAAGCTCAACATCTGCATTACGGCAGTCCAACAATTGGAGAGTCATCCACAACTCCGATACAGCGGTCAAGTGAAGAGACTAATAGTAACCAGAAGGAAAACGCGACTGCATCCACTGGGATTTCACCAGAACCCATACCTGGACACTTTTATTTTTCCGTTCGACATTACTCTTCGTAATTCACCCTTTCATACCTCATCCAAAAAGGTTAAAAATAGTCGATATTTTACCTTGAAATAAAAATTTGATTTTTCGTTTAAAAGAGACTCATGCGGTGTAACTTCAAATGTCGTTTTACAATCACGGGCCGCAGTGTATTATATTATGTTGTTATATGTTAAATAACCTATAATAATGTTACGTATTGTATTTATTATTGACTATGCAAAATCATGGCATTTGTTAATTGTTTTAACTTTATGTAAAATATTTCCTTTTTACCTATGTTTCTATTTTGTATAAAAGAAGATTACTGGATTAAATAAACATTCAGTTCAACTTGTAAAGCTAGAACGAGTCTTATTCAGATAACACATAGCCATTACAACACACACATTATTAGAAATATTGTAACAAAGTATTTATTAATTTTATTATTTTTATTAACAGAGTGGTCATTTTCATGTTTATATTTTGCTACTCTGTAAATTTCCCTCGTGCTTATCTTTTGTTTACCATTCATAGTTGTCCTTTCCTGAAATAAATTGTTGTCTCCACCTGAAATTTTTGTCTTCCCTAATTTTCCACATGGCAATATAATGAACTGGGTTGCTTTTTTTGAACAGCGGCACCCAATAAAGTCATTTTGAACAACATTAGAACACGGATTCATTTCTCTGGCAATTCTGTACGTTGCCTGGAGTGATTTGAACATAGTGTCTGATTGATCCACTATATCCCTTTTGTTAGCTGAAGAATTAATTACGAATAGCTAAATTTTAAAAATATTTTTTATCCAATATATATACACTTTTAAAAAATCCAAATACACCGGAACACCTTGCCATAACAGCTTCTTTTATATTAGCAACGGGGTTATCATAATTCTAAGGCCTCAATTTTTAGCCCCAATTATTTTAACCGTAGAAATAACAAAATTATATTTTTCTTGGTCTCAGGCAATATCAAATACGTTTCCATTATACCGTTGTAAGCGGAGAAGTTAGCGGTAAGGGCAGGTAAGATGTCTAGCACTTCCATATTTACATCGGCTATATTTTACAACCAAGGAGAGTTTCTGTAAAACCAGTGGTCGAAAATAAACCCATGTTTTCTTTAATGGCTTTAGCTTATAAATATAAGTATTTCAATTCACCCTACGACTAGCCTCAACTTTCAACCCGTTATAGATAGTGTGATCTTAGAGTAAAGGTGAATCTAAAGAACCACACACACAACATCTCGACTAGAGAATCGCTTTGTAGCGTGGGAGGGCGAAGAGATAAGTCGCTGATATAAGGAGCGCTGTGCAGTTGATAACTGTTTAAGTTTCTTTGGGAATTGGGCCGGCAATGTTCTGACCTACCGTAGTTGGGAGAGATCTAAGGGAGAATAAAAAATTGGAAATATTGAATGAAGGAGACAATTGACAATTGAACATGATTTATTGACATCTCGTCATTACACAAAGTGCACATTCCGCACAATTTAATGAATGAAAATGGCTAATTTACAATGATGCCAAGCGTAGCTTAATGGTTAGGTGTGCGGCTTCGTATTTCCACAACCTTGAATGAAGGAGAGATAGTGGTGAAGACATTTTCAGTTAAAAGAAGTGAATAAAATATATATGTAAATAGGTTACCTAAAAATTTTAATAAAAATTAATAAAAATTAAAAAAAAAAATTGATAGTGATTCTAAAACCATTTTTCAAACTGAGGTTCCAGCGGTCAGTGATAAGGTGAACATTCTATAAGCGACTCATCTGATGAGAATATCACACAGGGAAATTCAACAAGATACAACCTTATAGTAGAGCTCCGTAAACAACAGATCACACATTTCTACTTTACCCTCTTCCAGCCAAACATATACGTATAGTATACTAAACGAATGACCCGGGCAACGCCCGGGTTTACACGATTAAATGTTTTATTCAAACACTATGCGTAACAATTATAAATTGGCGCCGTGGATGTCACTCTTGCGAAACGTCCCGTCCAAACTGTACATGTACATTAGGTCAGCTGATATTACCTCCCATCTTCACCGCTAGAGGCGCTGCTCGCGAGCAAAAGGGCAAACTCGTATTTTTTTTTTTTTTTACCTATGTATGGAAATTTTGGTACTGTAAAAAAAAACTTTGCTTCAATAATATATAAAAAAAAAACACCCAGGCTAAGTTTCTAACCAAGGTTGTGGAAATACGAAGCCATACACCTAACCATTAAGCTACGCTCGGCATCATAAATATTAGCATGTAAAGCTATTTCAGGCCTTACATATTTGAAACATGAAAATTATAATACTTCAAATAAATAGAAATAGAGTGAACACAAATAAAACATACCAAATATTTCGAATTAGAGCAGTTATTCTAAACGGCGAATTAGACAAGTTAGATCTAAAAATGAAAATATATAAATAAATAAAACATAGCAAATATTGCAAGAGCAGTTATTTTAAACGGCGAATTCAGCGCATTGTCGCTGCTGTGCAACCGAACACCCTCCAAGAGTGGTATAGGGTAATGTCGCAGGTAAGAGGAACCCACAGTGCGTCACAAGTGTGCCAACAGACGACCAGAACAACTCTCAACCCTTCCTTCGCACCGTTACCGAGGTACAGTGCTCAGCGACCGTGGTCAGCACGACCCAACTACGCAGCCAATCCACCCTCTTCATCCTGCAGGTATTGTGGCGCCATGCACTGGCACGCCCAGTGCCCCAAACGGCCTGCACAGAGCCGTCCAAGACCTGTGTACCGAGTCACAACTTATCCACAGCACGAAAGAACTGTGTTGCCCTCTCCCGCACCCTTTCGAGTTACCAACACGCGGGCGCATGTTACCTGCTTCCCTGATCCTCTCTACACCACGAGCCTAGCGCAAGCAGTGAACTTTAACTGTCCCAGGGATCCTACAACCACGGCACCAGACCAGGCCTGTTCCGACCCACAAGACAGCACAACAGTAGGTTCCTCCTCACATAATTTTCGTTTAACAATTGCTCGTTCGAGCTGAACTGTCCAATAATGTTCACCTACCTCTACTACTTGATACAGGAGCATCTATCGATATAATTAGTCGGCATACTTTTAAAATAATAGAAACCAGTTTGCAAAAGAAAATACCTGTCCACCCATTTAACTTAACTATTAACGCCATAGCTAACAATATTTTCACCATAGGTTATATATTTTTAAACTTAAAAATAGGTAACATAACGCAGAACCTGAAATTCCATATCATAGATACACCCTTGCCTTTTGGCATATTATCCCTTAACTCCATAAAAAGATTTCTACTAATTATAAACTGTCCTCAGCTACTCCTGTATCAAGATAATGTACCCCTACCAACTACATTGTACAGATTCACCTCGTACAAGCAACACGTGTCCCATGGACAGGTTATAATACAACTGTCCCCTTTATTAAAACTTCCCCTCCTGGAACGGGTTGCTCACACGTGGTGAACTCCAACGCTCTTATTTGGCCTCATTGTAATGTTCCTGATCTTATTTTCAACGCCTCTATGTCCTCCTCTTACATAGCTTTGGACACAAGTAACCTAGGTCACTGTCCCTATAATTTACACAAGGTACTGCATCAATTTGCACCCGTTTTCGCCGCCAATAAATACGACGTCCCTAGGCTTAAAATACCTCCCGTAAAAATCAATACTACTTCGGACAAGGTAATTACGTCCTTATTGAGTACCCCTAAATGACCAACTTGAAATACAAGCACAAATCGAACAAATGCTTGAACACACGGTATAATTACAACCTCTGTATCTCCCTATGCCAGTCCCATCACGCTTGCCACCAATTTGAAGACATCAAAACGCTTTTGTGTTGACTATCGTAGAATTAATGAAATCATTGTACCAGACGTCCATCCTCTCCCCTTGATAGAGAATATACTCGACAAACTCTCGCGCGCCAAGTATTTCTCCTCAGCCGACATATCTTCTGCCTACTGGCAGGTCGAGATAGATCCCAGTTCCCTTCACCTTTTAGCTTTCGTGACCTTAGACGGGCAATACGAATTCTGTAGGCTTCCTTTTGGGATGCGCAACTCACCACAGATTTTTGAACGCGCAATAAACCAAATATTCCGAAAATATGTGTTAAACTTCATAGCCCACTATTTCGATGATTTCATTCTTTTCGGATACCTTAGAAGAGCATACTCAACACTTAGAACAATTCCTGGAGATCTGCCAACAGGAAAATATTAAACTAAATACAAAAAATGTGAATTTTTGAAGACATCAATATTTCTAGGATACACCGTTAAGAACGGAACCTACACACCGCAGACTCGTAACCTCGATATTATTAACGCCATCAGACCTCCCTTCAACACAAAAAACGTTACAGTCCTTTTTAGGAGCCGTCAACGTGTATAACAAGTTTATACCAGATTATGCCCATCTCAGAGCACCACTCAACAAATTACTTTAAAAAGACACTAAATGGCAATGGGACGACAAATCTCAACATGCAATCACGGCTCTCAATTCATCCCACACAGAATTACAGTAGAGCACTGCGCCCTCACGAACGCAATTATACCATTTCAGAGTTAAAATGTTAAGCGATCGTAGAAAGCATCGAAAAATTCCGCATCTATCTATCCTGTACCAAGTTCACTGTCTACTCCGACCACCAAGCCCTACAATGGCTTAAAACTATTTTAAAAAAACCTCAGGACGACTTTTTAGGTGGAGTTTAAGACTATCCACTTACGACAATGAAATACAGTACCTCAAGGGTACACAATAACACGAGGCCGACTTACTTTCTCGCAATCCATTTTGTGGATTTATCAGTGCTCGTACTATTAAGAAACACCAACCGAATCTCACGGATACCAGTGTCGCTGTAGACGTCAAAGGTCTACACACCATACGGCGTAAAGGTGTAAATCGAATAATAATACCCGAAGCTCTTCAACACTCGCTTAGGAACCAGGTTCACAGCGAATACAACCATCCCGGTATCTCACAAATGGCTCGCATAATCTCTACTCAGTATTACTTGAAAGGTATGGCCAATTCCATACAAAAATTTGTAAATTCCTGTCATACCTGCCAAATAATCAAAAGACCCTAAGGTAAGCCTTTTATGGCACCTTAGGACAAATTCCCCCACCACAACAACCATTCGATTTTAATCAATAGATACAATATCCGGATTTTCGAAATAGGGACACTACAAGACGTATATCCATGTTATAGTGGATCACTTGACCAGATACGCTTGGGCATTCCCATCGAAATCTACCAGTACCTTAACGTACATCCAAACCCTAAAAAAAGTAGTACAACAAAGGTCTCCAAAACGCCTACTTTTGGATAGAGCACCCGCATTCACCTCCAAAAATTCCGCAAATTTCTGCTATCTCGCGGTATACAACCCTTAGTTACCACCAGTAACAATTCGCAAGCTAACGGATTGATAGAACGATTGAACGCCACAATCACTGGAAAACTAAGGTTACTATATCTCGAAAACCCAAAGACATCCTGGACAAAATTAATTAAGCAAGTTGTCCAAATCTATAATCAATCCCCGCACACCGTCACAGGTTTCCCACCGATCTTTTTGATGTTTAATAGCATCCCACCAGAATTAAAAAACCAATAATACCTGTTCCCCGACGTACAGAAAGCTAGGCAACTTGCCTTCAGCAGAACACAGCTTAAGCATTAAAGGGACAAACAAAGATATGATAAAGGTCATTAAGCCCCTCATTTCGAGATCGGTGACCTAGTCCTTGTAAAAAAATTATAAACATCCTGATACGGCAAAACTGGCACCATACTTCACAGGTCCGTTTACAATTATAGAGATAATATCTCCGAACGTAGTCCGAATTAACAGACCCAATCGACCCCTAAATAAAGAAGATGATACAGTCCATGTGAACAAACTTAAATACTATACAGAAAATATCCTATACCTCGCGACCCGCCAATAGTTCTGCAACCACAAACACCTCGCGTAACACCTGATGTACACTTAGTAGAATTTAAACATTTATGTCCCACAATTTTTGACGCTCAGAAATCCCGTCTTATACCCCCGACATGCTCAGCCCTTTTATTTTTCATCTTACTGCAAAGATCTTCCAATAATAGTAAGTAAGGATCACATTAAACAGAATGACAAAACCAATTTCACTTATCCATAGCCATCAGAAAACCAGGCAAAAACCGCGTTTCCACTGGTACATCTAACTCTAAGCCAGTCCAACTGAAAGGTAGAAGCAACCACCAAGGAAGATGGTCCCCAAAAGGGGCCCCCGACCGGCCTTGTTAAATCAGTCATTTAACAAAATAACTAATTAATAATCTCAATAACTAATCCCGCCTACTGAACCCCAATGAATTAAAAAACTATTTTATCATTACTAACCCAAAACCAAGCCACCAGGTCTACATTCTCTCTCCCTTAGCTAACCACAGAGCGATTTACCAAAACTGTTCGAATTTCTCAGCAGCTATATCGTCGCTCTCGTAAAATTACCAGCGCTCCTTACTGAAGAATTATCAGCCTCGATTACCGGACCACACTAACGCAAACACAATCTTGTACTCCTAACATCGACACTACAGAACAAGTACTTAACATACATATCCGACACTTTAAACTCGTATGTGAAGGTCAAACATGAGCAAATCACGCACACTACCACTTCTCTGTTAGGCAAAGCCGAAATTGCTTATCGCTAATTCGAAAACTTGAGCTTATTCAGGCTTTCCAGGCGAAATAAACCAACTAAAATTTAAAAACTGTAATACCTTGCAGCCCTGGCTAAGAATGACTAACTTCCAGTCGAGACTTCCCTCTAAAACGAAGTGGATAGAGGGTGAGCATCGCTCAATTGTCCTATGGACCCACATAAAAGTCCATTGAACGCATTAAGACTCGTGACATATTAAAATCCTACAGTAGACCTTAGATCCTAGGTCAACACTATACCTACAAAAAATACACACCCACATATGTTTAAGAGAGAAAACCCCCTTGACCGGTTAGAATAGATCGCCGTGTTTCCTTCACACACAATATAAATGCCGCTTTAGGAAGAATCACGTTTTCACCTAAACGTAGCGCAGGAAACAAAAAATCGACAAGATTAGGACTCAGTGAGTTTCACAGTTTGAAACAATGTGACCCACGAGTCACGTCGAACATAATACGAACAACTGTTAGAACAACTTGTATCATCAACACCAAAAATATCGCAACCGAGGACATCCAACTTGACCTACTTCATAAAGGCCAGCTAAGAGCAACTTTACATTCTTTCCCGATATATAACTTCTATATAATCTTACTTGCTCTTCTTTCTCCATGAACATTTTTTTTATTTTTCATTTTAATATCCTTTATATATTCATTATCTAGCTCTTATAATTTTTTTACGTCAACCAATCAGTTTAGATTATTGTCATTTTATTTTATTTTTCTTTATCAAAGCTTATTTATCTTTGCTTTATGACTCTATTTAAAAAAAAAACTTTATATTTTATCTTTCATCTCTAATAATCTTAAGTTTATGTTTCATGTTTATATCACTAATTTGCATTTGTCATTTTATATTTTCTCTCACTTTATAAATTTGATGTTATTTACATTGTTTCATTTTCCGCTACCATGTTCAATGCTATCGAGTTATTATTGCTCATTTTTAATTTTCATTTAATATTTTCACTTTCTATTACCCCTTATATATGGCTATAGTGTGTTAATCTTTGTATTATGTCATCACTATTTTTACTTTTTTCAAAGATTACTTTGCATTTAACTTCGCAATTCTACTTTCGATTTTTCAAAGCCTTTAACGCTATATGCAAAGCCTTAATTTCACAATTTCATATCTCAATTATATATTCTATTATATTCAAACTAAAAATCATAATCTAAAAACAGGGCAATCTTCAATAACCTCTTAATCAACCACTTTAAAGATTACTTCTTAATAAATACTAACATCTCTTTTCCGCAGGAACTTTTAACAATCCTTCGTAGGCTAGACTTGACCCACTTTGATTTCGTAATTAACAATATAGACACACCGTCCCCCAGATTTACCTATCCCAACTTCTGGCTTGGACAGTGCAAATTGTTTTTTTTTTTATTTATTCCAGGGCACTCTCATGCCACACGCTGGTACATCTTTTTTTATTTTACTCTTTTTCTCGCTAAGCCCTTGACTCCAATTAAAACTTTTATTTCTGGTCACTGATCTTCGACCTCATTTATCCTGCATGCGTACGTCTTAACGACTAATTCATAAAACCCATAACAATCACCCTTATCTTACTATTCGATTGTGGTACTGTAACTTTATTCGGTCCTTAAATTTACATGTAAAACATGGCCTAGGTTTTCCGCGCCGTGCACATTAAATGGTTTGGGACTTGAGTCAAGGTGACATCGCCTCAACCTAATCATAACTAACCCCTCAACCCTTTCTAACGCCCATCACGAAGAGATCTTGATTGACCCATCCAATCATTTATATTTTTACCTATAATCATTATATGTTCTCTATTAATTATTTTATTCCTATTTTTATTTTTACTTGTATGATTGATATTAGTTGTTTATACTTTATTATCTCTTATGAAAACACAGAAATCAACCCTATGTTATATACCAACTCATTTCAATTAATTTTAAAATTACTTTCTTAATACCAGTCTTCCTATTCCGCTCTCTTAAATCCCTCCATATGAACCCTCTCAAATCCAGGGCCATCTATGATGATTTGAGACCATGGAATTGTTGTAAATAATCCAGATATCTACTACCACATATTTCACCACGTGACTGTATATAACTTGTTATTTACTGCAAATATAAATCATCAAATAACATCAATCTGTACCGCTTAAGACTCTAATAAAGTATAGCAACTGTACAGATAGAAGGAATGGAGAAAAACAGGAGAAAATTAAGGCTAAAACTAATCAGGTCTAAGTGAGAATAAGAAAGGCCTATCGAGCCCAGTCCAATTTTTACGAGGTCATGGCCCTCTTGGATGATGTAACTTCGCTCCTGTTTACGTCAGAAAAGGGCAGTGACCTGCCTGGACCTAGGGAAGCTATAAAAGGAGGCCCCAAGCCTCAGTTAATAAGTCTTTGTTTCAGCCCTTCCGTCCTCCAGTCCGCGTAGGCCGCTCCTATAGAGGTAATCCTTTCCTGCCAGAAATCTCCTCGTCCCATTCCTTCTTGACGTTCAGACGCTTCTTCGTGGAATCTCTGTTTGTTTATTTCACCCTTGGCCCAACTGTGTCGCCTTCCACCATGACTGCACGGTAGAGGTGACATCGAGGTTCGTCTAGCATCAGGTAACACTGGTCCCAGAGGTCCCAAGATATCACATAAAAAAATTTTGACTCAACTGAAATAGTATATCAAAATATCAAGGACAAACATTCAAGACTTTTTCTAGAAAGCTGGACCTCAATAGAAGATAAAAATAGTATCAATCGAAAAATAGGCATTCCTCCTTATACTTACAATTTAAAACCATATAGCCCACTACTATACATATATATATATATATATATATAACAAATTACTGATTTTCAATTCTTTTATTTTAAATGTATATATTTATTTATTCTCTATATATTAATATTTTATATATCATTTTATTATTATTAATTATATTTTTAAACATGCATATTGTAGATTTTAGATATTTTAAAATTTTATAGCAGTTGTACATACTCGTGAATTGATACGCGAGCTTATCAAAACAATCTTGTTCCCCGAAGAAGTTTGGCGAGTTGCCACACGAAATATCGGAAATAAAACTTTATGATCCAAAATAGGCATTTTTAAATAATATAATAAATGGATTGCTCTATTTTCAAACATATATATATATATATTTAGCTATTTCTGTTTTATTTTAGGAATTATCATACTGACTGAAATTTGATTTATTATTTTGAATTTATGTTCATATTTTATTCATACATCACCTATACTATTGGTATTATTAAATATTATCAGGAAACATCATGCTGTAAATTTTTGGCAAGTCTATTTTTCTATTGATGCTGTTACATCGTCTTGCTAATAGTATTTCAATGATTAATCTTTGGTATTTGTTGCTTATATGATTGTAATGTACTTTGGGCTGTTCTATTGCAAAGATGTGTCCAGTTTCACTGCAATGTTCAAATATTAATGATCTGTTATCCTGATTTAATATATTACTCTGCGTAATCCAAGAGAACACTTCTGAATACCAGAATGAAGTGGAGGAAATACTTAAAGAATATAAATTTCGCATGACTCAAGGAAATAGAAAGGAATCAAATATGAAAAGAATGAACAAGTCCAGAATAATCATCAATGAAAACGCAAGATATTTCCCTGTAATAAAAATTCTGAAATGGTAAGCCGAAATTATATAAACCAAATATGTTGTTAAGACCCATAGTAGCTTTTCACCAATCCCCTATTGCCCCAATAGCTAAGTTTTTAAAAAATGTTCACAGCCATCAATTATAACACAAACATTCTCCTTATCCATATCAAATATACCCATATTCGTACAAGAAATTTTAAATACACATATGCAAAACATACATATAATAGTATCCTCACCAATTAAAAAAATTTAATATATAATAATATAGATCAAATATATATATAATTATTCGAAAAATAAAAGAGTTAATGGACTTATAAAATAAAAGGATTTAAAAGCGCGAATGTTTATTTTATACATAAAACAAACTTCTACTGTCCAATATATTTTTTCATCGTAGTAAGGACAGTAGAAGTTTGTTTTATGTATAAAAGAAACATTCGCGCTTTTAAATCCTTTTATTTTATATGTATAGATGGCGCGTTATTGCTTTGTGTTAATGGACTTATGTTTGGAAATTAATATATTCAACTTTGATTCGCAGTCATTTAAACAGGTTAAAGGATCACCTATGGGGAGCCCTCTATCTTCCCCATCAGCAGAAATGATTATAAGAACAATGGACAGTAGCACAATTTCCCTTGGACAAAATCACATAAGAGATACATAGATGTTTTTTTTTTTTTTTTTTTTTTGCATATGCACAGCATATCTATCTATCTCTCTCGGCTGTGCGCCACGCGGCGCACGAGCTCCGCGTTCATCGGGCATGGAGGGCGAGAAGTTGGAAGTAACCAATATGTTTTCGGTGTTGGCGGATAGTCAATAGGACGGTGAACAGGCTGGTGCTGTTCCCGTCGATGTATTAGCAAAGAACACCGAAATATCAGCGGAAAACGTTTCTACAAGGAATTCTTTGAATTCGGAAATGGTTGTAAACTATGCAAATTCGCCGGGACTAGCGGCGGATATGCAAATTTCTCTCAATCAATTTATCAATCACCTTTATCTATGTATATCTATTTATTCCTATATTTATCATTAAATGATCTTATTTATTCGTATTTATTCAATTTTTCAATCAACCATATATAATCTTATATGAACATTGTAATAAATCAGTTTCAATCTCAATCAAGCCGGAATTGAGCTGACATCGTTGAAAACGAATTGTATAACTTTTAGCCATGTGAAAAGAGGAAACGTTCGCCTCCTTCAGAAAGGGTGCGCCAGCCTCTACCTGGTCCATCTCGCCCGACTAAAGCCACCCGGGACAGCACTGCGCCGCGCCAGCCATCGCGCCCCAGGAACATCATAGAGCAAATCAAGGTATCCGGGAAAATTTTGGATCAGTGCCGGAGCAAAGCAGCTGCCGGAACCTTTGACCAGATGATCTATCTGGAGTACTTCTCGGAGTTAACTCTGGTGAACTATATCAAGGCCCTGGAGAACAAACTAGGGAAAAAGCTGCGTTGTCCAACTGGGAAATGCTTCCGGACAGGTCCTAGTGGGCCTTGAGCGGCCTGAAATGGCTGAGACGATCATAGAGGACGGAATTTTGATCAAGGGAGCCCTCCTCAAAGCCCCACCTTACCAAAAGAAGGCAGAAAAATTATTATCAGCGGGATTCCATACGTCATTGAAGACGCTGACATCATCAGGACCCTGAGGCCCTACTGCCAGGTGGTCTCCATCGCTCCTGCCGTGAATTCTTCCGGCAGCTAAACCTGGCTGAACCTCAAAAAGATGGCGTTTATCCTTATGAACAACGGGGGAAAAATCACAGATCTACCTAAGAAGATTATTGTGACTGCCAAGGGCGGCTCTGCACTGGCCTACTTGGAGTACGGCTTGCGTTGCTCCAAATGCTACAGAATGGGCCACAAGAGAATGAATTGCCCCCGGATCATCAGGCAGGCAAGCACCACCCAACCTTCGAGCCAGACGAGGAGTGTTAAAATCACGGCGCCTGCTTCTAACACCACTGGAGCTGCATTACCATCTGCGCCAGTAGCTGCCCCGACACAGACGTCCTCCACGCCACCTACTCAAGAGGCCAAAGCTCTCAAGATTGAGCCCACCACCAGGACTCCGGAAACCTTCACCCAGACAGACCTCAATATTAACAGAGGTAGCAAATCCAGCCATCACAAGAACAAGGAGAGGTCTAGGTCCTTGTCTCCAAGGGCTGGATCAACGGCCCTAGTGCAGCTTGACACTCTCCTCGAGCGCCTCCCTAGATACCTCTTTGGAGAGATTACACTTGTAAGCTTAGAGGAAGAGAAGTAATACGAGCCATCTACTCCCTTCCTCACGTGAGGCTGTTCATGAAAAAAAAAATCAGCGCAGAACAGAGGCTGGCCCTGCACCTACTCAACGAAAAACTCATTAAGGGACTTGGAAGCTCCAAGTCAGCCCTTTACAAACGACTCTCTGACATCAGAGCAAAGACAAGGAGCGCGCAAGGGCTTCCGCCTTGCGTGCCTTAATGTGCGCGGTATTGCCGCTCGACACAAGAGCATCGAATTGTGCTGTTTCCTGAGGCCGCACGCAGTATACGTCGCCTTTCTTCAAGAAACAAATGTCACCACCCTGAACAGCGTCGAAGACCTCTGCTTGGGATAGGTTGTTCCAGCATCTGGAGCCAGAGCATCCGGCCTCGCCTGCATCTTCTCATCCGGCGTTCAGATCATCGAGCAACGGGTCCTGTCCCCTGGCAAGATCGCCGCCTTCGACGTCCTCTACCGGGGAATAAAGGCGATATTTATCAACTGCCAACTCTCTCATGCTCCTGACGAGCGGCTACAGCAGCTACAGGCCATCGCAGCTGCTTCTGTCAATGAAGACGCGTGGGTCCTCGGGGACCTCAATATCTCCGAGGAGTCTGCGAGTGACATTGAATCCGGATCCATCGAAGTCCTTGGGGAGCTCCTGGACCGGGCCGAATTCGTAGATGCCGCAGCTATCTTCGACGCCGCGCACCTACCAACTAGGATCTCCAGTTGCGGAAGTCGGGTGGATGCGAGCAGATTGGATAGAGTTCTCCTACCATCAAGACTCTCCAACCGCGTCACCCGATACTGGAGCCTATACTACAAGAACTCTGACCACCGAGCGGTCCTCCTCCAAATCGGCGAGGCCCCAGAACCTCGTTCACCATGAATTGCTAGCATGCTCCGATCTAGGTTAGTCGTTGGGACAGTGGAAATGCTTCTTAACGAGGCCTTGGGAAACATCGAGGACATGCAAAATGCGGAAATCTGGAGGATATGGGGACAAATCAAGGCGCATCTGGCCTCCGCCATCAAATCCCTCCACGACCTGCGCAACAACTACGACAACTACATCTCGAGAGAAATAAAATATGTCCAAACCAAGCTCGAGGATGTATCCATCAATTCGGACTGTCCCTCCCTGCCGGACCTGGGGCGCGCTCTTCGTCTTCGTTGCAGGGGAACTTCGTCGACAACCTTCTACGACAGCGCAGGTCGAGTGACCACGGGACCAGCGGTGAGAGACTTGGCTTTCGCCAACCTAAAGGAGCGCTTTTCCCACCCTTGGTGCTCACCGGAGGACATCGATGGTTTCCTGCGTGGATTCACCCTAAAGGTCACCATTGAAAAAAGTGATCCACTCCACCGCTCTGGGATCGGCGAAGAAGAGATCGTTGCTGCCATCGGCCGTCTGCCAACTAGGAAAGCAGCCGAGTGGGATGACTTGCCCTGCAAGCTCTTCCGAGGCTTCGAGGATTTCTTCGCGAGTGCGCTCCGTCGGGTCTTCGAGGCGTTCCAGCTCTGCGGGGCTCTTCCATGCAGCGCAGCGAAATGTCCCTGATAGCAAAACCGCACGGTGGTCTAGGCCTAGCCGGACTTCGACCTCTCTCCTTGCCAACGACGGACTGCAGAGTCCTCATCTCTGGGACATCATACCTGAATGCCAGAGCTACGCCATTCCAGGTAGAACACCAGCCTGGAACGTAGCCCGCCTAGCTGACGAAGTTGCCACTCCCTGTAGAGATGAAACCCCGCTGGCAGTCGTCGCCACCGACTTGGAGTCAGCGTTTTGCACGCTAGACAAGAGGCTTCCTGATGTCCATTCTCTCCATCGGTCTGCCGCCAGTCTTCGTAGGGTAGGTTCTTCTGCTCTACGCTGAGTCCGAGGCGACGGCGAGAATAGAAGGAATTGGAAGAACTTCTCTGTTCCACATGCTCAACAGAGTGAGGCAAGGATGCGCTGCCAGCGCAAGCGTTCTCGCCATCTCCACCGGGCCCCTCCGGCTTCGCCTGGAGCAGCTACTAGGCCGGGGGATCTCCGTGGGAGGCATGGGACTTCTCGACGTCGGTTGTCGTGCCTCAAGAGCGTCCAGGCAGCACTCCTGGAGCTTAACCACCGGATCCTACAACCAGCACTCCTCCAGGCTCTCCGAGTCGTTGGCGACTACCGTTTCTTGCGGCCCCTGAGCTCCTGGCTCCTACAAGATGGCTGGGCTGGCATATTGGAGAACTGACCTGGCCTACTCCAAACATCACCATCGCTACGCGTGACGCCCTTATGGACGTCGTTGCTCTGGGGAGCTTCTGCTCACGCCTTATCACCCAGAATGCTCGGGGATGTTATCGCGTCGCTAAGCCTGGCGGACGCAATCGTGGTGCGCGGGACAACCACCGCACTGCCTGCCGCATGCTGGAGCGTCCACGCCTGGCTGCACTGCCCATCACCCAGCTAGGACGGTGACTTCCCCATGTCAGCATCCCAATCTCCATCAGCTGGTCTTCTCTCCGGCGATGTGCCTTCTCGGGGCACAATGCCGACGTTGACGTGCGGCTGGCCCTGCACGCCCTCCCCATCCAGCACACCCAGCCTCAGCCCGGGAGTCCTGCATTGCCTGTGGGTCCGGAGACCTGTCACTGGCCCACCGCTACTGGTCCTGTAGGCAGATCAGGCCAGTCATCGTGGAGGCCTTCACCATCATCAAGTGGCTCCCTGACCTGCAGAGCTGGATCTTCGGGCATGACCTGGAGGACGACGCCCTGGCCATCATGGCGTCTGCCAAGACCCGCATTTGCAAGCATTTCTGGAGGAGGAAGTTATAAAGATGGTGGAGCCTTTGCAGGTCTTAATATAATTGTATATTCTCATTACTTATTCATTATTATCATTTTTGTTTCTGAGTTTTATTAAACACACTGACTAATTGTCAATAAAATTGTTTCAAATGGCAATGTCTCTCTCTCGGCTGTGTGGCCACGCGGCACACGAGATGCGCGTTTTCTACGGCTGGGATGGAGATCACTAGCCCCTTTGGGGTGTTGGCTGAAAGCCAAGAAATTTGGCTGCAAGCACGAACAAACCTCATCCAAAAATCTCAAGTCTCCGCCGAAATAGCGGCAAAAGTTTCAGAATTGGCTGAAAGCCATTCTGATTTAATCAATTTTAAGAATGCAACTTTTGAACCAGCGGCGGACGGTAAAGAATGCAAATTCTCTCGGCAACTGGGCTGACTGCGCGGAACAAAAAGACGATCATCTCGTTATCTTCACCACAGTGGGCGCCTCAAAGAAGAGGCCACATGAATCTGACCAAGCCAACTAGGGGCCAAAAAGCGATGCATCCAGGCACCGATAATCCCTCCCAACAGCAGCAGGCCACGAGCCACGCTAAGGCCCAGTAAAGTGCACGAATGCCAGACCACCAGGCAGAAGCAGGCAACCTTATGAGCCAGTTCGGCAGCAGGGCAGGCGGACTAATGTGTCTACCTGGAATTCTGCCCAGACTTCACACAAGAGCAGTACTTCCGGGCGTTGGAAGCGAAGCTGGTCAAGGGAACCATCTACCAGATGACAAAGATGGAGGAACACATCCTGGTCGGCCTCTCCAGCGTGAAACTCGCCGACAAGCTGATAGAGGAAGGCCTCGACATCGAAGACGCCACCCTGCGGACCTTCCCTCTAGGGAAAAGGGCTGAGCGAATAGTGCTCGGGATATGCTCTTTTTCGTGGAAGACGCCGACCTCGTCGCTGCGCTGCGGCCATACGGACAGGTCACGTCCATGATCCAAAATGTGATGCAGCTCGAGGACTCCTGCTGGGCTGATACTCGACGGGAAGGGTTTATTACTCTGCGAGACGGGGTAAAGCTATTCCAGATACCTGCTCGTCTGGAAGTCAAGTCTAAGGGAATGGCCACGCAAGTCTATGTGACCTACGGCATCAAATGTTCTCTGTGCCATAAGCAGGGACACAAACGTGCAAAATGGCCTCGCAAGACTTGTCCCTAGGAGAACAAGCTGGTGCTCCCTGTAGATGCTCCTGCTGCAAGCACACAAGGCTTGACCAAGCCGCCCTCCACCTCGAACAACATGCTAGCTGCAGCACCAACTCCAGCTGCATCACCAGCCCCACCTGCAGCACCTACACCTGCTGCTGTGGACCCAGCCCCATCTCCATCAAGGGCATCCAATGCTCAGCAGGAGGACCTGACCCCCAAGCCAATCCCCACAACAAGCGCTCTAAAAATTCTGGAGCCGAAAACTTCAAAGAAAGGAAGTCAGGGCCCGGTGTCGAGGCCTCCCTCATCCAAGCTGATAGCTCCTTAATTTCTTGAGGACTGTATTTGTTCCTTATAAGGTTCCACTTTGCTGCTGCCTACCCCGTGTATTTTCATCAAGCCAACACCAACACTATAAGACACACACTCACTTTATTTAAAAACAACAAAACTATTTATACATCTTGGCCCGTGGTCAAAAGAATTTAACAAAAAAGGAATAACGTATTTTAAAAACAAAATAAAATATTAACAACAAATAAATAATCACAGATATACATCTAATTCTCAACATTCTCCCCCGGTTGATGGACTCCATCAAATTCTGAAGGCGCCACCGGCAGCATCACCAGCTTGACTAGGGGTCTATGGAGCACTCCCAGCGACGTCTTTACCGTAACAACCCGTACCAGGCCATCCTTCCCAGGATGAACCTTTATTATTCAGCCTTTCAACCATTTAGCGGGAGGCAGTCTGTCTTCTTTAATTAGTACTAAGGTATTGATATTAATATTGGGAGAACTGGTCTTCCATTTATGACGTTGTTGTAGGTTGTGCAAATAATCTTTCGAACATCTTCTCCACAGATGTTGCAATACTTTTTGCACCAGCTGCCATCTCGTCAGGAAATGGTTTTTTACTTCCTCTAAACTTTGTTCTGGTACACATGCAGATGACTCAGTCATTAAAAAATGAGCAGGAGTCAATACTTCTTGATCATTTGAATCGCCACTCATTGAATACAGAGGTCTGGAATTTAGAAGAGATTCAATTTGAACTAGGAGAGTCCAGAATTCCTCATAGGTCAATACTTGGTTGCCAATTATTCGCCTCATGTGATGCTTCAACGCCTTGACTCCGGCCTCCCACAGACCTCCGAAATGGGGGGTTCCTGGAGGGTTGAACTTCCATTCTGTTCCCTGATTTGCCAGCACGGCAACCAAATCGGTTAGTTGTTCCTTTGCCATGTAAAAACTTGAACGCAATTGTCGTGCAGCTCCCACAAAATTCGTTCCTCTATCACTGTAGAGTTGATGGCAGTGTCCTCTTCGCGCGACAAATCTCTTAAATGCCGCCAAGAACGTAGGAGTGGAAGCGTCTGTCACCAACTCCATTTGTATGGCTCGGGTCACGAGACACACAAACAGACAGATATATCCCTTTTCTGTCCTTCGAACTCTACCTCTGTATAACCGAATAGTCACTGGACCCGCATAATCCACTCCGCATATCGTAAAGGGTTTGCCCGGTGTTAGTCTTTCCTTTGGCAAATCACCCATTATCTGGTTTTGGGTGATACGATTATATCGACAACATGTATGGCATTCGCGAATACATTTTTTCAATTGATTTTTTGCTCTCGGCATCCAATATTTCTGCCTTAAGGTGGACAGTATCAGGTGTACACCTCCGTGCAAGGTCCGTGCATGCACCTCCTGAATAATCATCTGGGCTATCTTCCCTTTTGACGGCATTAAGGTAGGATGTTTTTGCTCAGATGTCAGAGTTGGAGCCCATTTTAGTCTACCCCCGACTCGGATGACTCCATCAATATCCAGAAATGGATTCAATGCATATATTGGGCTATTTCTTTTGACTATATCACGGTCTTTCAGACTCTTCAGCTCTTCTCCAAAGTAATGGCTTTGGACGGCCAGGACAATCTTCTTTTGGGCCTCCCGTAACTAGTCTAGGGTTAAATATGATCGCACTTGTCCATCCCTGGCGCGACAATTTTTGCCGAAGCGCATAATCCAGGCCACTACCCGCTGATACCGAATCAATGAGGAACAACGTCGACCGAGAACGATCAGCATCGAGGGTTGGTCACTCACACTGCTAATCAATGCCTCTGTTTCGTCGCAATGCGCCTGGATGTTTGGCATTTCCGGCCATAGTTTCGGGGACGCGGCTAACCACGTAGGTCCTTTCCACCACAATTGCGAGTCTCTCAGTCCGGAAACCATCGTCCCCCGAGACGCAATGTCTGCGAGATTATCTTTTGAGGGCACATGCCGCCATTGCTTTATTTTTCGACAGGCCTGAATTTCCGATACTTGGTTACCCACAGAAGTGGGTAGGGTTCTGGACAAGGTTTTTATCCATTGCAATACTAGAGTCGCATCTGTCCAACATGTGATCGATTCAATATCTAGTTCCAAGGATGGCATTAATTGGATGACTAGACGAGTCAGCAACACTGCCGCACACAACTCTAAACGAGGTATCGATATTCTTCGGATGGGTGCCAATCTGGTTTTTGCGATAACCAATTCTACTCGGCTATCATCTCCCTTCAATACTTTTAGATAAATTGCCGCAGCATACGCATCTCCTGATGCGTCACAAAATCCATGGATTTGAACCTTACCTCTTCTACTGGCACCCAGCCATCGGGGTATTTTGGTGGTGCGAATATATCCCAAGTCTTTTTAAAAACCTTTGCCATATCTTTATCGAATCGTCTAGGGGTTCATCCCATGTTGTTCCCGTTATCAATAGCCTCTGTATCAAAATCTTTCCAACTATCATCAGAGGTGCCAGCCATCCCATTGGATCATATTGTTTTGCAATAAAAGAAAGCATCTGGCGCTTAGTAAATTCCTCGGTGTTACTAGGATCTGTTATGGCATAGACAAAATAATCTTCTTTCGGGTCCCATCCCAACCTCTTAACTATTTCAGTTTTTTCAAAGACGATTTGCTTAAGGCGATCCCCTTCAGGTATCTGATCCAAGAGTGCGAGGTCATTCGAAGCCCATTTTCTCAGTACGAAACCTCTTCCCCTTAGGAGGTCAATTAACTCCCGCTGTAAAGCCATGGCCTCTAATGAGTTCTCCGCTCAGGTTAGGATATCATCCACATAGGTGTCTCGACAAATGGCCTCGGCTGCTTTTGGATATAAATGTCCATCATCTTTTTCTATCTGTATTAATGTTCTCAATGCCAGAAATGGTGCAGGATAGGTTCCATATGTTACTGTATTCAATTGATAGGGCCTCATTGTTTCCCTCGCATTCTGTCTCCATAAAATTCTCTGTCTTAGGGCATCCTGAGGCCGCACCAGGATCTGTCTATACATCTTTTCTATATCGGCGACCATGACGATTTTAGGCAGACGCCATCTTAACAGTACTGAAGAGATGTCGTTCTGTAATTTTGGCCCCGCATACAATCTGTCGTTCAATGAAAATCCGTTTGTAGTCTTAGTGGCGGCATCAAAAACCACACGTAACTTCTTAGCAGGTTGCGTACCTCTCACTGCATGGTGCGGTAGAAAGCAGCATCCCTCCACATCTCTTGCCGCCTGTTCGGGCAATGGTGTCATATGATCCAATTCTTCATAATCTTTCATGAATGAGCAGTATTCTCCTTTAAGATACACATCCCTGTCCAGTCGCCGTTCCAAAGCCAATTGTCTTCGAAAACATACAGCAACGGACAATCCAAACAAGTCTGATTCAGCTATTGTTGGATCCAACGGTAGAGGGACGACATATCTTCCAGTTCTGGTTCGTTTGACCTCGGACTGATATAGCTGCTCTCAAAATTCTTCCTCTGCCGAACTCTGCCGTTTGATGGGGATTTCTTCCACTTCCCAAAACCGTTTAAGGATGTCCTCCAAGCTATCCTCATACTTCACGCTAGTGTGGTACACCAAGTGCGGACTGCTCTGATCTACAAGAGGCAATTTTCCGGAGATCGCCCATCCCAATCTTGTATTCTGAGCGCATAATTGGCCCTGTCTTTGCCTTTTGATGTCAGGAAGTAATAATTGTCCATATATATCAGCGCCCAGAATCATATCAATTTTCCGGCTACGTTCAAACTGTGGATCTGCTAGGGGCAGGGAATGCCACCTGGCTGGTATGGATAGACATAAGTCTTGGCTAGGCAACATCCCGGTCATTTTGTTCACTATCAACGCCTGAACTGGTATTGTCTAACCTGGTTGTGTCTGGGATTCCAATCTACACGACGACAATTCCCTGACCAGCTCTCCCTTTGTGTCATTAATTCCATACACCTGTGCATTGATTCTTGTAGTTGTAGTATTCAGGTGTTGGAGTACATCTCTACTGATGAATGACGACTGTGTGTGTGATCCCTGGTCCAATAATACTCGAACCACCATTCTTTCTCCCCTGTTATTCATTATGCGAACCAATGCGGTAGCCAATATGGCTTTCGGAATTGCCGTGCGTACATGCATCCCTGTGTATGCAACCTCTTGCTCATTCACTTGGACCACCTTATCTTCCAATCTAGTATTCTCCATTTTCTTTTCCAGTGAGTTCTGGGGTTTAGTTCTTAGTTGTTGTTGAAAACCACTATGACAGTCTCGCCATCGTGGATAATGGTTGGGTTTTCTACAATTTCTGGCATAATGTCCCAGGCGTAAACAGTTAAAACACGCCCCAAGACTCCTCAACTCTCCGGTTCTTTGGGTTACTGGCATTGCACACCATTTCGGACATCGCTGGATCCAATGACCTCCCTGACAGATGATACAGTGGGGATCCACCCTTTCGGTCTTACTCTTGACTTCCGCTGCGTGCATCTTGGTAACATAGTGCACGTTGGTCCTCATGCGGGACGATTCTCCTAATCCATCCCTGATGTAGCCCAACCTTAGTTCGCCCTTGAACTCCCTCCTCATAAACTCCAGGAGTGAAGTTAATCTTTTGTCAACTGTTGGCGGTAGTTCCCCATCTTCTACATCATATCCTGCCAGCGCACTCCTTTGCCAGGTTCTCAACAGGTCCTCGGGCAAGCTCGATTCCACCATTGGATACAAGAGGTAGACATTCTGCTTGATATTCACACCTAGTGATTCCAAGGATTTCAAATGGGACTCCAATTGGTCGTACATACTTTCCAGGGGTAAGCTTTTCCTTCTTACATTATTAACAACCAATTTCAACAGTTGTCGGACATAAACCTCGGTGAGGATGGTACTGTCGCCGAAGCGGTCTTTCAAGGCTTTTATTACTTTCAGGTAGTTTTCTTTGGTCAGAGGATAACTCCTCACTAATCTCTCCGCTCGAATCCCCTGTTTTATTCATTGCATCAGATATCTACCTCCGTTGTCTACCTCCGATATTCCCGGGTTTTCATGAATCGTCACAAATTGAGACCACCATCCCAGCCAATCAAGACATGTACCGTCATATATTGCGAGGGATATCTTTGGTAGTCTACACGCTGCCAAACCCTCCTGACCCGTTTTAGCAGAGTCCCATTCGCCCGTAATTTTGTGTCCAATCTCTCTGGCTTTAAGGTTCATTCATTGACTTTTATTTCAGTCACGACTAGGCTTTTCTCGTACTGTTCCACCATTTGTTGCTCTTTGTCCCAATCTTGGGATGTAACTGACTCGTCGGCTAACATTATGTCCTCTACTTGGGCATCAACCTCACCTAATCTTTTGCCCTTATTTTCTAAGATTCTATAACTTGCACTTATTGCTTCCGACGATGGACATTCTTTCTCCAGTTCCGTTTCAATCTCCTTCACACTTCTTGTCACTGAGGTTCGCAGCAAAGTTCTCTTCCTTTTAATCATTTCCATCTTTTTTTTTTCTTTTCTTAAAATTTGCCTACTTTAAATTTTGGCTTTCAATTTGCATAAATCCTTTTTGAACAATATTCCAATTAGAGCCTTATTTGTTTACTTATATTTATTTTTTCTTTCTTCCGCTGAATCTTCAATTACTTTTGCAGACCAGCCTCTTTTTTCTTCAGATCCTTAGGTCGCTGGCTGCATCCGGCTCGAGGGACCAAACAATGGTAGTTCCTTAATTTCTTGAGGACTGTATTTGTTCCTTATAAGGTTCCACTTTGCTGCTGCCTACCCCGTGTATTTCCATCAAGCCAACACCAACACTATAAGACACACACTCACTTTATTTAAAAACAACAAGACTATCTATACATCTTGGCCCGTGGTCAAAATAATTTTTAAAAAAGAATAACGTATTTTACAGACAAAATAAAGTATTAACAACAAATAAATATTCACAGATATACATCTAATTCTCAACACAAGCCTATGCCCTCCAACAACTCCGCCCTCTTAATACCAGCTGCGGAATTGTCTGCACACATCAAACAGTCCTGCCGCGTCTTCGCCCGTGGCGAACTTCCCTGCCCATCCCTACGAGACTCCAGCCTCCAAGCTTCCTGTTCCGGCGCCGAGCACCAGCCAAATACCGTCACGACCAGAGCCCCCCTTGACCAATACTGAGGCTCGTGCAAAGGAGAACCAGACCATGACTGCACCATCCATCCAGTCTACTACCCTCATGGCCCTGTTTCCCTCTCGGACCCCTAAGGAGAAGAATCTCGAGGAGCAGATAAAAAACTTTTTTAAAAAATAAACGTTGACACTAATTCTAGCCCCTCTTTATGAGGAGGTTTATGATAATGAAGTGGTAGAAGCGGTTCTATACTGGCCTGAGAGGGAGAATCTCCTCGAGCAACTCTCTCTTGGAAATAAGACCATTCTACACGAATTCCTCAACATGGCAATTGAGCGTTTTGGGGACGTGAACTCCGTTATAAGCAATGGCCTGTATAAACTAAGGGCGGCTTGTAGCCCTTGATATATTCCAGACGTCCATTCAGAACGACTTCGTCCGATGTAAATACTCGTATATATACTTTTTATTTATCTATATATATAAAAATGAATGTTTGTATGTTTGTTTGTTGGTTTGTATGTTCGGTATACAAATTCGCAGTAGTTCACTAATTCAAACCAAAATTTCCATACATAGGTTAAAAAATAACGGGGATGACGATAGGCTATTTTAAAAAATATATAAATCAATTATTAAAACTATATATTCAAATTATTCGACTTAGCTCACGAACAGCGCCCTCTATCAAGTACTAAAAGGTTATAAATACGTTTAAAATCTAAATCTTCTCAATATTTTATTAATAATAGTTCGCTTAATAACACATATAATATAAATATTTATATAATAACTGCTCTAATATGAAATATTTGGTAGGTTTTATTCATTTATATATTTTCATTTTTAGATATAACTGATCTAATTCGCCGTTTAAAATAACTAAAATAGTTCGCTTAATTACACATATAATATAAATATTTATATAATAACTGCTCTAATTTGAAATATTTGGTAGGTTTTATTTATTTATATATTTTCATTTTTAGATATAACTGATCTAATTCGTCGTTTAAAATAACTAAAATAGTTTGCTTAATTACACATATAATATAAATATTTATATAATAACTGCTCTAATTTGAAATATTTGGTAGGTTTTATTTATTTATATATTTTCATTTTTAGATATAACTGATCTAATTCGTCGTTTGAAAGAACTGCTCTTGAAATTATTGGTATGTTTTATTTATTTATATATTTTCATTTTTAGATATAACTGATCTAATTCGTCGTTTAAAAGAACTGCTCTTGAAATATTTGGTATGTATTATTTATTTATATATTTTCATTTTTAGATATAACTGATCTAATTCGTCGTTTAAAATAACTACTCTAATTCGAAATATTTGGTGTTTTATTTGTGTTCACTCTATTTATATTTATTTGAAGTATTATAATTCCCATGTTTCAAAAACCTATTTCAAAAAGGTCGTTAGAAATATGTAAGGCCTGAAATAGCTTTACATGCGAATATTTATGATACCAAGCGTAGCTTAATGGTTAGGTGTGCGGCTTCGTATTTCCACAACCTTGGTTCGAAACTTAGCCTGGGTGTTTTTTTTTTTTTATATATATTATTGAAGCAAAGTTTTTTTTTTTACAGTACCAAAATTTCCATATATAGGTAAAAAAAAAAATACGAGGAAAACGATAGGCTATTTTAAATTATATATAAATTAAATATTAAAACTATATATTCAAATTATTCTGTTTAGCTCACGAACAGCGCCATCTATAAAAGTTATAAATACGTTTAAAATCGATATCTTCTCAAAATTTTATTAATAATTATATTCGCTTAATAATTAGAATACTTGATCTAAATCGAAATATTTATAGACGCTCGCTCGATTTGAAGATTTACACATGTGTATATCGTAACTAATCTGACTGTAAAGTTTGGAGCGGGACGTTTCACAAGAGTGACATCCACGACGCCAAATTTATAATTGTAACGAATAGTGTTTGAATAAAACATTTAATCGGGTAAACCCGGGCGTTGCCCGGGTCATTCGTCTAGTATTTTATAAAACTGTATTATAATGTTTATTTACTTTGCTGTTGACTAGAGGTCAACAAAGTTGTTCAACCTTATATAATCTTATATGGACATTGCAATAAATTAGTTTCAATCTCTCCCTCTCTCTCTAATCTAGAGGCTTGAAAAATTCTAACCGCCTCCAAAGAGTATAATATTTTTTTATGGGGGATTCCCCACCCCTCGAAGAACCAATGGCATTGGCTGAGAGCCAATTGCCATCCGCAACTGCTGATGCCATCAGCATCCCTCTGTCGCAAGAGGGGACCACCCAACAACAGCCTGGCACAGGCAAGCCATCGATGAGATGGGCCAATCTCGTCGATCGGGAGAAAACTCTCTATGGAGGAGGAAAGTGACGGATTCTTTAAAGTGGAGCCCAGGAGAAAGAGGCCGGTGGACTCCGAGGCGGCAGGACGGAAAGCCAAGAGGAGCTTCGTCCAGGCAGCGGCCGCTAAGCCAACCCTCACCCCACGCCCCGCGCCCAGGTCCAAGGTACAGGAGTGTACGACGACCCGGCAAAAGCAGGCGGTGTTCAGAGTTAGGTCGGCGGTGGGGAAGTAGACCAATATGTCTACCTTGAATTCTGCCCAGACTTCAGCCAGGCCCAGTACTTTCTGGCGCTGGAGGCGAAGCTGGCCAAGGGCTCCGTCTACCAACTGACGAAGATGGAGGGGCAAATCCTGGTCGGCCTCTCCAGCTTCGAGGCGACAACAGGTTCCTGCGGCCGCCAGACCTGCTGGCTCCCGACCGCTGGCTACAGGCGACTGTCGGGGACTTCTCAGATGGCGCCCCTGCTCTTGTACGCTCAACGCGGGCTGCGCTTCTGGACCCACAGCACCTCGGGACCTTCTGCCAGCGACTACTGCAGGAAAATGCCAGCTCCAGATATCATGCGGAGTTCGAGGCGGAGACCATCGTTCTGAGAGGCTCAACAACGCCCATTATCCGCCTAAACAGCCAGAGCGCGCGCCGGGCACTGGACGCGTAGATGTGCCCCGCTCCATCTCCTGGGCTAACCTGCGTTGCAATTGCTTCTCGGGGCACGACGCAGATGTCGCTCTACGATTGGCCCTCCACGCGCTGCCACATCCTGACCATCCTGCCTCGAGGCGTGCCAACTGTGCTGACTGTAGGTCCAGCGACGGGTCGCTGACCCACAGATATTGGAGTTGCCATGCCGTGCGACCCCTGCTCCGGGAGGTGTTCGCCTCCTGCGAAATGCCCCAGAATCTGCAGGCCTGGCTCTTCGGCGTCGGCCTCCATCCCGAGGGAATGAAGATCACAAGTGTGGCGAAGGCTACCATCTACAAATACCATCTTGGTCTTGAGGTGGGCAATGCCAGACATCGCATCGACCTGCTCACTCTGTGGGAGAGAACTCTCGCTGTCCACCGGTGGCGGAGTCTTTCCCGCGTTTGGCGACACCAATGAACCCTGTAAAGATTTCATTATGTACATTCATCCTTATATTTTTCATATTTATTTATTATTTTTATTTCTTTTTAGTTTTAATTTATATTTTTTTATGAACGATGTAATAAAACTGGATTCAATCTCAATCTCCAGCGTACAGCTCGCCGACAAGCTCGTCGAGGAGGGTCTCAACATCGAAGATGCCACCCTGCGGGCCTTCCCCCTGAGGAAAAGGGCCTAACGTATTGTGTTGGGCAACGTCCTCTTCTTCGTGGAGGACGCTGATCTCGTCGCAGCACTTCGGACCTACAGACAAGTGACCTCCATTGCCCAGAAGATGATGGAGTTGGGCGAATCCTGCTGGGCTGATGCCCGTCGGGAAGCTTTCATCACTCTGCGAGACGGAGTGAAGATTTCCCATATCCCTCCCCGGCTGGATGTCAAGTCCAAGGGGGTTGCCACCCATGTATACGTGACGTATGACATCAAGTGCTCCCTGTGCTACAAGCAGGGGCACAAACGCGCCAACTGTCAACGGAAGACCGGCCTGCAGGGGAAAAAGTTGTTGCACCCTGTGGATGCTTCCGTTGCGGCTTGAATGCCGCTAGCAAGCCTCCCACCGCGACGAGCACCCCTCCTCCTCCTGTTGCGACTCAACTGCCGACTGTTGCTGTCGCCGCAGAGCCTCCTCCCAGCGGCACAGCTCAGACAGATAAGGCGGTCGAAGCGGCTCCTTCTCCACCCGAAACACTAAACAGTTCTCAAGAGACTCAACACTTCATCAACGCAGAATCGGCATACAATAGCTCAGAAACAAATTGACGTTCTAATGAAGAACGATAGAGCTTCTGCAGCCATTTCCAGCGTTCAACAGTTGGGGCTGGAGAGAGAGCAACTCCTCCGGACCTTCACCAACAATGACGTGATGGATAAGCTTCTGCTCAATCTAGCACCAAACAGACAGACCATTGACACCTTGGCCACGGCGCTTATGGCTCTGACAGGGTACACCAGCAACGCCCTGTACAAGAAGCTGTCACGCGCCAGGAACTCTGCTCGGCAGCCGAAATGAGCTTCTGAATTGCAACCCTGAAAACGCGCGGCATCGCCGCTCTTCGCCGGAGAATCCAGCTCTGTTGCTTTCTCAAGGAGCATGAGATTGACATCTGCTTCCTGCATAAGACAAACGTCATATCCCTGGACGATGAAAGAGACCTCTTCCACGGCTACAGCGCCGTCGTTGTGTCTTCAACGATCACCGTGGGATCAGGCCTCACCTGCGTCTTCGCGGCCGGCGTCGTTGTTTACCGGCAGCAGATCCTATGGCCTGGCAAGGTTGCTGTAATCGACCTCACCGTCCGGGGAGTCTCCATGACGTGTGTCAACTTGCCCTGATTTTAGCCAGGCCCAGTACTATCTGGTGCTGGAGGCAAAACTGGGCAAAGGCTCGGTGTACCAGCTGACGAAGATGGAGGGGAAAATCCTGTTCGGCCTCTACAGCGTTCAGCACGTCGACAAGCTGATTGAAGAAGGATTGGACATCGATGACTCCACCCTATGAGCCTTCCCCTTTAATAAAAGGGCTGAGCGTATTCTGCTCGGCAGCGTTTTGTTCTTCGTAACAAACGATGATCTCGTTGAGGCGCTCAGACCCTATCGGCAGGCGGTGTTCATCACCCAGAAATTGATTGAGCTAGAGGTTCTCCATCAACCTCATCCCTGCTGGGCGGATGCACGTCATGAGGCGTTCATCAAACTGCACGACGGTGTCAATTTGTCCTATATCACAGCTCGACTGGAGGTGAAGTCCAATGTATATATATATGTGTATATGTATATGTCCAATGTATATACTCCTATGTATGTGTCATATGGGACACGCTGCTCCCTTTGCCACAAAATGGGCCATAAAAGAGCTAATTGCCCCCGAAGGACTGGAATTCAGGAGGACAAGATAGACATCCCTGAAAAACATCCTGCTGAGCGTTCGAGTGCTTGGAGCAAGCCCCTCTCTTCCCAAGTTCCTCCCTCAGCCCCTACAGATCCTTCACCCCAGACTTCTGTCGCTTTACCTTTGAGTGAAGAGAATCAAGAAAAGGACTCTGAACTTTCTATTCCTCTTCCATCTGGGCCTCAGAAGACCTCTCCTTCCCAGGAGAAGCGCAGCATGGCACAGAGTCATATGGACTAACTATTACAAAATGAAAAGGCGACAGAAGGGTTTTCCAAAGTCGAGCCTGTGGGCTTGGAGAGAGGTGAACTCCACAATGGCAAGATGAACACGCTTCTGGCTAAATTCAACAACGAGCTGAAGAAAACCATTGATACCCTGGCCAGCACACTGATGACTCTTACAGGGGACACAAGTAGCACCCTGTACAAGAAACTGTCGCGTGCCAGAACTCTGCCCGGCAGACAAAATGAACTCTCGCAGTCCATCGGTTAGTCTTTCCCGCGGTGGGCGCTAGCAATGAAAATTGTATTTATTTTATATATATGTATATTTATCAATTTTATATTTTACATTTATTTATCTATATTTATCTTTTTTAATATTATTTATCTTATGTATTCAATTTTGCATTTAACCCTATATACTCTTATTTGAACATTGAAATAAAGTAGTTTCAATCTCAATCTCTCTCTCCATTTAAAAATTATATATAAATGAATAAAATAAAAGAGAGCGGCCGGGGACAATCATCAAGAATTTCAAACTTAATGTGATTTAATATAAAGCAATTGATTAGCAAGTTTTTATGTTTCACTATGGGGTATTTTACCTCTTCCCTCAATATACGATGATCGTCTTGCTGCTTTTAGTTTGACTCTTATAGATCTAATTGTTTGATGGCACACACAGAAGCTAAAATATTTATTTTCTCAATTTTAGAGTGCATTTTAATATAAAAACTTTTTAAAATTTATCAACTAATTATTTAATAGTGAATCATTTACAGAGGTGTTTCTTTTTTTTTTTTTTTTAAGATTTCTATCACAGCACCATCATGGCCCTAGTCCACCAACTAAAGCGGTTTACCAGGATGTGATCACAACTTTTTATTACTTAATTTAGAAGTTATAAATGTTTTTTTCTATATCAGATAGCGCCACTACTAAACTGAAACTAATCGAGCGTTGTGTGGTTGCAATTTTTTTCCAAAGACCTCACAAAAGGCCTTTCCGTTCTAAATAAGATTTTTTTTAATGGTCCTTTCGTGCGCGCGTCCTCGACATCAGACCCCCGGCAGTTCCGGGTTGGTCTGCCAACAGATCCAGTCAGGCGGCCGAAGAACCAACGTGTATTGAAATAATAAAAAAAAAAAGGCATGCTTATTTCTAGTCGGTTCTGGTCTTAGAGAGGCTAAACACAAGAGAAGACAAAAATCTTAAGTTTTCAACTAGCATACAGCATTGGCTACGCATTGTAGAGAGGACAAAAAAAAAAAAAGAGGAAGGCCAAAATGAATGTGAATTAATAACATTAAGGACTGATGTGAAGTAAGCTATATACTGCTAAAGACAAAGGTCCAGGATCTAGGAAAATGGAACTCCATGACTGGTCAACCTTCAGATCGGGTACGGCACATGAATAAATAAAGAGTGCTTCTCTCTGGATATGTCACACCTGAGGAAAATGGTATCGCATATCTTCAGTGATAGCGCAGCCATGATTTTTATAAGTTAATGATTTAAGGACCATTTAACTAGTTATGTATCGTGAACAGAGTATGAACTTATTATTTAGTCGACTACATATATATGCGAAAGGCAAGGGGATTATATATTTGCACAAAAGTCCTCAATAAATGGATCAACTGTACCAAGGTAACATCTAACCTTTTGACTATGGCTATGACAGCCTTCAAAAAGCCTGATTGAAGAGGCTCTTACCAGTATTATAATATTAATGATAATACCTAGTTAAATGCAACCATGTTTGCGCTTTAAAATACATTCCTGGTGTAATATCACAAGTCATCATTTTGTCTTCCAGGGGCTGTTAACATGATGGTGGTATACACTGTAAACATCCATGACCCATCAAGAAATCCTAATTAATGAACGTTATTTTTTATAACAAAAGTGCTTGAATGGCCTTTAGAATGCAAAAGTCCAACCATATCAGTAAGTGTTAGTAACTGAAGATACTCTGTAACTTTTGAAATTCAAAATTTAAACTTGCGTTTAAATTACATGCGTAGACATGTGGTGCACCTACCGTGGAAGGAGTCACAAACCCCAACCGACCATGGTTACCATGGCCATGTGTACTTGGCATTCATATCAACAACATTATCATCCAGCATCGGCAAAAAAATCAAGATGGGTTATTATAATGAATAAAAAGTGCGAAAAAACGTATAAACACCTTAAAAATCCTCTTATTGGCTACATTGTCATGACCAAAGCTACGAGATTATTTGAAGCTAGGTCGCCAGCTAGAGGGTAGATGAAGCAAGAAAATGATTATTCTTTGAGTGTGAAAGCTTGTAACAATAGGAACTTACCCTCTGATTAATTTGTTTATTTTTTCTTTGTCGTGTTTTGCACAAGTTGAATCTGGTTAGAACGATGTATGAAAATTAGATTATTCTTTTGTTGCCTTAAATACGAGGTAATTAACTCGTTTCTCTCTATATATCTAAAAATGTTTAAAGTTTAATAAATTAATTTTATAAGTCTGAGAGTTGTCTTTAAAAACGATCCAACAAATGGTAGCAGAGCGTGGTTATTAGTCTTCAAATTGTAGGTAAGAAAATATAATTCTAATTAATACTTAGTACTAGCTTTGCAAAATTAAAATTTTACCAGCTTATAGAAAAATAAAAGGCAGATTCTTCCTCATTGCCGGTGGCTAGAACAGAACCATTAAATGGTACAACCCAATATGGGCATTAAAGGTCGGGGCACTTCTACGTGCAAAGAAGTTATTTAAATGTGTGATTTCCGATCCCGAGAGCCTGATATTAAAGATAAATATTTATGGGATACATATAACGAAAAGAATGATGAAGCCTTTGGTATAATTATAACGACACTCTCAGACGAACAAGCTGGAATGTTTTTAGATGTAACTAAGGCAAAAAAGGTATGGGATGACCTAAAAAGGATCTATACGGGAAATCTCGAGAAGATAAAATTATAAATGTAGGACTCGAACTCAAAAATATTAAAATGAATCATAGTGAATCGGTAGATCAATATTTAACTAGAGCCAAAAATATTGGAGTAAAGAGTTCATCGCTAGGACACCAAATTTCCCAAAGAGAGATAGCCTACCATATTGTTCGAGGCATTCATCCAAAATTAGAGAAAATAGCAATTGTACTTAAATCCCGACGTGATATAACCTCGAAGAAATACAACAGTCTATCAAGGAGGAAGAAAACAGGCTAAATTATAAAACGAATGAAATCCACACGGAGGAACAAGAACAGGCCTACAGAAGTAGAGCTAGAAGGGGATATCATCCAAACAGACAGAAAGAATTCTTTATTTGTAGCAAAAAGGAACATGTGGCCAGAGAATGTTGGTTTAGAAATAAGCGATCTCAAGAACAACAAAGAAATAGAAATGCAAAATCAAGTACGGATTATCATTAAAGCAATTTTAGAAATTGTACAAACCAAATATCAAGCACACCTAAGGAACTAGCATTCAATAACCATATAGATGAAAGAAGCGATGTATCCACAGATAGTAATGGTGAGAAACGATCATAGTGTATTGACTCTGGATGCACAACACACTTATCACCACACCTCGATTGAATGGAAGATGTAGTGCCATATGAAAGTGAAATAGACTTGGCAGAAAAGGATAAAATTACTGACTCAACTTCTAAAGGTAATATCAGAGTGACTACTAGTACAGGCCAAGAATTTTCGAATGTAAAAATTAGGGATGTTTTGCGTGTACCTATCCTGAGGTCGAACCTTCTTTCTGTGTACGAAGTCACAAAAAGGGGAAATACAATATTTTTTAATAATGAAAGTGCCAAAATTTACAATAAAGAAATCAACTTAATCGCTGAAGCCCAGATTAAAGTCCGAATGTTTATAATGGAGGCAGGGTTAAGAATTGATAATTCAAGAAGGCCTGAGAATGCTATGGCCACAAGCGATATCTCCAATGACAAGATTAGCATCTGGCACAGAAGATTGAATCATCTGAACCAAGCTTACATGAAGGAGTTGATCCAAGGAAATCTGGTGTACGGACTTGATATTAAATATAGGAATCTACCGGAGTGTGAATCGTGTATAATGGGAAAACTGAGTAGAGAACCTTACAATCCTGTTACAGGGAATAATAACACTGAGCCACTTTAATTAATTCACATGGATCTGTGCGGTCCAATGGCTGATCAATCATTAGGAAGATAAAGGTATTTCTTTGTTCTAGTGGATGACTTCAGCAGAAGGACTTTTGTCTACTTTCTAAAAACTAAAGATGAAACCTTTGCTAGATTTAGAGATTTCAAGGCGAGAGTCGAAAATGAACTAAATTTAAAAATAAAAGATGTGCGAACTGATAACGGCACGGAGTTCATCAATGATAGATTTAAAGGTTTCCTAATAAAGAACGGAATTCACTATCAACTCACCACCACCTATTCGCCTCAAAGCAACGGGGTTGCGGAGAGAATAAACCGAACTCTAGTGGAAACAGCGCGAACACTATTGATCGACTCAATGTTACCTATGCCTTTCTGGGCAGAGGCTGTAGCTACGGCAGCTTATGTCAAGAATTGTACTCCGCATAAGTCACTCAGACATGTTACGCCAATGGAAAATGGAAAGGGAGGAAGCCTTCTATTAGGCATTTTAGAATATTCGGCTGTTTAGTGTATTGGCCCAATAATAAACGACGTAGAAACAAATTTTCGCCTAAAAGTCAAAAGGCAATCTTTATAGGTTATTCCTTAAGTAGAAAGGCTTACCGAGTCTATAGAAAATAAGGAATTCATTATGCAAATAATCTCCAAAAAGACACGAATTATAACGAGTTATCATATAGAAATGAAAATAAAGAAAATATTGGCGAAATTATAACCTTAAAAGAATATGGAAAACCAATTAATAAAGAAAACGACGATCTAGATATTAGACCAGGGACATCAAATGTAGAAAATTCTACGGATTCTAGACAAGAAGAACCTATCGAAGAAGGAAATGTAAAACCAGGTAGAAAGAAAGGAGACACCCAAAAGGTTTTGGAGGAAAGACATAGAGCAAAAATCAGGGAAAATGAAATTAAGTTGCAAGAACAAGGAGTTAGGCGTTCACAAAGGATAAAAGAAATGAATAAGGCGAACATGATATTTTAAAAAGAAGAATATGTTCCAGAAAATTATGAGGAGGCCATGAAATGCCAAAATAGGAATGAATGGATTGGTGCGATGAAAAAAGAATTGGAATCTATTAACGAACATGAAGTATGGACTTTAGTTCCTAGAGAATAGAATATGAAGATAATAAATAGCAAAAATGGGTTTACAGCATGAAGGGGAAATCAGGTATGGGCGATCCTAAGAGAAAAGCGAGATTAGTTGCCATTGGCAGTAACCAAAAATACGGCAACGACTATGAAGAATCCTTTTCACCAGTGATCAGAAAGGAAAGTCTTTGCTTAATTGTTGCCTTAGCGGCACAGTTAAATTTGACCATAAATCTTAGGATGTAAAAACGGCATACCTTAACGGGGAGTTGAAGGAAACTATTTTTATGAAACAACCAGAAGGATTTGTTAAAAAGGATGAAGAAGACAAAGTTTGCAAGCTGTTAAAAAGCATATATGGTCTTCCACAATCTGAACGCTGTTGGAATAAAAGAATCAACGAAATTTTAGAAAAATTAGGGATGATAAGATCTAGATACGACCCGTGTGTGTATACTTTACAGAGGGGAAGAGAATTTGGAATTTTGGGTTTATATGTTGATGATCTCTTAATAGCCAGAACAGACCAGGCATTCAATGATAATTTAGCATCAGAAATAGGAAAATTTGTTGATTTAAAGGAAAAAGAAGAAAACAAACCATTCATAGGTATAGAAATAAGGAGAATAGAACATGGTTACGATTTATCACAATCTCATTACATTAATAAGATATTAAGAAAATTTGGACTCGAGGAATGCAACATCGTACAAACTCCAGGAGATCGAGATCAGAACTTTGATGAGTATGAAGACTCCAAGCCAGTAGACAAGACATTGTACCAAGATATAATCGGGTCACTCATGTATCTGGCAACGGGAACTCGTCCAGATATATCCTACATTGTGAGCAATTTATCGCAATATAATAACGATGTAAGAGAAGTGCATTTGACGGCAGTCAAAAGAATATATAGGTATCTGAAGGGCACCAGAGATAAAATTTTAAGATATAGGCCAACAGAAAATAATATTGTCGCTAGTACAGACGCGAGCTGGTGCTCAACAAAGTACGCAAAGTCCTAATCAGGATACACAATTAAACTTGGAAATAGCCTTATCAACTGGCGAAGTAAAAGCAAATTTTAATGGCTTTATCAACATGCGAGGCAGAGCTGATTTCCATATGCGAAGGAATCTGTGAAGTAAAATGGGCTAAAGGACTAATAGAGGAATTGTCCAGAGATATTAATTTTCCGATAATTTTGAAAACTGATAGCCAATCTGCCATAAAATGGATCCAGTCCAAACAAATAACTTCAAGGACAAAACACATAAATCGAAATTATTATTATTTTTTTTTTTTTTTTTTTTTTTGTAAAAGAAGAAGTTCAAAGTGTGGAGCAATAAACTTGGAATACGTCCGGAGTGAGGAAATGGAAGCTGAATTTTTAACAAAGAATCTTCCAAAAGATAAACTAAGAAAGTGTATAGGCTCAATAGGACTTTAATAAAAGAAGCTTCCACACAGGGGAGGATTGAAGCAAGAAAATGATTATTATTTGAGTGTGAAAGCTTGTAACATAAGGAACTTACCCTCTACCATTAATTTGTTTATTTTTTTCTTTGTCGTCTATTTTACACAAGTTGAATCTGGTTAGAACGATGTATGAAAATTAGATGATTCTTTTGTTGCCTTAAATACGAGGTAATTAACTCATTTCTCTCTATATATCTAAAATAAAAATGTTTTTAAAGTTTAATAAATTAATTTTATAAATCTGAGAGTTGTCTTCAAAAACGATCCAACAGTAGAGTACAATAAACCTCTCATTAGAGAAGACTTTTGTAAATAAAAAAAAAAAAAAAAAGAGCTAACCCAACCTCCAAAAAGATACCACTTCTAGAATTACAGCAGAACCTCCTATGAGAGACCGTCCTAAAGTTAAAAAGGCTTCACTCATGGGAGGTATGTATCCATGTTTTCGGGCAGCCACTCATAGAAGGGTGTACAGCAGGCCCGACCACTGTCTCGGCGACATCCGAATGTCACGTCCTATCACCCCGACAGATAAGGTGACAATGGGTCGAGAAAAACTGGCTGATGAGCCTATTAGAGCCCAGGTCACCCGCTCTATCTAATAAAAATAGCTTCTTGCCAAGAACAAAACAAATCAAAAAGGATATTTTACCGATTTTTATTTATTTATTTTTATTTTATTCAAAGACAATTAGGAGATTTAAGAGATTTGTGCTCCAACGAAGTATTACACAAATCTCATCTAGATGTATATGTATAATTTAAAAAGTAAAGTTAACATAAAGCATGAATAGTAAAATATAATATATAACTTTTAAACACAAAAATCTCTATTTACAATATATATTTACATTAAAGATGTTATACAATTAATATAATAAATTGTGTCAATTCATATATAGATTTCATATTTATAATAAATATTTCTAGTTTAATGAATAGCCGATTATCTCCTTCATAAAATTATCTAGATTGAATGGCGATTTCATTCTTTTTAATTTAGCAACAAAATAAAAATAAACTATTTTATTGTAATATTTAAGACACTCTCTCTCGAATATTACAGAGGGTGTTCACACTTATAGGAAACAAGTTTTATTATAAAATATTAAAAATGAACACCATATTTGAAATTTTTCAAATGTTCTATTTGAAAGCCTTTTTGTTTATTTACAGAACGGCACCTGATTTTCCACGATAGCAGACACTTTCTGATCATGGTCATACTCAAAAGATCCCATTCTTCCTTTACCACTTTCCAGAGCTAATCTCACCTATTTGGACATAATTAAAATATGCAAACAAGATGATATCAACATTTCTAAAAAAAGGTTTTTATAATATTATTCACGACAAAAATATCAAGTTTTTATTCAAAGCACCTACGGAGAAATGGACAAAAGATTATCACCCTATATCTGTGAGAACTCCTGCAACTGTCAAAAAAGTGAAAAAATATTACAAAAGAAAATCCTATGCCACAAAGAGATATAGCCTATATAGATTAATAGGAACATCAGTGTCAACAATAAATAAAATAATAAATAAAGATTTAGGCCTAAAAGCTACAAAAAAAACATGCGGTTCACAAATTGTTTCAGAGCCATATTCGTCAGCGACACACTATCAGCAGATATTTTTATGAAAATTTCTTGGCTGCTGATAGATGAAAATTTATTGTTACATATGACGAAGCATGGGTATATTTAACCGATTGCGACAGAAAAAGAGCTAAATACTATCAAAAAAGGGTGGGAAAATCTAGGCCAATTTGGTTGAAGGAATGTGCCGAAAGTTACCCCAAAGGATTTATGGTGGCATGCGGTATATCATATGAAGGAAAATTAAAAATAAGAAAAGTTGAAAGAAATGCCAAAATAAACTCGGAGTACTATCAAAACAACATTTTAGAACCTATATTTTTAAATGATATTCCCTCTAACTATGGAAAAAAAAGCAACAAAGTCTGGTTTCACCATGATAACGCCACAAGTCATACCTCATCTTCAACCCAAGCTTATTTGGAAGATCTAAGGCGAAGAACAGGAATCAACACTATTCCAAAGAACAGAACCTCTGTAAAATCTCCTGATTTAGCCCCGATGGATTTTTGCATTTTTGGATGCCTTAAAAGAGCACTTGGAAAGAGACACCCTAGGACAATTGAAGGTCTCTGGAAAGTGGTAAAGGAAGAATGGGATATTTTGAGTATGACCATGATCAGAATGTGTCTGCTATCGTGGAAAATCAGGTGCCGTTCTGTAAATAAACAAAAAGACTTTCAAATAGAACATTTGAAAATTTTCAAATAGGGTGTTAATTTTTAATATTTTATAATAAAACTTGTTTCCTATAAGTGTGAACAACCTCTGTATATCTTCTACTGTTTCTGCTCCCAAACCACATTCACATTGATCATTTTCATTTTTTCCTATTTTATATAGGTAACTATTGAAGAAACCATCTCCAGAATATATCTGTGTAGTATTGTTTCTATGATTGATTTCTTTCTTTCTTCGATTGTTAAAAAAAAAAAAGCTCTATTCTGTAATCTGTTTCTAGATACAATCCATAATTCGTTCCATTCTACAATTGTTTTTAATCCAAGTTCCTGTTTGGTGTGGCTAATTAGAGTCTCTGCATAGTCCACCTTTTACATCGTTCCCGTTTCCTTAGCAAGCATATCAGCGAGTTCATTCCTTTTAATTGCTGAATGTCCTTTAACCCATTGAAAGTGAATGTTATTTATACCCAATTTATAAATTTGTGTTGCTCAATTTTTTTGTTTCAAGATGTGGAATATTTCTCAATGAACTACTGAGTCCGTTTTAATTATGATTTTAGTTTGTAAACATCCACCATTCATCATATATATTTATTCGGGGCTTTTTCTATTGCCAACATTTTGCCTTATATATACTGCAATTTTTTTCCAATTTATATTTAAGAGTCTTAACTAGTTCACCTTTTCTGAAAAATACCAATACCTGTTCCGACATTATCCGCCATCCTTGATCCGTCAGTATAACATTCATATTCGTAACTAATTTGTCCTATTTCCTCCCTTAATATCACTGGAGTAAATTCTATATATTGATGAGTTATTATTTCTTCCGTTTTTATTGGTTTTAACAATGAATTATCGTTTTTATCTTTTCTCATTAAAATCATTACTTTCAAATTCATTTTCTCTTTTATTTTAAAGTCTAATGGGATGAGATATACCAGAGTTGTTGTAGCCTCAAAAGAGATTGTACGACATCCCTTTATGATTTTAATAGCTATAATTCTTTGCACTGCTCTTAACTTTTGTTTAATATATTTTTTCTTACTGAATATTCCTATAGGCTACACGCAACTAACAATATTGCCTCAACTGATGAAATGTATATCTGTCTCAGAGATCTTGGGTTTATTCTCCATGTATTCCTCGATATGGTTAAAAACCTTAGGGCCAAAGCCATTGCTTTCTTGGTTATATAATTAATATGTTCTTTCCAGAGTGTAGTTTGTTATCAATTATTACTCCTAGATACTTTAGTTTTTTTTAATGTATATTTTTTCTCCTACTATTCTTATTTTGTGATTTTCAAATTTGTGCATATTTGCTAAAGTATAGCTTTCGATTTTTGTGAGTTAAAATTTAGTTCTGATATTTAATTTCCCATATTTCTATTTTTTTAGAAACATCCGCGATATCATTTCCATTTGTTCTATTGTATTACCTCTTATTATCTTAAGAGAGCATCATCAGCATAAGCTATAACGTCGCATGAATCCGGATGATCCTGTTCCAATATATCATCATATAAAATATTCCACAAGACTGGTCCCAGTACTGATCCCTGGGGTGCCCCAAGCTTATATTTCTAACTGCTTCTTCGTTGGTTGTTTTAAGAATAGACTTTTTATATGTTAAAAAATTTATTAAGTAATATGATTTTCCAAAATATCCTTTCTTTCTTAATTAATCAAATGGGTATAAACCCACCACGTATTATCAAACGCACCACTGACATCCAAGTATATCATATTTTACCTATATTCTCATATATATAACTGGAGGGTAATAAACATTTTTTTTATTTTTATTTTTGTCAAAAAAGTTTAAATGAATCGCAGAGAAATTGCAAAAAAAAAATGATGAAAATGGTCATGCTATTGATAGGAAATGTTCTTTAAAAAATTATATATACAATATTATTTTCGATATACAGAGGAGTTCGTTGTATGGAGTTCCGACTCTATATTTAGATTGGTTCCTGCTCTAATTTACGAACATTTATCTACAACACGAGCCTTGTATATAAGCACCTAGGTTCAACTCGCCTTCCATCTAACCCAACTCTCCTCCTGTTAACGTAGAGAGATATTCGATATAAATCGCCTCCTAAAACTCTTCAGGGCAACATGTAAACAAGAGGAGTGTTGGACGCAGATCTCAAGAAAAAGTAATTTATTCCCGACCTCTGTACTAGCGAACATCACAGTTGTAATCATTTCCAAGTTTTCCCCCATCTAAAGTCCTTTTGTCTTTACTCACTTCCCGGATCTTCTTGCTCGGTCAATATATTTTCCAAACAGAATCGCGCTTCCCTGTTATTTGTTATTAAAGGATTCTTTTCCTTGATGGTTACCGCAAGTTGTCTAAATTTTCCTCTAGGCATATAGAATTCCTTCGACTCCTAAGGCTATTCAATGTATTATTTGTTTTCTATTATCCTTAAATTTGACATATTCCACCATCCCTAAACGTAAATAGAAAACTTACCTGTAACCCAAATTTCCCCCTGAAAGGTACATCTACACCATATCAGGCATATTATTTTGAAAACGAGAATAGAAAAAATAGCATGTGTACAGCACAAAACCTCCAGTAAGAGAGAGACCTATCTATTGAGCGATCATCTTTTTGTTAAATAAAATAAAAAGGAAATGAATTAGCTCAACCTCCAAAGAGGTTGGACAACACCAGGAGTATCCAAATTTTTAGGTGATATGGTATGTTCTAGTGTGTTGCATAGACAGGTGTTACTTGGAAGTAAAATTAAGTCATCTACGATATGTGTGTTTCACTTGACCTAAGGATGAGTAGACACACAATTGCTTTAAAACTTAAAATTCAAACGCTATTACACTAATGAGAACAAAGAGTTATTATTCGAAATACAAACCATTATGTGTCCTATATAGTCTTAGAGTTACAGACAAAAAAATTAAAATCAAGGCTTAGAACAATCGAAATTTAAGCTTCGTTAGCATTTTCGAACTGCCATTTCACGAGGTAAATGTGCATCTATTTGAAGTCTAGTGGAGCAAGTTCTGGGGAGTAAGCTGGGTGTGTAGGGCAGAGAAGCTCAATTCTTTCCCAATCCCAAATTTGATTACGGGTTAAACGTACGTTGTCTTGCTCTAGTAGCACCCTCGTTTCAATTTGTTGAAAGGACATCTCAACGGCTGTGGGATAATGGAGATCCATTTCCGGACAGCGTCCGGAAATCTCGGGTGCCTGTAAACAAACATGCCCCGGCGGAGCCGCCGACAAAGGAACTAGAACACGGTTTGGTCTGCTACCGACCAGTTGGGTGTTTTCCTCTGTCCTCTTAAGATGTATTAAATAAAGTTAGTTAGAAGGAGATTTTTACCCTCTCCTTTCTGCTATTTAGTGATCTTATTTAAATCCTTGCAACAGCCCACAAAGAATCATCACAGCGAATTCTTCTACCGAATTTCGCTTCAATGTTTTGTGAAACTATTACCCGACATTTCTTCACAAAGTGGCGTCCCCGCGGGTAGGCTTCTGACAAGGCAAGATCAAGTGGATTAACGGCGGAGTACAAGTCAAGACTCAAGCTAAGTACCTTTTGTTTTACCTTCTGTTTATAGTTTTTTTTGAAAAATGGAAATTTTAAAAAGGCATAGAAGTTTACTTAGAAAGCGACTAACTCACATCTTGAAGACGACAGAAGAGTTTCTGTCAAGTACTCCACCGATACCTGTAGAGGACATTGAAAATAATAGAAAAGTCATTGAAGAAACTCATAGTGAGCTTCTTGTGATCCAAGGCAAGATAATGGACTTCATGCTAACTTCAGACGTTAGCGAAGAGGAACTAGAGCACGACGATGAGGAAGCCATGGAATATACCTACAGATATAAGAAGATATATAACAAATTACTGGCTCTTGTTAAACCTAAGGTCGCTGCGTCTAGTTCCACGACCAGTGAAGTGAGCTTCACTTCTAGCTCTCACACCATAGAATTAAAACTTCCCAGGATCACGGACTATCTCCCATTGGCCAGGAATCAGTTAAACACGTGGTGTTTAGAGGCCATACTAGTGAAGGTGTCAACCAAGAATACAGAGTCTCTTTGGGTCATGCATCAGGGAATTTTTAAATGGTCGCGAAGCCTCTTGATCAACAAAATATCTGTGGTAACTTACCAAGACTGAGCCGCGGGCCATGGATGAAAGAACTCAAAGCCCGCAGATTCTGGGTTCCTGATATTGGAAAGGATGACAAGGAAATTGAAATACTTCTAGGATGTGATGTGTTGTAATATATGATTGATGTTGTAATATACGCTAAATAATGATTGAAATCATTATTAACAAAAATATTTAATTAATATATAGTTAATATACATATTTTTACTTTTAAAAATTCTGAATATAATCTATTTACAGTTTTCACAAATTTATAAGAAATGTTTTTGCAAACGCTTAGTTGACATACAGAGCAAAGGGTTAATTTTTTTTACTGCGTTTTTTGATAGACATTTGAAGCACCCTTTTGGAGTATCAGATTGTTGTGGCATCGTAGTTTCACTTGGTTTACTTGGACCATCATTGTTCTTGAATTGTCGTCTGTAATTCCAGTGGGAGAGAATTGAGATTACGCGTGGCCAGGTGTTCATCAGTCAATGCTCTCCCAAGATCAACAATAAAATTACTCCTTTCTTTTTTACCATTCTTATCAACCTGATTAGCGATTTTATTTTTATATATATTTTTTGGGAACATAGGAGACTAAAGTGGTTGTTCCAGAGAAACCAAAAATAGATGTTCCTGATTCTCTATTAGGGTGCAGTTGAAATTTTGGTGAATCTAAGGTTTGTTCTTTCTCATTGTTCCTAAATATGTAAAGCCATGTTCTTTCAACTTATCAACAAATTCTACTGAAGTAAACCAATTGTCTGCTGGAATATTTCTTCCAAAGTGTGGTCGACTAATCTCTAAAACTTATATATATTTTGGGTTGGCAGGGATAGTTCTCTCTGTCGACTTGATTGATGATTATACTTATCCAAAGAAAGAAGTGTTATTTTATAAAAGGAAGCTAAAAATAGTGGAAGATAGAAACTCAAGTATAAGCCACGAGCTAACACTGACACCAAAAATTCTCACGTTTCTGGACGGGCTGGGCAGAATCCGCCCCAACATGCAAATTTAACCCCCCTCCCAAACTGAAATTTATAAACGATGGATGGAAAATGTTGGTATCACTGTAAAATTAGAATACACGAAAGCTGGTGGCTCTAGGTAAACGAAAAATATATTTTTTCCTATATTAAGTTTATGCATGGGTAGAATCTACCCAACCCGTCCAGTTAAGGGTTAAATCTTTTATAATAACATGGAAATGGAATATTGAAATAAAATGTTATCATGATCATTGTGGCTACATTTTATGAAGATTTATTTATTTAAAAGGAAATCATTTTTAAATTTTAAAGTAACTAAAATATTTCAATGCTGAAAATTAAAAAGAAAATAGTATTATTAATTAGCGCGCGATTCCTAAATTCCTGCGTAAAAAAATAAACAACACTCGCGACATTGCGCAACGGCACTGCAAAGTGAAGCTTAAACTAACAGAAATCAAAAGTGTGCATGCGCGATCCTATCGGCGCCCGCCGCCGTCACCGCTTGCCACCACCGTAATACAGTTTAGCTGTAAAGTTGTATGTAAAAAAAAATTCAACTGTCGAAATTTCTAATTTTAAAATGGTTGAACTATCGGAACTGTCGTATTATCGATACTGTGGAATTACGGTTTGTTATTTGATAGGCCGGAGGTCGGGACATCAGAATATGGTCGAATTAAGCTAGAGTGTCGAATTTGCATGTGTCGAATTAATGAGGTTATACTGTATATATATATATATATATCTGTTCTCCTATCTCATACAGTCTTAAATGGAGAATCATCTGCATTTATCTTGATTAAGTTATATTTAAAAGCCATATAATAGTATTTCATGTGAGAACACTAAAAACATTACTAAACCTGGTCTTGCTTTAAGTGGTCTTTCATAGGTTTTAATTGAAAGACTATTCATGATTTAGCCCCACATGACGAAGTGTGATGAGAGACTGGGTTAGGCCGTTTTTTTAGGTGGTCTCACTGTAACACCCACTGCATTTCATATGAAAATAAACTAAAAAACCTAACAGAAACAACTTCTTTTATTTTCCAAAATAGACGTATTTTGCATTTTATGTCAATCACTGATAATTAAGGCTTTAAAAAATGTTTTATAGAAAAAAAATAATAACATCTGGCTACAATGCAGCTTATAATCGCAAAACAGGAGCATCCTTTAAAATTATGAAATTTATATTTAATTTTATTTTTGTAAAATTGAGACAAAAAGAAATGTGTGTACAAATTGAAAAAAAAAAAAAAAAACAGAATATTATATTTACCAAAGTTAGTGTTGTTAAGACCATAAATTTTATATATTTTATCAGAATTAGCACCACAGAGAAATGTATGAAAAAAGAAAAATAACTTTATTAGCAAAAATAACACATGCCAGCAGAAGTACCAGTTTCTATTTTTAAAGTACATGTAAAGAGAAAGAGGGAAGAGGGGAAAAAAAAGGGTAATCACAGAAGAAAGAGCCAACAAAAATATTATTTTTGACTATATAACTGAATAAAATATACAGTGCCCTAAATAAACATGCAGGTTAGACAGGAAAGAAATAGACTGAAGAAAGTAAATAGAAGGTTGATGCAAGTACATGCCCTTCAAATAAATATTCAGAGGAGAAACTAAATAACATTTATACAGATAATAGAAGATAGTCCTTTAAATATATTGAGAGAACAAATAATATCTATTAGAAAAAAAAAAAAAGTTGATAGAAACTCATAAAGGTAAGACCAAACATATGGCAATGTCAAGATGATTAAAAAGTATACAACAATAATGGTGTGAATCCAAGCGTTATTTGGCAAGGTGTAATATATATAAATATATATATATATAGCACTTTTAAGTCTTTTACAAGGGGTTTTTGGAAAAAAAAGTGAGGGTAAGACCTCAAATTATTTCACTAAGTGAGAATGATTGTGTGAGAGAGCTAGATTAAATAGAGATAATACTAAAATACACATTCCAATGTGGTGGTAGAGAAGTAGTTATACAAATCACCTGGAGGGAACCAGATAGGAGGGGGGGGGAAGCAAAGGCACATTGTGGTGGGAGCTCAAGTTGAGGACGGCAGCCAACTTTGATTACATTAGTTATTTAAATGGGGGAGGCAGCTTGTCTCTTATATAGTTACAACCTTAGAAAAATATGGTATTCTCTGCACTATCAACAAGCCCCGAGTGGAACTACAATACACAATCTGTACAGCGCTGAGGCAACTTCTACCGGTTGGGGCCCCCGCTGATGAGGTCCTGGTTGTTCTTGAGCTCCTGCAAGGTATGTTCCAGATGGAGCAGCTCATCAGACTTGGGTGTCGCCAGGTGGTCCCCTACAGAGTAGATCCAAACCTTGCCCATGTCATCCCCCACCACCACCTGGTTGCCTGTGGGGGTCCATGCTACCCGGTTCAGTGCCGGACTGCCCTCCACTGCTGTGCTGGTCACTGGCAGCTCTGTGTCATGGTTGAGGTTCCACAGGTCCAGGATCCCTGCCCCGTCGATGCAGGCAAAGAGAGCTGGGTGGGTGGGGGACCAGCAGACATCATAGACACAATCGTTGGCATGCTCAAACGAGTACAGAGGCTGCTTGGGATCCTTGAGAGACCAGAGTTTGGCAGTCCAGTCTATGGAAGAGGAGAGGAAGAGGTCTGTGGGGCCCTGTGAAGGATGGCAGTTGAGGCCGGTGACTGGGCCAGCATGACCTTCCAGTGTGGCTACCACGCCAGTTCTTCTGCGGCAACCATACACATTGCCCTCCTCACTGCCCACCACAAAGTTGTCAAAGTCCTCCGCCAGGAAAGATAAGCATGTTGCAGCCCCACAAGCCAGGTCCATGGTCTCCTGTGGTAGAGAGAGCATGTCAAGGCTCCAGGTGCAAAGCTTGCCATCGGTGGAGACACTGACCATGGTGTGGGCATGCTGGGACCCAACACCCTGGAGGCAGTACACTGGCCTGGTGTGGGCCGTGGCTGAGAGTGGGCTCCTCTGTACAGGCGTTCTCTTAGGACTGCGGGTATCCCAAAGGCACAGCTGACCAGAGTAAGTGCCTCCCACAATCAGATTGGGATGGAATGGGGCAAACCTGGCGCAGAGGACCGAAGACTGACAGTGGAACACAAACTCTGGGCTGGTTTTCTTAAACTTGAGGTTCCACACCAGCACTACCCCATCTGGCTCATTGGGACATTCCTCATTGCTATTATAGGAGGTGGCCAGGAGCTCTGGAAAATGGGAGGACCAATCTAAGCTAGTTACAGTCCGGTTCTTTGACCAGTGGTCATCGTAGAAGTAGCGGGAGAGCATCAGCTTGTGACTGGCTTTCTCATCACTGTCCCCGTCATCCCCAGTGCAGCTGTAGTCAATGCAGATGTCCGGGTAATCTTCAAACAGGGCCCTCTCTATTACACAGGTGGCCCTGTGGAAGAAATGCTGGAACTCTTCCTTCATCATGATCTGGTACTTCTCTTCCTCAGTGAGCTCCACCACCTTCTTGACAGGGGCTGTCACAGCTGTAGTGGACATAATGTCCAACAGTTCTGGAGAAGGGGCTGGTTGAACCATCTCAACTTTGGGCAGATGGCCATTGGTAGTCACTGGGGGAAGGGATTCTGCCGAGGGAGGGGCAGAGAAATCCTCTGAGGGAATATCTGCCTTCGTCAGCACATAGTAATCCTGGGGGTTGGAGTTCTCTGGAGCAGAGGTCTGGGTCTGCTTGTTGTAGAGGACCTTCTCCTTGGGGGGGATGCTGACTTCTGCAACGTGGCTGATGGTGAGGGATGATATCTTCCTGACTGGTGGAAGCTTGCTGCTGGCCAGGGAGTCTTCAGGGGAGGGGGCTTCAGAGCCACCCTCCTGGGGTGAGGAAGCAGGGGTCATCTCGCTGATGCGGGGGATCTTGAAGTATGTGAGGAACTCATCTGCCTCGTTTCTGAGATCCTTGACCACAGGAGACTTGTTGCCCCCCAGCTCTTCTGCTTCCTTCACTTCCTTCTCTCTCTTCCTCCTCTCCTTCTCTTCCCTCATCTTGGCCAACTTCTGCCGTTTCCTCTCCAGCTCCGCCCTCCTGTCCGCCATCTTGCTGTAGAGAGGAAACTAAGGGTTAGTTAATACAAGTGGTGGCACATGGAAGGCAGGTAGAGTTAGATGTGTCCTAATCTTGCGATTATAAACTGCAATGACATTTTTAGGTGCCAGACACATAGTGTGCTAATAAAACTTTTTTATATAATGCAGAATACACTTTAAATAATTTTCTAATTATAAAAAAGCAACTTTAATTTCAGCAGCACGGCCAATTTTTTCTTCAGACTAAAGGAGTGGATGCCACAACAAGCCAACAATATTAAGGTGTTACAGATAAAAATGCACAGAAGCTGACAGAGATAAGAGAGCTAAAGGCTGGCAAACTAGTCAATATTTATTTTTTTTAAATTGACCAATTTAGCTTTGCTTTGAAAGGAAGGCAAATGGAAAATTTGAGAGTGTACCTGAAAAAACTTGGAAAACCTAGAAAATGGACTAGATTTTGCTGGTGAGTTCAAGGTAACATGGGTCCATCTATCTTATTCATCATGACATAATAGCAAAAAGCTGGTCTACCATGTCTGGAGTTTCAGGCCATATGTAAAGTGTACCGTTGTCAACACTAGACAATATTTCTCAGCTAAATTCACATCATGTTAAAAGTTATCTGAAGCATCTGAACTACTTGGTTGAATCTATACATACATCACCTCGGCATATGAACCAATCTTCCAAAAACCTACCCATCTCACTCTAAATATATTTTAAATCCAAACCACAATTGCAATGGCTGTCTACTAAATTTATTAGAAAGGCTCCCCCAAAATTTTGCATGGAAATATTTGCTAAACTAAATCACAGAGAAAAAACGTAACAACTCCAGTTACCTAGGGATCACTTTAGATCCATCTCTCACTTTTAATAAACACATAAACGATATTAAAATCAGAGCCCAGAAAAGGATAAACACCTTTAAAAACATCTCTTGGAAAGACTGGGATGCTGATGCCAAAACCTTGAAAACCACCTATACATCACTGATCCAGCCCATATTAGAATATGCTTCTCCAATCAGGATGCAAGCCTCCCAAACCAAGCTAAACAAATTGAAAAGAATCTAACAAAATGCAGCCAAAATTATTTGTTCACTACGAAACACTACCCCTAGAAATATTGCAGAACACAAAGCTGATCTAACCCCTTTGGAGCACAGATGGCAAGTATTCCTGACAAAAATATATATATGATGGAATAATGAACAAATCTCAAACATCATAGACCAAGTAATTTAATTAATAAATGGAAATCCTCCTACAGAATTGAGAAAATATCAACAATGCACACAATGCTGGAGAAAACAAAATCCCAAAAAAAAGCTATTAAACAAAACTACTAATCATAGGCGCAAAGAAATAATCTTTAATCTAGAGCTAGGAAATCAACTTAACAAGAAAAATGAAAACCCACATATACTCGAAGTCCCTAGCACTTGAAAAGGTAAATCAATATGGAACAAACTATATGAAAATTTATACTGATGGATCTAGACTAATGGGATGGGAGTGCAGGGAGTGGTGTGCTAATACACGACAGATACCAAAGTCAGGAACTCATGGTCACCAACAAATTTGGGAGCTCTGTGTTTAAAGCTGAACTGGAAGCTATCAGCCTAGCCCTAGAACACAGGAGGACCCACATAATTTTTTTTTTATTCACAGACTCACTGCCAGCTATACAAGCTATAAAAAATTGTTAAACCATCTCTAAAATGTCCCTGATGAAAATTGCTCTGAATTTAGAAAAGCTTCTCAGGGATATACAAATCACCTTCCAGTGGATCCCATCCCACATTGGACTGAAAGGCAACGACACAGCAGATGCGATTGCAAAATCAACAGCAATACCTAACTCAGACCTTGATTTTGATTCTTTCAAATGCATACAAAAAAGAAACATCCAAGCAAAAATACAGGAGTCAACATCCCATCATTAGTATCTGAACCAAAAGCCTGGAGCTATTCTGAAATGAGGGATGAACCGACAGGCAGCAAACTATTTCCAGGCTCAAAACTGGCCATACAAGACCGCTCCTCTTCCAGAATGGTGTAAAGACCTTCCCACAATGCACCATCTGCAGGACCAAAAAGGCCTCACCAGTCCACCTCTTGGAATGCATGGAAGTTTCAAGACCAGACCTATATTCCAACCCTACCAGGATTGTGAATTTGATCTATGAATTTAGTCTCCATGACCTTGTTTAATTATACAATGGGATAATTTTTTTTTTAAATAGTAGAACCTCCATGAGAGGACACCTCTCTATAAAGGATAGTTTTCACATTGTCAAAATTACCATTTTTACTATTTAATAACTCTTCAGTAAGAAGACACTTCTCCCTAATGAACACTTTGGCATTGCAACTAGGTGTTGCCCTTTACAGAGATGTTCTACTGTACATATTACTAGAGCATTATTGGCCTGTAATAAAAGAAATACTAAAAATGTTTATATATATATACAGTAGAACCTCTTTAATTCAACTGACTATAATTCAACCATTTTACAAATTCCCCCAAAATCTACAGTAGAGCCTCTCTGTAAAGAACACCTAGTTTCATAGCTAAAGTGTCCCTTAGGAAGATAAGTCCATTTACCAGAGCATTGCCAATTAGTTTAAATGGTAATTTTGGCTATGAAAATGAGTAGTAGAGTGGTGTCCTCTCATGGAGGTTCTACTGTACTTTAACAGACTATAATTCAAAACCAACTTCATTTCAACAGGAATTGCCTATCCCTTCATTGGACTGAGGTTAAATTCAAGAGACTATATATTTTTTTTTTAACATAGAGAGTGAGAAATGAAACAACCAATCATTGGGTAAATAAAATGGATACCATACATATAAACTAATTAGAGCAATGTATATTATAATAATTTTATGATAGCTGGTGACAGGTTCATATAATGTGTCAAGAGATGAGAAAGTTCCATTTGAGCTCTTTGTGATAAATGCTTAACACAATAAAGTCACTTTCCTATTCATAGTTGAATAGTTCAAGAAAATAATACCTTGTTTCAATAGCATGGTAGAAATATCAGGCTTCCAGGGATGTTTCTTTTTCCTATTCATCATCTTAAAAAGGAACTCTCTCATTGTGAAATAAAATATTTTATAAATTTAACAATACATGTTACTGTGGGGCACAAATAGAGAAAATAAAGTTTTAAAGATTTTAAGGCATCAACCCCTATTTCAGCTTTTCTCAAGGTAAACAACAAGGCAACTGTGGTAATGATCATTTTTAGAGTGTTGTGAGGAATGTGTAACAACATTGGAATGTGGTGCCTCCAAACCTCTATATTTATAAGCTCACTTCACATTATATATACGTAGTGGTATTGGAGGCGTGTAATAGTAAGAGCATCTCTCTCTCTCAATAAAAATTTCAAGAGATAAGAAACAATTCTCTTAAAACTGATTTCTTGCTGGACTGCCTTAACTAAAATGGCCAACGTGCAGAGGAATTCACAAACAATAGACAAATTGGAAATTACTATTCCTAAGGAAGAATTCTCTATATACATTTGTAAATCAATCCTCATCTAGGGCCACCCAATGATGACAACCAGAATTTTTTTTTTTAAGTTAGAAAACAAATTTATCAGAAAAACTACAGGCTCACACACAGATTTGTTAGAAACCTAACACTCAGAAATTAACTCAAAATATAAAATGTCAATGACTACATATTAAAGGAACAACTTTAATGAAAAATCATTAAAACTAGAAAACACTTCCTTCAAGGAAGCCTACAATTACAACACAAGAAAAAAAAAGGATTTAGATCAAAATGGATTCCCTATCAACTGAATTAAAACTTGAAAAGCGAAAAGAAAAAAAAAATCCTTCTTAAAACTTAAAAGGTAAGAAAAAAACTCTCTAAGTCAAGAACAATTGAATCCAAAGGCCAGAGACCAACCCATTAATATTGGGCAAATGTGACACAAACTCACTGGCATATAAATCATTACTGTAAACCTGGGTTTCTCTTTTCTAGAGGTACCTAACAAAGTTATTTTTTAACTGGAACTGGAAAGACGAATGGTCAGGGGCATCAAAGCCAAAGTGTCTGGGAAACACCAAGGAAAACGCCATTAATGTCAAGTGATGTAAAATTCATGTCTGAAGTGTGCTAACACACCAATTAGTATGGAGTGCAAAGCCTTGTAAAGAAGACCTGTTTCCTCTATTTTTTACGGTTTGATAGAGCTTAGATATATTTTGGGTTGTACAAATTAGAGAAATATTAGCTACAAGAAAATAAGACCTAATCCAAATAAAGTAATAGTGTGTAACGTTTTCTTAAGAGCATTGCTACATATTACCATCATCAGAAAAAAAAATTAATTTATTCTTTTGTCTGATGATGGTAACAACTCTGTTACCGAAACGTCACACACTATTAATTTATTTGGATTAGGTCTTATTTTCTTGTAGCTATATCTAAAATCTAAATTGTGCTTTATCATAGAGAAATATTATATAGTCATTATTTGGAAAAGTTCTGAATTAAAAAAAAAAAGGAATGTCCAGCGGATATTAACTCTGATAGATGGTGCTCTGTAAGGTTAAGGATTTGGTCTTTTTCTCACACCCCCTGTTAAATCTATTCTTTCACTAAATCTTGCCTTGGGCACTTTTTTATGAAGAAAGAAAATTGCTTCAATGGACCTCAATTCTTGCAGAAGTCCAACCTTACCACTGAGTGCAGAGATGAAATGGGCTCTGGCACACTTGTATGTGCAAAAGTCGAGCTGTTTCTACATGTGTGGACATGTGGTGCAATTACAGTAAAAATACTCGCTAACTACCAACCATGATTACCATGGCCCGTAACACATGTATTTGGGGTAGGTAAAAAGGCTAAATTTATACGTTTATCCTCACACATTCTATCTGGTATTACATGTGCTAAACAATTTGAATCTGTTCTATTTGAATTTGTGATTCTAATTGAAATCAAAGAGGAATACAGTTACAATGGTATTAGGCTTGTTCAGGTACCGCCTGCTTTTTTTTTTAGTACAGAGTATCCAGTGAATATTTTTTTCTTTAAATGTGAAAAATTATGTCATTTACAAGTTACAGCAGAACCTCTCTATAAAGGACAAACACTTAGTTGCTGAGCCAAAGTGTCCTTTAGGGAGAGGTGTCCCCTTACCGGAGAGTTACATTTTTTCATATGTTAAAACAATAACAACAAAATCAATAAGCATATTATATTTATACATATTATACCCATTTTAGTCTTTTGTCTGGAGATGGTAGCAAAACTGTTACAAAAACATCACACAACTATTTATATATTTGGATTTGGTCTTATTACCTTGTAGTTATATTGTATGGCGAAGAAATAATTTATTATTTAATTTAATTATTCAATGAAAATATTTGGAAACAGATTTAAAATTTTACATTTTCTAAATCATCATTTAGTTGCCTAGCTTGCTTGCTCGATATTCTCTAGCCCTAGATAGTTTGGTTGGTTTGTTAATAATTGTCGACTAGTCGCCGTGACGTCATCCATAAATGCTTTCACACCTTCAGATATACAAAGACTTGATTTCTACGCTACAACTGGTGGAGAAGCTGGACCGATATCCCTTAAGATAAAAAAGAAAAATTGAATCTCTTCAGCAAGAAGAAACAAACATGAACATCAAGAGAGAAGCAACAACTCAGGTAGGCTCATTTTTTGTACAACATCTACCTAGAAACTCCTCGTGGGGTGAGGGTGTTGAAGATCCCCGTAGCTGGTTGAAAGAGTATGAACGTGTGGCGAAGCACAACTAATGGGATGAAACCCTTTGTCTCGCCAACGTTTAATTCTATCTGACTGGAACTGCTCTCAAATGGTTTGAGAACAATGAGGAGAGCATCCTGACCCGGACGGAGTTCATGTCCCAGTTAGAATCAGTTTTAGGAAAAAACTAAAACTTGAGGCTACGAGCTGAGAAAACCCTAAAAGCTTGCGCACAATTAAAAGGTGAAAGCACCAAATTTTACATTCAAGACGTCCTGCGCCTCTGCAAAGAGGTAGATCCTCAAATGAATGAGGAAGATAAAATATCCCATCTGATGAAAGGGATAGCCGAGGAGCTCTACCAGGCACTTCTCTCAAGGGATGTGCATAACACTGAGCAATTTGTCACCGAGTGTCGCCGCATTGAAGCCCTATATTGTAAGCTAGTGACCCCAACCAGGTACGAGCGACTACCAAATGTGGCGTCTCTCAGTGATCATGATGACAGGGCAGATCTGTCATCTATGATTAGGCAAATTGTTCGTGAGGAGGTACAGCGGGCATTAGGCTCTACTCTAGAGGAACCAAAAATTGCTACCATCGAAGATATGTTAAAGGAGGAGATTGGAAGAAACCCTGGCGGCAATCTCAAAGTCTAGGAGTAGTCCCCCACAGAAGGAAAGACCCCAATAGTTTTTTAATACTAGATATGAGGCCCAAACGATAAGACCGCACCCTGAACCTCGGTACCCAAAACAAGGAAGAAGATGTGACACCATTGAATGGCGGACAACTGAGGGAAACCAATCTGTTTCTACTGTGGACGCCCAGGTCACATCATCTGCTATTGCCGCGACAGGAAGAGACACAATGAGGAAAGAAGAAATGAATATTTCCAAAGAAAGCAAGACGCAATGGAATTCTACAACTCTCGAGCCGAATCTCAGGAACCCAACGATGAATCATCGAAGAAAAATTTCAGTCGCTACCGAAGCCCTACCCCATATACCAGTCAAAACAGACAAAATTTCTCACCTGCTAGAAGATCTAGCTGGTCGCCCCGCCTAGATGATAGACCATATTGGAGGTGAGGCCGCAAAGTTAGAAAATCCTCCCTTGCCGACCACAGTAGACATAAGAAAAACTACATTAACGTAAATAAATTAACCTACCAAGCCCTCATGAAGAAGATATCTCAACTGAAAGAAGACATCCACGGCAGTCACCTGAAAATATCTCTCTCTCTCTCCCTGGCCCTAGTACTAGTTCTTAAGACTGAGGACGTAAGTCTTCCTCTGAGCATCGGGTCGAAGGAATAATTTATTATTTAATTTAATTTAATTATTCAATGAAAATATTTGGAAACAGATTTAAAATTTTACATTTTCTAAATCATCATTTAGTTGCCTAGCTTGCTTGCTCGATATTCTCTAGCTGTAGATAGTTTGGTTGGTTTGTTAATAATTGTCGACTAGTCGCCGTGACGTCATCAATAAATACTTTCACACCTTCAGATATACAAAGACGATTTCTACGCTACAATATTTTATCCTTGTTCAATACTCGGTAAACTGGTAATAGTTTTCTTTTTTTTACTTATCCTTTTATTAGTCTATATATAAATTAGACAAGATCTCGGAGGTCGTGCTCATAAAGAAGTTCAAGAACTCTTTTTGGTTCTCTGTACAGGGATCCTTTGTCCTTACCAATACAATTTTGTATATAAAAAAACAATAGGGAAAAAAAATAAAAATAAAAAGGTCGGGTGTTGATTTTAAAAATAAAAAAGGCATATCCTGACCAGGAGCACAAGTGCTTTTCAGAAGGCAGAGCGCCATCTGGTGGAACAGAAATAAACTATTCATTGATTTAACCTGTTACCTGATATTTGGCCAACCCAATTTCTTGATAAATCAAGAAAATCCATCCACGAACGCGTTTCGCGCTGTTGGCGCTCGTCAGCGTGGAGTAGGCTGTACCACTGCGACCAAAAAGATTTTTGTTCCCAGTGGCTTCCTGAAAAACCAAGAAATGGGTACTTAAGGCCAAACATGCTTAAATACGCTTAACACATGAAAAAACCACGCATTTGTGGATGGCTTTTCTTGATTTAACAAGAAATTGGGTTGGCCAAATATCAGGGAACAGGTTAAATCAATGAATAGTTGATTTCTGTTCCACCAGATGGGGCTCCGCCTTCTGAAAGGCACATGTGCTCCTGGTCTGGAGAGAGAGAGATATGCCTTTTTTATTTTTAATTTAGTATATGTTGGGGAGTGGCCTCTTCGGTTTTTCACCTAGTGCACATGGGGAAGCTTTTGGCTCCCTCTTTATAGACTAGAGGGCGCAGGTGACCAGATTTCCATCTGGCCAACTGTGTCAACTTCCTTCTGTTTAGTTGGAGGGTCTGTTTTTTGGGGTTTTCTATTTGGTACCAAGAATGATGGAAACTATCTCTATGGTTCCTTATCAGTTGTAGTTTTAGTTTGTTAATATGGTCCCTTGCTGAAAGGTAGGTCTCGGAGTTCACCGCATCAGGATGTCTAGCTGCTCCTTCCTTTGCCAATCTGTCGGCCTCCTCATTTCCAGGGACTCCCACATGTGATGGAATCCATTGTAGACTTATTTTGGTATTTTTGTTCAAGTTGTTGATTTCTGCAGCAATGTTTTTGAGGAGTCTGTTTTAATTGCAAAGATGGCGGCTTTTGAATCTGTATAAATTATTGTTTTTAGTCTTGTTTTCCTCTACAAGTTTTAGAGTTTGTAGTATGGCTGTTAGTTCGGATCTGAAAACTGACAAGTTCTTTGGGTTTTGATTCTTCTTTTTATTTCCATACTATCTTTAAGGATGAGAACTTCACTGCCAGAGGAGCCATTCTCCACCAGTGAGCCATCGGTGTATATCTGTATGGTCTCTTTGTCTGCTTTTTCAATCCTCTCCATAGCGAGGCTCCTAAGTAGTTTGGGGAAGTCTGCCCTTTTGGAGCATTCTTGCTCTAGATCCAGGTTGTAGGAGATTTCTAACTGGTAATAGTAAACTAGTTAAATACCATTACACATTGAAAAAAAAAAATTCATTTTTAAATAATATAATCTTTGTTAAACTTTGATTTTCTGAATGGAATATCTTTTAAAAGTTTCCAAACCATGTTTGGCTTGAATGAAAGAAGTTGGCTTTAGCTTCTTGCACTCCATCATTTAACTCCTTAATTACTAGGAGGGTCAATAAAAAAAAATTCCAAATTATATTATTTATTTATTATCAGAAGAGAGAGAATAATAGTGGTAGCGGTACTTATCCCAAGTATGCCATGATCATCATGGTGGGTAGTAAGCGACTGCTTTTAATATAAGTGCACCACATGTCTACACATGTGAAAGCAGTTCTACTTTTACAAAGTGCCAGAGCCCAGTTTGGTTACCTGCACTTGGTGGGGTTGCATTTTTACAATAATTGGGGGGCCATTGATACGATTTTTAAAGGAAAAATGTGGGATTTGATCCTGGGTCATAGAACAATGATAATCAGCAATTGTTTTACGCGCGCATTGCAAAGCAATTTCCACATTAAGTCATTCAATTGAGCATTTTCTATTGCAGTTTAAGACTATTTGTGATGTTTTAGTACTTTTGGAAGAATTGATATTTTTCATATGATTAAAATTTACAGGAATGCATTTTACCAACTCATTCAAAACCAATTCATTCACTATCTGGCAAAATTCCCACATCTTTAAAAATTTGAATAACTTTAAATTGATCATTAATACAAGGTACTTTATAAGTAGAAATTGAAAAAATATATATTTATGATTTTTTTATATTGGGTGCACAAAAATGACACTGCATTTATATTTATTCATTATAAATTTTCATAAACAAAACTTGCATATTGCTTTGTTTTACATCGATTTCTGCATCTTAAACACTAGCTATATGTAATACTTAATAAAAATATTATGCACATTTTTATTTTAAGTTATTTTGATGTCCTCTTTTGTGCCTGGAAATTCTCATTTGTGGGAAACTGTTTTTATCTTCAACTTCAAGAAAAGCGTAACTAAAGTTCATCAAATACTCTATATGGTGCCTATGGAAACAATGCTCCTTCATTAAGAGAACATGTCAAGAGTGGCTTAAATGATTCAAATCTGGATATGACGTCAATGACAAGAAACATGGAAAGCTGCCAAAAAAGCTTGAGGATGCGGAACTTCAAACTTTTTTGGATAAGATGATGCTCAAATACAAAACAGTTAGCGGCTTCTCTCAACGTCATTTGACCAGCTGTTTCACTTTATTTTCATGCAATGGAAAAAATCCAGAAGGAAGGAAAATGGTTGCCTCATGAATTGGGTGAAAATAATAAGGAAAAGTGGTGTACGATATCTGAAATCCTGCTAGAAAGGTTTCAAAGAAAGTTATTTTTTCATTGTATTATAACTGGGAATGAAAAACGGGGTATTTTGACAATCCAAAGCACAAGAAATCATGGATAAGCCCAGGACAGCCGACAATTTCAACCACCAAACTCAATATCCACGACAAGGAGGTTCTTTTGTACATCTGGTGAGATTACTACGAACTTCTGCAACCAGGTGAAACAGTCACTGCTTATTTCTATCAACAGAACGATCACATCAACGAAAGCTCTGATCCCTTGGACTGTATTCTTATCATTACCAGGGTTGGCATCAGGAAAAACACATTGCTATTAGTTCTTCAGTTTTCTGTTGTTGTTTGCTGTACTAGTTTGTTGTTTGCTGTACTAGTCGTTGTTTATTCGAGTTACCTCTCAATTTTTGTATGTTTTGTATAGATTCCCAAAAGGATTAGTCGAATTATTTTCTTCCATAAATGTCCTAAACAATATTCTTTCTGCCTTTTTAATATCCAGGATATATTTATTTCTCTTATTTTTAAAAATAATATTCTATTAAATATCTTGAAGGATTTGGAGTTCGATAATAAAGATTTCTAATATAATGAAAATAGTTTTTTTAGCATCTTCAACTCTGCATTCCACCACTTGACTGTACCACATATATTGAAGTTGCATTATCTTTTAGTTTCAGTGTGGAATAGGCAGATTCAATTAGAAACTCCAAAAGTTCCTTTTTCGTTTGATCAACTTTTTCTGGTGAGGATATATTAAAAAATAAGCTTGCAATCTTTTTCTGTGTCATTCACATTCTGTGTAAACTGTTGCCAATCTGCTCTTTTCTCATTAAATTTCCATGTTAAAAATAGGGTTGTGGTTGATAAATGTTGTCGACATCAAATATTATCGCGGCATGATCAGATATTTGTTATGTAGATCATTTCTTAAAAGTTGTAAGAGCTTTTTATTTGTCAATGTCAAATCAATTACACTGGCATTCCTGCATGTTGGTGTTTTATCATTATGTATGATTAGATTATTTACATCGTTGATGGGACATCCATGACCATTATAATTTGTTTTTGAATCATAATGTTTTTATGACATCTATAAATATTAACCCATTAGAATATTTTTAGAAAATTCTCTTATATGATATAATTTAATTATAATATGATACCATTGATAATCATAATATTATGATTCTAATATTGGTACCCTTGGGTATTTTTTTTTTCGTTTATTTAGAATGTTTCATGATTAACTTTTAGTAAGGGGCAAAATTTCTTTAATACACATTTTAAAACAAGAAAATTACTAATACTATTTTTATATAAGTGAATAAGTGCAGTAGGTATAAAGTAAATTTTGGAAATTAGAAAAAAAACAATTTTATTTATATAAAACATAAGGTAATAAGACCAAATTCAAATAAATAAATAGTGTGTGACATTTCAGTAACAGCGTTGTTACCATCTTCAGACAAACGTGTTGAATGACAACTTTTATGGTACTTTACTTTCAAGCTAGAACCCTATTCAGGGTGCATAGAATGATCATCTTCAAAAGGCAGTCATGTTTTTCCTCCTCTGCAAGTTATTTAAAAAACAGAACGTTGCTCTCTAAAATATCTCATTTTTACATTGGTGAATCACAGCTGCTTAGGTTAAGTTATCAAACAGCATCTAAATTGTCCACAAACTAAAATCGCATGCAACTTTATATGGATGTCAACGGCGGTATTTGTGCTACCTCATTGTAACACTTTTAAGCATGGTCTTTATGCATAAAATATGGCTTTAATGCTGCCATGTGCCGAAGCATTGAATTTTTAGTACTGAACATTTTGGTACTTGAACAAGAATTATCTAATGTTTTCGTAATTTGATTTAAGTAATAGTCGAATTATCTTTGGTCAAATTAATGAGATTATACTGTATCTACCTTAATCAGTGTACTTATAAGGTATCCATTATTCTGCTTATTGGCTCTCTCTTGCTCTCCAGTGCCATCTAGTCACAGTTCTCCTCTTTCTATCACAGCTGTTTTGAGGAGGGGTTACCACAGCTTGAAGGCTTAGATTCAAAGTTCCCTTAAAGAACTTAACCAATAATTTCTCAACATTGTTGTCTGTATTAGGAGCAAACAGCCCAATACAATATTAGAGCAGTCTAGTATATTAAACTTGCAAAACAGCTGGGAGGGCTCACCATTGATGAGCCAGGCCCTCCCAATATTTCCCTTGGCAGTAAGAACAATAGATAATTATTTTATTTGGGGAAAATAGCACTAATATTCTTATTGACAGATGGGGTGCCGTTTTAGAGAAATTCCAATTTTGAAAAGTTCATCACATATATATGAAGGTTTTCTAAAGCTAAGAGCAATCATTTTGAAATATCAAGGGTCTAAGCCACATACCATCAATAGTTATAGAGGAAAGAGAGAACATATTATAGAAAAAAAATTAAGGAATACATCACTCAGACATCTCTTTTTAAGCGCCTGTGAATTGTGATGACAATAGAGTAGAACTATCTAAAAGAGACCTAGCTAAAGAGCCAAAGTGTCCTTAAGAGAGTTGTGTCTTCTCACCATGGAACAGCCAATTGGCAAAATGTCAATGTTGGCCATGAAAAGTGTCCTTTGCAGAGCAGTGTTCACTAACAGGAGTCTCCTCTCATGGAGGTTCTTCTATAGACAAGAAATACCCTATGAAATTTTGTGATTTATCTTTTTGGGTATTGTCCCCACCCAAGAGACATCTATGAAAATAAAGGAAATGTCTATAAAGAGTTGTTGCCTTTTACATATCTTCTCTCTATCTCTCTGTTCCTTACAAGTATGTTCTACATGCTACAATGCTCTTTAGGCACTACAACCTTCCAAATTAATATCATTCACTAGTGTCATAGTGTTACCCTTTCATCCACTTATAGAGACTTTTGTAAATAGATTTATTTGTAAATACATTATCATTTACATAGCTCTTCTTGTTCTTTTGAACGAATAAAGTTTTCAAACTTCATTTTCACCAGTCAACAATCTCAGTTAGTTTATATTTGGGTTATTTGAAACATAGCTCTATGAATTTTTCAAGGCTATGAAGATACCACTTAGCTCGCCATAAAACAATCCACAATCATTTTTAATCTTTATTTAATCTATAAAATGCAACATTTCTATAGGCTTGGTGATGGAAAACTTCAAACATCTTTGGTTATATTTTAAATTTTAAAAAATAACTCTATGTGGAAAAGGAGTACAAAAGTGAAATTGTACTGGGATCAGGTGGATAAATTAGAAAAAAGATGTCTCCTGATCATGCAACTAAAAGTTGCTGAACAAGAGATGCCTTTTCCCTAATTTATAGACCTGATCCCAGTAAAATTTCACTTTTGTGCTATTTTTCCACATTGTTTGGCATTCTCTCACACATCTGGCCTTAACTACCCATTTCATGAATTTTTAGGGTCTCAATGACCAGTTTTTTGATCGTTGAGATACAGCTTGCACCACGCTGATGAGGGCCAACAGCCCATAATGCCTATGTGGTTAGCTTTTCTTGATTAATCAAGAATGGGTATTTGGTCAATTCTGGAATAATTAAAAATCCGCAAAAAGTTGATATTTATTCTGACAGATAGTGCAAGGCATCAGCAACATCAGGAGATGCCTTTTTCCTAATAACTCTATATACAGTGGTACCTCGACATACGAGTTTAATTCGTTCCGCAACCTTGCTCGTATCTTGAATTACTCGTATCTCGAAGCAAATTTCCTCATACAAAACAATTGAACTACCATTAATCCGTTCCAACCTCCAAAATGTCACCCCAGTTATTTTTGTCACATGGTTTTAAATAATAAAAACGTATTTATAAATATCAAATATTTATTGCTGCTTTTCTGTCACCCACACCATCAGCAGTTTCTCCATATTTTCATGAAGGGAGGTTCGCAGCTTGGAAATTATCGTAAGGCCCTTAGCCGGCGTTACACTCTTTATCGACTCCTTCCGTTTAAGCACAGAACATATCATGGACGTACTACGGCCATACTGCCTCGACAAGTCAACAACTCGAATACCTAGCTCATGTTTTTCTATAATTTCACGTTTTAATTCAATACTCATCATCTTTTTCTTAGCACTTGACTTTTTACAAACTTTCTTCCGATCCATGGTTATAAAAATAAATGAACTAAAACTGTAAATGTAAACGCAACACAAAACACGAACACAAAACACAACTTATCACAGCGGAAGCACGCTGCTAACTGATCGTGATGGCGCGACTGCGTGTTACTAACTGTTGTGTTTTAACTTTAAAAGCACACAAAAATATAATAAACTTGAATTTGTTTATTCAAGTTTCAAAAACAAAGCTTTGCATACAAAACAAATAATAATGAAGAAGAAGAAAGAAACATTTTAGGAAAAGCAAAAACAAAACAAAAGTACTGGTCAAAAAGAAACATTTAAAATCACAGATTAATATCTTCAACACTACTATCTCGAATTTCGCTCGTAACTAAAAGCAAAAAATCACTTGCTCGTATCTCGAAAAACTCGTATGTTGGGACGCTCGTATGTCGAGGTACCACTCTATTTGTCTCCCATTATTTTAAAGTTTCAATATAGTCGAATATCTACAGTACAATTTGTTATATTTTTAGGCCTGTATATGTTACTGCATTTTTTTTACCTTGCAAATATATTATGCAATTAAAAAAATTATATGTTTATTTCAATTAGAAATAATTAATTTATTTTCCGAACAACAGCTTATTAGAAGGAATCACATTGCTTATAAAAATTGTATAAATTAATTCTTTAAAAAATGAGTGGATGTCTTACAATCCAGTATAGCGGCTTTTTATATATATATATATATATATATAAATAAATAGTTGTATAGTTTTATAGTTAAGTATTTTATTAAAATTATCTTCATTATTTTGATTATTTAATTTCAAATTATAAAATTTGTAAAATGTTATTATTTAGTATAGATAGAGAGAAAAAAAAATCCTTTACTTCTAAACATCATCTAGTTAATTATATATTTATAATTAATAACAATAAAATTTAACAACGTAACGTCTTTTGTATCGGCTTTTACACGTCATTTAGACATACTCTAATCCTATATATAGAATAATAGAAGTGAGAATATATATGATAGTTAGAAAAAAGAGAGAAAGACAGAACCATGCACTTTTAATCAAACTAATAATAAGAAAACAAAAAGTTTTGTAAAGAAGGTAGATAAGGTTGTTAGTATATATATATATATTTTTTTATAATTTTGTATTTTATCCTTTTTTTTTTTTTAAATGATTTTTTAAATTTTTTTAATAATATTTTTTCAATAATTACTCCAATTTTAATTATTTTTTGTATATGTCTGGTCTACCATTAGGGTTTCAAAACATAACCAAACTTATAACAAAAGTTAATTAATAATATAGATATATTACTAAATACAACTATTTATATTCATATTTTAAAATAAAAAAAATTAAAAAATCATTTAAAAAAAAAAAAAGGATAAAATACAAAATTATAAAAAAATATATATATATACTAACAACCTTATCTACCTTCTTTACAAAACTTTTTGTTTTCTTATTATTAGTTTGATTAAAAGTGCATGGTTCTGTCTTTCTCTCTTTTTTCTAACTATCATATATATTCTCACTTCTATTATTCTATATATAGGATTAGAGTATGTCTAAATGACGTGTAAAAGCCGATACAAAAGACGTTACGTTGTTAAATTTTATTGTTATTAATTATAAATATATAATTAACTAGATGATGTTTAGAAGTAAAGGATTTTTTTTTTCTCTCTATCTATACTAAATAATAACATTTTACAAATTTTATAATTTGAAATTAAATAATCAAAATAATGAAGATAATTTTAATAAAATACTTAACTATAAAACTATACAACTATTTATTTTTATAACTAATTTAGATTTAGCTTGCTAATCTAACCAAATCTACTTGATATGATTTATCATTCTTATCAGTTTGCTCATTAAGCTTTAAATGTAGAATCACTGTTATATTTTTATTATATAGTTTTTACACTATATATATATATATATATATATATATATAAAATGCTCAAAAAAAATTGTAACAATTTGTGAAAAAATTTAAATGGCAATATAAAATGTGAACAAATAATCGGGGGTGGGGGACATATAGTAGATTAGTGTCATTGTGATGACATTTTGATATCACTTATTTAAAAAAAAAAAAAAAAAAGCTTTTATCTCTTTTTAAAAAACTTTTGATAACAGATGGTATAGGAAGAAAACCTTAGTATCAAAAATATCGCTTAGAAATTTAAAATATTCATTTTTTTATATTACGTAATATCTTTATTTTATTCTTCATATATAAGGTAACTAATGAGTATATAAATGAAGTTGTGCAACTAAGATTTAATTGATAAATAAGGTGATTATTAACTTATTAAATATATCAATATTGCAACATAAAAATATATATATTTATAATAGCTTAAGGTCTTCGCAATAAATTAAAAATGAAAAATTGATTATATGGAAGGTACTTATTCCAAATAAGCAAATTACAAAGGTGTAAACACGTATCTGTGTTTATAAAATGTTTGAAGACATTTTGCATGCTGTAATAAAAATAGAAAGAGGAGTTTTACCTTTAATGTTTAGCGTTTAATAAATAAATATCTCAAAATATTTTACATAACGTTCTATTTAAACCTATTAATGGCCTAACTCTCTGTTTACATGCAAGTTCTTTTGTAATTTCACAGAGTAAATAATAACTTTCAAAAGAATCTAGCGAATATAAAAGAGAGAATGAAAAAAAAGTAGGTTTTGAAAAAAATTAGTAGAAATATTTTTTAAAGTTTATAATTTCAAAATTAAGTAATCTGAATAAGAAATACTTAAGATAGAATAAAATGAAATGAAAAAAAAATTGCAAGAAGAAAATGGTCAATAATATGTTCAGAGAACTTCTCTTTGTTTATGTGACATTAAAACTACATTGGCTTTCTTTTATCTATTGCAACTGTCCTGAGATTGGCGTGCCTCCTCAATAAGGATCCTCCAAGGCCATAATCTGAGTGCAAGATGTTGCCCTAAGTTCAGTTGGTTTATTCATTGAGGATTTTCAAGGAAAAGATTATCTAGTAGTTTCCCCCATGCCGTTGACTTATTACGGGTTTATCCAACTTTAGAACATTAGCAAAATAAATCTCAATTATAGGTCATTAAGTATATTGTCACGGTAAGAATCGCAAGCAACAGGCGAAGATAAATGAACGATAAACGTTTATTGCTGCCAACGAGCAGACTCTTCAAATCAAAGAATAAACGAATATATATAGCAATCATTAATTCAATATATGCAAAACAAACACAAACAAAATCTAAAACTTAATTATGTAAAACAATACAACAAATAACGCTACAATGCCCTCCTCTCCAAAAGGACAGCGTCCTCGCTGTCAGACGGCAGGCTCATCCTCGGGTAGGTCCAGTTGTTCTCTGGGTCACGGTAGTTCTTCATTCTCACTACGTGCACAATTTCCTTTGGCTTACGACGGCGGTTAGTAGTGTCTAGACTTTCTACTTCGTACATCACATCCGAAATGCGTCTCGTCACCCTATAAGGGCCGAAATATCGTTTTATTAATTTTTCGGATATCCCTATTTTCCGAACTGGTATAAATATCCATACTTTATCGCCTGGCTGATAGCTCACTTCTCGATGTTTGGCGTCGTAGAGTCGTTTATTACCCTCTTGCGCTCTCAGTGTATGTAGCCGAGCCAATTGTCGCGTCTCCTCTGCTCGGGTCACTATCTCTCGATTATAGTCCTCTTGATCTTCATCTTTTAAAAGAGGAAACAATGTATCCAACGTAGTTTCAGCTTCTCGTCCATGGATGAGGCTGAATGGGGTGAATCCGGTGGTGTCCTGCTTCGCCGTATTGTAAGCAAACGTGATGAACGGAAGAATAACGTCCCATTCCTTTTGTTCGACGTCCACATACATTGACATCATGTCGGCCAGGGTTTTATTAAGTCTCTCAGTGAGACCATTCGTCTGAGGATGGTACGCCGTGGTAAATCTCTGAGCCGAAGAGCAAAGTCCGGTCGGCTCGGATATTAGTTTAGACCAGGGGTCTCCAAACTACGGCCCGAGGGCCACATCCGGCCCGCAGACAGATTTTGTCCGGCCCGCGGAGACATACTTGAAAACTCCTTTTAGAGAACAAATATTTTTTATAGCAAATAAAATGTTTGTGATAAGTTGGATGAAGAAACACAGAATGGTAATGAGTAAAGACATGTATGATTTATGCAGTAAATTTAACTTCAGCATATAATAACTAACAAATTATTGAAATGAATCCAACTTACATTTTATACATTGTAAGTAATGAACAACACATACCTTATAACATGACATATGAAATTTGATAAAGAAAGAAAAATCAAAGATAAGGAGGATAAGTTTCTTTTATGAACAAATGATCAAGCTTTCGGGCACAAAGTCGCCCTTCTACAGGAATAAAATTATACAAAATCAAGATTCGTCTATATATATACAAATATTTAGCATAAATAATAAATAAATATTAGAAAATAGAGAGATAACATTTAAGTTTTATGTCTGATGTACGAATCAGGTAAATCAAGTGAGAGTCTCGTGTCTCGAGTGTAAGGCCTGTAACGTCCTTGTATTTGTTGACGTTAATAAGCAAGAAGTACTTGGAAGTTTAAAAAAGAAATACTTTATTTCTTTTAGGCCAACATCAGATATAGCATATTAATTATAAGACATATGTTTTCAAGTCGTAGATATTACCATCAGTCAAAAGGCAACTGCACAGAGTATCATCAGTGATAAATATGTGTTCACAGATAATTTACTATATAGGCATGCCAGCTGCCGTTACATCTCCCCCTTTGAAGAAATTCATTCTTCAAATCGTTTGGGTGGCTTGATGATCCGCCCGGACCTTGTTGTAATGGGCAGGGTGCCGTTCTTGTGCTCCGCCTTCTGGTGATCACTCCTGGGTTCCTGGCCTGAGAATGGTCTTGGAGAAGTATTGAGTTCTTCAGGAACTTGAGCCTGTTCCTTATCACCGCTCGGGCCAGGTCTTTCCGGTAGAGTTGACTTGGGGATCTCCGGGATTCTCCTTCGCTGTTGCTTTGGACTCTCCAGATTCGTATGTCGCATGAAGGAGCTGTTGCGGCGGTACTCACCAGTAGGTGTTTGCACTTTATATGATCTTGGAGCTACTTCTTGGGTAACTCTGGCAGGGATCCATTCACGGTGATGCTGTTTCAGCATTATCTTTTCACCTTCCTTGAAGCTTCGCGTTGTCTTAGCTGTCTTATCGTGGTGTGTTTTCTGCTTCTCCCGCTTATTTCTTAGGTTTTGTGTATGTTCCTTTTGGATTTCTGGTTCCAACTGATGAGTGCTAGTGGGAAGGAGGGTTCTGGTCCTGCGACTGAACAGACACTGAGCTGGTGAAGGAAGACCATCTCTAGGAGTGTTGTAAAAGTTCAAAAGTGCTAGTTCCACTTCTTGTCCTGAATCCAAACACTTCCTGATGAGGTTCTTGGCTGTCTGTACCGCTCTCTCTGCTAATCCGTTTGATTTAGGATATAGAGGACTTGATGTCTGGTGGTCGAACAACCACTTCTTTTGAAAGTCTTTAAAGTCCCTGGACGTAAAGTTTGGTCCATTATCAGTTTCCAGGAGTCTGGGAATTCCATGTACGCTGAACCATTTTTTAAGAGATTCAATAGTTTCTGCAGAGTTCATTGTCTTCATTTCTTTGAAATCAATGAATCCAGAGTAGTTATCTGTTATTAACAGGTAATTTTTTCCTTTTATTGAGAAAATGTCAGCTGCGACTATCTCCCAAGGAAGACTCGGTATCTCTTTTATGATCATTGGTTCTTTTGTCTTGTTCCTCTGTTTCGCTTGGCAAGTCCTACAATTTTCTACTGTGTTGATGATGTCTTGGGACATGCCATGCCAGTATATTGAGTCTCGGGCCCTTCTCAAGCAGCTGTTTGTTCCTTGGTGTCCTTCGTGGATTAACTTGAGTATCTTTGCTTTCCACCTTAGCGGAATGAAGACTCTGCTACCTTTGAAGATTAGGTCTTCGTTTGTCGAGAGTTCATCTCTATATGGCCAGTATTTCTTGCAGCTTTCAGGGACTGCTGATTTGTAGTTTGGCCAGCCATATAAGATTAGGTTTTTTAGTTCTTGTAGTTCTTGGTCCTCTTTTGTAAGAGCTTGCAGTTCCTCATAGCTTGACTTATTTGTCGGGGTGGTCATCAGTACTTCAAAGTTCTCTTCCAAGTAGGTGTCTTCATATGAGCAGTCTCTACTTAGTAGATCAGCTGTTAGCAGTTCTTTTCCTTTCTTGTATTTAATCCTGAGATCATATTGTTGTATCTGTAGAAAAATTCTCTGGAGCCTCGGGGGTGCTTTGCTTAACGGCTTCTTGAATATGGTTTCTAAAGGACGGTGGTCCGTCTCGACGTCAACAGTTTTGCCATAAATGAGTTGATGGAATTTGTCGCATCCAAATTTGATGGCAAGTGCTTCCTTTTCTATCTGAGCGTAGTTCTGCTGAGTGGAGTTGAGAGCTGATGAAGCATAAGCTATGGGCTTTCCGTTTTGTAATAGAACCGCTCCAAGGGCATACGAACTGGCGTCTACTGAAAGTGTCAGATTTCCGTTGGGATTAAAGAATTTCAGAGTTGGTGCAGTTCTGAGCAAAGTCTTGATCTCTAAGAGATCACAATCGAGAGATTCGTCCCATAGCCAAGGTGTATCTTTTTTCAAAAGTAACCTCATGTTTTTGGTTTTCTCTGCAAGGTTAGGGATGAACCTGCTCAGGTATTGTACCATTCCTAAGAGACGTTGTAGTTCTTGCTTGTTGCTCGGTGACTTAATTTCTCCTATTGCACGCACTTTCTCAGGGTCAATTTTAATGCCTTCTGTCGTGACAATATGACCTAAAAATTGGACTTCTTGAAGTTGAAATTTGCATTTATCTCTATTCAGTTTGATTCCATTTTCTTTAAGCCTCTGTAGTACAGCTCTTGTCCTTATTTCCAGGGTCTGTGGATCCGGAGCATGGATCAGGATATCGTCCATTGAATTTTCTGTACCCTCAAGGTCTTGGAGTAAGTCTGCCATGATTTTCTGGAATATTTCTGGAGCAGTTTTAATTCCAAAGGGAACTCTCAAGAACATATATCTTCCCCACGGAGTGCTGAAGGTAAAGTAGCGTTGTGAGTTGGGGGCTACTTTGATCTGCCAGTATCCTTTCTTCAGATCCAACTTTGTGAAGTATTTTGAACCATGCAGGTTTACTGCAATCTGATCAAAAGTCCGTAATGGGAAATGGCTTCTTAGAATTACTTTATTGATATCCGATGGGTCAATGCATATACGTATTTTTCCTTTCTGTTTTGCTATAACCATCTGACTGGAGATGGGGGTAGGGTAATTTACTTTCTTTATAATCCCATTGTCTTCCATTTCCTCAAGTTCTTTCTTTACTCTTTCTTTAATAGATAGAGGAATAGGTCTGGGTGGTCTTACTTGCATGTTCATGTCCGAAGTCTGAAACTTTGCCTCGTATTCATATCCTTTCAAACATCCTATCCCTTCGAATAATTCTTGGTATTCCTGTGTAATTGCTTGACAGGTGTTTACTCGCTTGACAAGACCTAAATTGGAACAGGTTTGTCTGCCTAGGATGGGACATGTGTTATCTCTGGATATGATGAAACGTATGTAGGCAGTCATGTTTTTCACCATGCACATTGCTAGACTTTGTCCTTCGACAGGAATTCGATGTCCTGAAAAGGAAATTAAACTTTTTACTGGAGACCTTTGGATTTCCAGATTTAATCTCCCTGCCAGGCTAAGTGGCAACACGTTACACTGTGCACCTGTGTCTAGTTTCATGTTTACCTTTTTGCCTTTGATTTTTACTTCTTCATACCAATCTTCGGTCAGGTTGGTGTTTTCAACTGACTGGATTACAAATTCTTGATTCATTTCAGGTTCTGGTGACCCAACAATTTGTCTTACTTTGTATGAATTTGTGTTCTTGGATCTGCAAAGATTAGCAAAATGGTTGAGTTTCTTGCATTTGTTGCATCTCTTTTGATATGCCGGACATTGGTTGATTTTGTGGGATCTACCACAATTTCTGCAGTTTTCTATTATTTTGTGACTTTGGTTAGTGGTATTTTCTTTCCTCGGCTCTTTTCTATCTTCCCACTTCTTACTGTTCATCTTTGTCACAGCAACTTGTTTGTCTGAGTCGGATAGTACATGTTTCATTTGGTTTGTGGCATTTTCACATGCTATGCAAATTTGTGTAGCTTTTCCCAGATTAAGGTCAGCCTCACTAAGAAGTCTTTCTCTTATTTCATTGTTGATAATTCCTACAACTATTCGATCTTTAAGTAGTTCATCAGACATGACAGCATATTTGCAGTTTGCTATCTGTAATTTGATCCTAGTCAGAAAATCATTAAATGATTCATCTTCTTTCTGTTTCATCTGATTGAATTTGAATCTTTCAATTGTAGTGTTCAGCTTTGGAGAAAAATAGTTGTTGAACTTGTCTTTTACAATGCTCAGATTATTTTTATCTGCATTATTTAAGTTGAAAGATTTAAAAATATTTTGAGCCTCTCGTCCCATTGCAGCCATAAAGATAGCAACTTGTACCTCTGGTGCTTTACTACTTAATTGGGTAGCAATTTCATACCATTCAAAGCTTTCAAGCCAAGATTCCCAGCCCTCTTTGTTTAGTTCGTTTAGGCCTATTTGTTTTGGAGGTCGAATAGCATTTTCCGCCATGTTGTTGTTATTGTATTTTTTTTTCTTCTAAAAATACACTTATTTCTTCTTGCTTGTAAATTAAATTATTTTGTATATATTTTTATGCAATTTGAATTTTATTTGAACATGCAATTAGAGATGTTCTGAAATACTTTAAGAAATTGGAAATTAATAAATTGTTCTTACCACGTGGTGTTGTTTACAAGCGCCGCTGCCGCTGCCACCATGTAACGTTCTTGTATTTGTTGACGTTAATAAGCAAGAAGTACTTGGAAGTTTAAAAAAGAAATACTTTATTTCTTTTAGGCCAACATCAGATATAGCATATTAATTATAAGACATATGTTTTCAAGTCGTAGATATTACCATCAGTCAAAAGGCAACTGCACAGAGTATCATCAGTGATAAATATGTGTTCACAGATAATTTACTATATAGGCATGCCAGCTGCCGTTACAAGGCCTTAACAAATTATTTTTAAGAGATAAAATTTATATTTTATGTGTGATATACAAAATAAATAATAAGAGAAATGTGAATATGCTAATATTTGGTATAATCTGCTAGTTAAAAATCAATAAGTTGTTGTATTAACAGCTTATGAAAATATTTCGTTATAAAGATCCGGAATATCAATGTGCCTATTGATGCTATTATATTTCAGAGATAGTAGCGCCTCTACAACCAATCTCTTATATTTATGTTGAATGTTAGAAAAATGTGAACGGGGTTCTATTGTATTAAAAGTTTGTCCTGTATTTGAAATATGTTGGGCTATGAGGGATCTAGGGTCGTTATTTCTGATATTTCGGATATGTTCATCAATTCTATCTTTTATATGTCTACCAGTTTCTCCTATGTATAAGCTAGAGCAATTATTACATTTTAATGATCCTCCTTATCTTTGATTTTTCTTTCTTTATCAAGTTACTCCAGAGGATTTTAATTTATTTAATGACATATGAAATGCTAATGAGATGTATGTAATTGAGATTTTCCACCGACAATAGTTTGTAGTTGTGGACTAATTTTACTTGTACCAATTATTAAAAGAGATTTAAGATGCTCGTCAGTTAATTTAGATCTGTATACATTTTTTGTGTACTTCATTTTGGAGAAGGTTTTCTCACACAAATAAGTAGTACCAAAAACGGAAAACAGCCCACGAGCAAATTTATGCAAATTATCAAATTGTGTCGGTGGAAGACTCTTATAAAATTCCAACAAAGATGAGTTTTCATATTTGTTCTTAATTATATCACTGCACTGAAGATCAATCATTTCCATTTGAAGTTCCGGGGCTAGGGTTTCAATGTCAGCATCAAAAGGATTCTGAAAAATCTTAATTTGATTCGCAATGGCATCAAAGTCCGAGAAACGAGTATCAAAATTTATCTTCAAAGCACTCAAAGTTTCGATTGCAAAATCGATAGGAAACTCAGTCTCAGTAGTGTGGCTGAATATTTCACATGTTTTAAAATGTGAAAAACATTTACTTCGTAGTTGTGATTGAAACAGTATCAATTTCATCCGGAATGACTTGATATTAGTGTATAAATCAGGAAGATGCTGGTTTTCTCCTTGCAATCTCAAATTCAGTTCGTTCACATGTTTTGTCAAATCAACATAGAATGCTAACTTCCATAGCCATGCGTTGTTTTGTAATTCAGTAAGAGGGCGGTGTTTTTCATTCAAAAAAATTTCGATCACTGCTCGAAGTTCAAAAAAGCTCTGAAGGACTTTCCCACACCTAAGCCAGCGTACGGCAGTATGATAAGGTAAGTCTGTTTCTCCAATCTCTGCAATAAATTGTCGGAATTGTCGGTGATTCAGCCCAAAAGATCTGATGAAATTAACAGTTGATATGACTGGTTTCAGAACGTCAGACATATCCAAACATTTTCCGCACAAAGACTGTTGATGAATGATACAATGTAAGACTAATGGTTTTGAGCCGCCGTCATTTTCTACAGCCTTTGACACAAGAGCGACCACTCCTTTATCTTTCCCACTCATGTTTTTGCCTCCATCAGTTGTAATACATTTCAAGTTTTTCCATCGAAGGTTCTTTTTATTAATGGCCATTTCAACTCCTTTAAAAATATCGGTACCAGTAGTTGTGCCATGAATACTATATATATCAAGAAATTCTTCGTGCACTTCATAGCTTTTATCTACTCCTCTAATATAAATCAACACCTGAGCAGTATCTGACACATCCGTTGACTCATCCAAGGCCAAAGAAAACCACTCAACATGTCCATTTTTGTCGAACAGTTGAGAGGATATATTTTCAGCGATGTTTTCTACCCTTCGAGCCACAGTGTTTGCTGACATACTGACAGTTTTTAATAAATTTACCTTTTCAGGGCACATTTCTTCGACTACTGCAATTATGCATTCCTTGATCATTTCTCCACCGGTGAATGGTTTTCCACGTTTTGCAATTTCAAGAGCCACACGAAAGCTGGCACGAGTTGCCGCCTCTTGTTCAGTTTTGACTTTTGTAAATAAAGATTGCTGCGATTTCAATCCGCGCTTCAAAGCTTCGAATTTTTCTGTCCGCACAATTCCTGTATATTTTGAGAATGTTTTGTTTCATAATGACGTTTCATGTTATATTCTTTGAGAACGGCTATGCTTTCATTGCAAATCAAACATAGCGCCTTGTTACTGGACTCAATTACGAAATACTGTATGTTCCACTGATCTTTGAATTTTCTGCATTCACTATCAATTTTTCGCTTCTTTTCCATTCTGCTAAATCACACACAAAAGCAACAATTAATAATAACATTTAATAACAAATAAACATAACAATTAATACAGGAAAATTAATAATATGCAGTGTTGCCATCTTGGCCCTCGGAACTTACTGGAGTAATCAGTATGGCCCTAAGGCTGGAAAGACCCCATCAGTATGGCCCTAAGGCTGGAAAGTTTGGAGACCCCTGGTTTAGACTGAAAAACCTTACCCGGTCAGTAATTATTTCTCGTGGTGCTCCATGTTTAAGCACTACGTCCTCCAGGACGAACTTGGCCACTTGCTGAGCGTCTGCCTATGGAAAGGCTCGGGTGATAGCGTATCGCGTCAGATAGTCTGTGCAATAAAATTACTTGAAAACTTTCTCCATAGATTGTATAAACGATAAGGAAGAGTAAGGAGAAAATATTTTTATTCAAATAAACTTGTGACGAGCTTTCGGGCAGTCACGCCCTTCAACAGGTAACTAATATAAAAGAACAATTGACTATTAAATAGGAAAACAAACTGAGCTTTAAACAAAAATGATACAACTGCAGCCTGGCCACGAGAAAACGTGAACTCGGGAAAGTAATGTGAGGTGGAGGGGGGGAAAGGGTTTATCCGGTTTTTAAGTTAATACATATATCATGATATTGTTTAGGTAAATCTATATGTCGATTAATACTGTCATTAGAAATGGATAAAATGGCCTCTATGATTAATCTCTGGTGTTTACTGGTAATGTTATTGTACAAGGTGGTGGGAGAATCTAAATTGAAAGAATGGCCAGTATTAAGCGTGTGGTTGTATATGAAGGATCTGCCGTCTTTATTATTGATGCACCTACCATGTTCGATCATCCTGATGGCTACGGACCTACCAGTCTCACCTATGTAGGTTGCACTACAATCGTATAACATTGTACAATAACATTACCAGTAAACACCAGAGATTAATCATAGAGGCCATTTTATCCATTTCTAATGACAGTATTAATCGACATATAGATTTACCTAAACAATATCATGATATATGTATTAACTTAAAAACCGGATAAACCCTTTCCCCCCCTCCACCTCACATTACTTTCCCGAGTTCACGTTTTCTCGTGGCCAGGCTGCAGTTGTATCATTTTTGTTTAAAGCTCAGTTTGTTTTCCTATTTAATAGTCAATTGTTCTTTTATATTAGTTACCTGTTGAAGGGCGTGACTGCCCGAAAGCTCGTCACAAGTTTATTTGAATAAAAATCTTTTCTCCTTACTCTTCCTTATCGTTTATAGTCTGTGCAAACTATTATCCATTTATTTCCTAAATGGGATATTGGGAATCTTCCGAGGAGATCAATTCCGACTCTTTGGAACGGAACAGAGGTGGGTGGTATCGGTTGCAGCAACCCGGGCGGTCGCAAGGGAGCATGTTTACGACGCTGGCACTCCCTACAGTGACCGACATATTTTCTTATGCTCCTCAGAAGACCTGGCCAAAAATACTTCCTCCTAATTCTATCGTGGGTTTTAGCCAACCCTAAATGACCGGCAGTTGGATTATCGTGGAGACCTCTGAGGACGTCAGGGCGCAAATGCCTGGGGATCACCAATAGCCACGGTTGCCCCACTGGGTCGAAATTCCGCTTGTAAAGAGCTCCGTTGATTATTTTGAAGCGGTTTTGATCGTTCTTCAAACATTCCTCCGATATTCTCACAATTACCGGATCTTTCCGCTGTTCCGCGACGATATCAGTTAAAGCAGCTAATGTTGGTATGTCATCTTCGGATTCCCCTGGGTTATTCGCTTCGATTGGATTGCGTGAGAGACAATCGGCATCTTGATGTTTTCTGCCGTTTTTATATACCACGTTTACATTGTATAAAGGCCCACCTGGCCAGTCTTCCCGACGGGTCCTTCAGGCCCGAAAGCCAACAGAGCGAGTGATGATTCGTCACAATTGTAAACGAGCGCCCAAATAGGTATGGACGGAACTTGCCGATCGCCCAAATCGCGGCAAGACACTCCCGCTCCGTTGTTGAATAATTTTTTTCAGCTGTTGACAGCGTTCTTGATGCATATCCATTCGGTTTTTCACTTCCTCCCTGGACCTGGACCAAAACCGCACCAATTCCAAACCCACTGGCGTCGGTGTGCAGTTCGGTCGCATACTTTTCGTCAAAGTGGGCCAAAACGGGTTCCGACGCGAGTGCCAGCTTCAAGGATTCATAGGCCTGCCGTTGATCTGGTCCCCATTCGAATCTGGTGTCCTTTCTCAACAACCTGTGTAGTGGTTCAGCTTTTTGAGCAAAATTCTTAATGAAACGACGATAATATGAGCACATTCCAATGAAACTTCTTACATCAGTGAGGGATTTGGGAGTAGGGAATTTGGACATAGCATCAACTTTACCCGGGTCGGGGTGCACGCCCTCTCCATCCACCAGATGCCCAAAAATGCCTAGTCGTTTTGTTCCGAACAAGCACTTGTCTGGATTTAACACAAGTCCAGCCTTTGAGAGACACCTGAGAACTAATTCAGGCGTCGAACATGTTCGTCAAAGGTGGGTGAAAACACAATAATATGGTCCAGATAGCAAAGACATATTGACCACTTCAACCCCCTCAGCAAGGTATCCATCATTCTTTCAAATGTCGCTGGGGCGTTACACAACCCGAAAGGCATAACTTTGAACTCGTACAATCCGTCGGGTGTAATGAAGGCGGTCTTCTCGCGATCTGCCTCATCCACCTCAATCTGCCAGTAACCAGAACGGAGGTCCATGGAAGAATAATAACTCGCCCCTCTTAAGCAATCGAGTGTATCGTCAATCCTTGGTAGTGGGTATACATCCTTTTTTTGTGATTTTATTCAGGTGTCTGTAATCGACACAGAAACGCCAACTACCATTTTTCTTTTTCACTAGAGGACCAAGGACTTTCGGAAAGCTGAACTATACCTCCTTTCAACATTTTGTCGACCTCATTCTGAATGGTTTGACGTTCGACCTGCGACACTCGATATGGACGGCGTTTAATCGGGGGATGGTCCTCTGTATTTATCTTGTGCTTGGCTGTGCTCGTCAGATTAGACGGAAACTTATTAAATTCAAATAAGCCGCTGAAACTCCCAAGTATCGAACATATCCTGGTCCTTTCAAGCATGGATAGATCAGGGCTTATCATCGAGGCAATGTTTGGAGAGTTTTCTTGTCCAAGAATCCCCTGCCGAATGGTGTCCGAAGCATCACCGATGACCGCCAGGTGACCCTCTTCCAGTACCTGTATCTCTTAATACACATTCCTTTGAGGACAGTCCGATCACATGTGCCGATGTTGGTTATCCAAATTCTCCCTTTTCCATGCTGGACAGCGAAGATCGAGGCGGGAACCATCAGATCACGTTCTAGAAAGAGGATCCTCGAAGGCTCCATTACGACATCACTCACACCGAGTATAGGCTTGCCTGCCCAGCAAGCTTCATGGCGAAGTACTTGGCGAAGGACGCCTCGTTTGATACCGGCTAGAGGTCCAGGAGGGTTTGCCTCACCTGGTAGTAGGTCTGGGTGGCCAACCGGAGTTTCCTTAAGAGCTCCAGGGATTGGCGCGTCAGGTAGCGAGACAACCTGAGCAACCTTTCGGGGGTAGTTACGAGGGCTTCGTCCTTCTTCCGGTCGTAGCCCTGGAAGAATTGGTGGGCGGCGTAGGTTCCATCGAAGGGAGGGATGTCCACTTCCACGTGTTGGGTCGACCCCACTTGCGTCAGCACGGCGGTCAACTGAAGGAGAATCTCCGCCAGGGTGCGTGGCGGTTCTATTTCGGGCACGGAAGTGCCCGCTCTCCTCTCCCTCTTCGCGTCTTGTGGTGGCTCGTTTTCCATTATATCCTGTCGACTCTCTATAATATTTCGATTGATCCTGTCGACTCTCTATAATATTCGGGTTGAATCCTGTCGACTCTCTCTCTCTCTCTCTCTCTCTCTCTCTCTCTAATATTTCGATTTGTTGTGTAAGATCCTATCGGCTCACTGTAGGATTGGTGTTTACTTTGTCAGGTTGCTGTTGACTCTCTGTATCAATCCTGTTGAGTCCTGGTGAATTGTGGTGAGAATCCTATGTCGGATTATGTTGAATTGGTGATTGGTGGCGCAGTCTTGGTCGAATGGTGGGTTTCCACAAGGGAATAACGAGCACACCTGGATGGGATAGAAAATAGACCTTGCGAAATGGAGAGAGTGATGAGACTGGAGGAGGTACTTTGTCTTTCTCATGATGGAGCGGACACTACCTTGGTTGGAGCCTAAGTTGAGCACACCTTGCTTCTAGCCCGGTCACCTCTTCTCTCTCACTACTTGTCCGAGATCATCGTCATTAACTCTCTCGGCTTCTCATTGGTGGAGATCCTTCCACGTGTTTTCTTCTGATTCGCTATTAGTTGGTTATGCTTAAAGGTGATTGGTTGTTGATTTGTCATGCTTAACTGTGATTGGCTTAGTACCTCCATTGTCGCCATGATTGCAATCTTCCAGGAAGAAGAAGGTCTTTGAACTTTAGTTTTATGGGTCCTGGGCAGTGACCTTTACTTCCCGGATGATGCAATCCTGTTAATTGTTATTCCATTTTCGCGAAGCCTAACTTTTATTAAATCTTTTGATGATAGATTGCATAGATTGTGGTGGGGTTACATATTGCTATATACAGATTATCACAACACAAATATATAGTATATATAGTATATTTTAAACTGTATAATAATGACACTTTTAGTATATCGACAAAATCAACTCTTCAATATTAATACTTGAATGAATTAAAACGAGACCTGAAGAGGGTTTCTTATATTTAATACTCGCAAGCTTTCGGACCGTGACGTCCTTCACGGTCCGTAAGCTTGCGAGTATTAAATATAAGAAACGCCTCTTCAGGTCTCGTTTTAATTCATTCAACTTTTAGTATATGTCACATAAATTCCAATTAGTTAAAGCCTATACATTAAAAGATCCTGCCCTTCTTTTGGAATGTACACCGTTTCTGTTTGCTGTAAACCCCATATTTTGTATATATGCTATATCTTTATTGATAATACCTGTAAACCCCTATTTGCATGTGACACTAAAAATGTTGACGTCAAAATAAAAATCCAAAGAGCGTTCAGCTGGGGACAGCTGGGGAGAGAGGTTGGAAAATACCAAAGCCCATGTGGGGCCCCCAGGGACTCTTTATAGACGACCCCTGAAAACAGAACAGATTTTGGCAGGGGGTCTGCAGATGTTTTAGAAGATGGCCCTCGACAGGCGGCTCCTGTCTCTCACACACAGTCTCTCCCTCCATGTCTCAGGGATAAGCATCCAAGTTTGTGTCATGGCCTCTACCTATGTCCCGTGGGCTGTCCCTGATCCCTCTATGTGCTAACATCTAGCCCTGCCTCTGCTTCTTGTTGTCCGCGTGTGGGAAGAACATCAACACTCGGCTTACGTACACGACTGCCAGTTTATTCATACGTCGGCACATTTGCAACAATATTGCAGAAAGTCGACAGGATAACTGAGGACAGCGGCATGCAGAGGATGACAGAGGCACCTGTGGTCAACGGCGAATTCGTGTGGATGCTCCTTCTATTTGCCCTCCATCTTGACGATCCAATGGACCATCTCGTAGAGGCCATGCGAGGACTAGCTGTACCTCGCACCGAGGAGCTCATCATCGCCCCTATCGACATCTACTGCGCAACGAGTTTCTTCCTCCATCGGCTCGAACAAGCTGACAAGATCCATCGAGAAAGCCTCGCTACGCCCCGCTTACCAGCACCGACGATGTCCCATTTCAACCATCGCAAAAAGTGATCACCAGGCCTCATCGCAAGCAACTCCACAAGACCCATCCAAGACATCATCCATCTGGTCGGATAATTTTCTCTACAGAACTTTCTTAATGTAACACTATTTCCGTCCCCCCCGCACTGAATTAACTACTCATTCGATACCATTTTTATAGCAATAACATTATTATTATAAATCCATCAAGTTCATTATTTTACCTGCCCTATTACTATTTCAATTATTATAACTTTAATTGTGTATTAAACATTTTAACCATAATCAATTTTATTATTCTTTATTATTATTTTGTGTACCATTAGCAATGCCGTCAGCCAACAACAACTAATTATACCTTTTTTTTTTCTTCAATTATTTTTTTTTCATTATTTCTAGGCTTATTAGACACATATTATAACTTCAACCATCTTTTTAATCATTTTAAAACTTTTAATATATTGACAACGTCAATTTTTTTTAATAGTTTAAGATATTTTTGAATTTATATAATTTATCTATTTCATTTTTCTAATTTCATTGTTGACGTCTCCTAACCTCCCCTGCCCATACATTCTCATGCATTACCCCAAAGGCTCCCTGTTCGCAAATTTGTTTTTTTCATTGATTAATCCAACTGAGAAATCCTTCCTCGCTATATCATTCCCAATAGTGAGTTCAGGATACCCAGCTAGATTATTTTTTTATCACCCGGCTCATCATTACCAATCATCTTTTTTTTTTTATTACCATTCAAGTCGGGTAAAATCGTCATTGGCAACAGAACAACCCTTGCAGCTACCTTCCCTTTCTTCATTCCCCAATCTCATATATTCCCCTAAATGGTTAAGGCACATCCACCCTACTTTGGTGGAACTTAACCATATCTCATATATTCCCCTCAAGAGATTATTGCTCGCCAGAATATTTTTTATTAATCCAACTGGAAACATCCTTCCTCGCTATATCGTTTCCTATAGTGATCTCAGGATACCCAGCTAGATTAGTCTTTTTACCCGGTTCATCATTTTTATCATTTTATCTTTTTTTTTTCATCATACAAGCAGGGTACCAGCATTATTGGTAGCAGTAGATCTCTTGCGTTTACCTTTCCCTTTCCACATTCTTGAACCTACATACCTCTCCCTACTAGTCTGAACTAATAATGCAGACGGAACATCTTGAACGTTCTGTTAATGTAAACAGTACCTCACTAACACAAGTTCGTACTGCATTGCAGAACTCATTAAACTATTTCTTTGCAGGAACATTATCAGACATCCCATATACTCTCATTAACCCTCTGCTTCAACTTATAACCTTAGTTCAACTTAATAGTTTTATGCTTTTATTTTAGTTATTTTTTCATTCAATAGGTTCTCTTTTTTTTTTCTTTAAGTAAATTAATTTTAGGGCATTTCTAATTTTTTTTCGCATATTTTCTCAATGTTTTCTTTTATTCTTATGTATTTTTCTTTTTATCATATTCTATACCTTATTGAGACGTCATTATTAAATTACTGTCTTATTTTATACTCCTATATTAATAATAATTTTAACTAATTTGTGCCCAAATTAATTCTTTTGATTTTATAATAGGTTTGTTAGGTCATCATTCATGTTATTTCATTTCCCCCAAACAAACCTTCATCACCGGGGGCACATTCTATAGTATATTTTAAACTGTATAATAATGACAATTTTAGTATATGTCACATATATTTCAATTAGTTAAAGCTTATACATTAAAATATCCTACTCTTCTTTTGGAATGTACACCGTTTTTGTTTGCTGCAACCCCATATTTTGTATATATGCTATATCTTTATTGATAATACCTGTAAACCCCTATTTGTATGTGACACTAAAGGGATAGGGACTCTTTATAGACGACCCCTGAAAACAGGACAGATTTTGGCGGGGGTCAGCAGATGTTTTAGTGGCCATCGACAGGCGGCTCCTGTCTCTCACACACAGTCTCTCCCTCCATGTCTCGGGGATAAACATCCAAGTTTGTGTCATGGCCTCTACCTCTGTCCCGTGGGCTATCCCCGATCCCTCCATGTGCTAACATCTAGCCCTGCCTCTGCTTCTTGTTGTCTGCGTGTGGGAAGAACATCAACACTCGCCTCACGTACACGACTGCCAGTTCATCCATACGTCGAAATGATCATCACATTTGCTACAATATTACATATATAAAAGGAAAACCTTGAAATTTTGACTTTTATAACGTATTTTGCAAGTAACACTTTAGAATACCAATATAGGGATATTTATATCTAGAAAATAGTTTATATCGTGACGAGGATTCGGATTGGACTGTTCAAAATCTTTATTAAAAAAAGTTGTTTGGATAACCAAAAAAATATTTGGTGTCATGCGTAAAACACCAGGCACTTAACTCCCCTCCCGCTATAAATAATAATTTGAGAGGATAAAAGTGAGCACAAGTCATAAAGAAGCATTTCACTTCAAATTTAGTGGTGCTAAGATGATCTCATCCTTAATGGGCTTCCTAAAGAAGCGTTAATCATCGTGCCGAACATGTCTTCGCGCCGCACCCATCTTCTGCCCTTGACATTAAGCAAGGTAATGGGAGCACCTTTGAGTAAATTGCCCCTTTTTTCTCAACGACATTTCCTTCTTAAAGCAAATATTCCGCGTTAATAGGCGATCTAACAGCTTGTAAAAATGTGGGTAGATCATCCCACACAGTTTTAAAAAATATATACATATATATCTTTAACGAATTTTTTTTTTTTTGAAATCGTTTGATCTTGAATTTTCTTCGCGTTTTTAAAAAATGTTTTATCATCGATTTTATGTAAATGAGAAGTTATGTAATTTGGAAAATTTGGTGTTTAGAAAAAAAAAAAACTCTTGTGCGATTTTTTCTCCAGAATTTGTACAGCGATAAATTCGTCACTGGAAAAAATGATGCTATGGATTAATATCTAGCTTGGATCTCAGTAAGAGATCCACATCTTTGTCAAATCTTTTAAATTGTGATTAGAGTCACAGAATATTGTAACACCAGGTCGAGGTCTGGAAGATTCATCAACCTTATTCGTTTCTCCACTCATGTTGGCTGTTTACTGAGTGTGTTTTGACCATCATAAATAAATAAGGAAAGACAAATCAATCTCCTTCAAATAAAACAATTTAGTAGTAACATATAGGGCTCAGGCTCTCCTGGAGCGTATCCAAAGATGTTTATTAAATTTATTAATCACCCTCCTCTCAATAAAAATAAATTTATGTTGACTTTGCTTAGATTTTTAAAGATACTGATGCCAAGAAGATTAATCAAATATGATTTTTATTGATTTACAAGAGAGAGAACAAAATACACTGCTGGCCACCCAAATTTCAACACCAAGAAAGTCAATAGATATCACAACAAAATTTATTTTCTAGATAAAATGTTAACCAAGTATCAAACGAGTAAATTTATAGACTTCTGCGAAGTGTGGTTCCTGCCAGAATCAGTAGCCAGTGTAGCCACCATTGTTGCCACACGCCTCGGCATTAATTCAAAGAGACTTTGAATGTGTTCGTGAGGTACAGCATACCAAGCAGCTTCCACTTGTTGCCAAAGTTGTTCTGATGTGGCAGCTGGAGATGTAATCTGGGTCAATCGTTGAGCAACCATGGACCACATGTTTTCTATCGGGGAAAGATCCGGAGAGCGAACCGGTCAGAGATGAAATTTAATCTGGCGATTGACGAAGAACCTTTGGACAATGCCTATCATGTGTGGTCGCGCATTATTCTGTTGAAATATGGCTGTGGACAAGCCCTGAAGGTAAGGAAGGACAACTGGTTCCAACACCTCGGAGATGTAGCGTTGGCTGTTTAAAGTATCAGCAATGCGTACTAGAGGTGTGCGAGAGTGATATCCAATACCGCCCCATACCATAATACCCGGTGCAGGACCAGTGTGGCGGTGCATAATGCAGCTGTTCAGCATCCTCTCTCCACGGTGTCTCCAGACTCGAATCCGATCATCGTGGTGTTGCAGACAGAAGCGTGACTCGTCAGCAAAGACAATTTCATTTCATTCTGCCGTCCACATCCTTCTTTCATCGCACAATTGGCGGCGGAAACGTCTGTGGTTCTGTGTCAAGGGTAGACGAAGCAATGAACGTCTTGCGGACAGACCACTCTGCTGTAAATGGTGTCGAATGGTACGCGCAGACACTGGATGATGCACGTACTTGGGGCATTGATACTCGGCGTAGATTGATCTTATATAAAGCTATGATACGCTCTACAATAAGCTATGCATTAAATATTTGGTTTCCTTTTATCACTGCAGCAAAAAGATCTAAGTTGAATTCTATACAATATATCAAATATTCTTATTAGATGCATTCATGCTTATAGGACTTCATCATTTTACATCACACATATACTGGCGAAAACTCCTTTACTGTCCGATTATTTTGAATTATCACAAACAAAGTATAATATGAAAAATAGTACAAATGTAACATTGTTGCTTGCACATTGCTTGCACCACGCTGATGAGGGCCAACAGCCCGAAACGCGTCCGTGGTTAGCTTTTCTTGATTAATCAAGAATGGGTATTTGGCCAATTCTGGAATAATTAAAAATCAACGAGAATAGTTGAAATTTATTCCGATAGATGGCGCAAGCCATCAGCAACTTTCAGTTGCACGATAAGGAGATGCCTTTTTCTTAATTTATGCACCTTATCCCAGTACAATGTTACATTTGTACTATTTTTTTCACATTGTGTAGCGTCCTCACGCAATTCTGGCCTTAACTACCCGTTTCTTGATTTTTCAGGATGCCTTAATGACCAAATATTTTTGGTCGTTGAGGTATCCCCCAGACGTTTTTCATTCCAGTTCGCCGCTAGCTCTCTACCTGTGAACATCTTTGCTCTCCTGTTCCTGCCATGGTTCCCTCTAGGAAGAAAAAGAAGAACGCCCAGGAGCCCCTTGTGACCCTCGCTCAACTGCAACAGGAGAACGAGGAGGCGCTGCAACCCTTCAGGAATGCCATGACATCCTCTGGTCCTGTAACCCTGATGCAACTGTACGCTGCCATGGTCGGCTTCATCCAACTGCGGACCGGGCAGTTCAATGCCCTCCTTGCTGAGGTGGAGAGCCTCTCTGGCATCCTCGAGTCCTTTAAGGAGCTGGACGAAGATGCCAACAAGCCCCAGACTGACTGCCACAGCACCCAAACAAGCCCTGCTCCCTGCTTGAAGGAAACCAGCTCCCAGACTGACCCCACCAAGCCCGCCACTACCGCTCCAACCAAGAGGAAGCACCCTGAGGCTCCCTACCCGCCCGCAAAGAGGACCAACTTGAAAGGTCCCGCAAAACCTGCGCCCTCCCGCGTCCCCAAGCCTGCGGCCGCCCAAGTGGAAAAATCGGCGGCCCACACAGTGGTCGTCTCTGACGACCCACAGGCTGACCCTAGGGAGATTTACAAGGCTGTCCGCGCTGCCCACACTCTACCCCAAGGTGTTTGGGCCTCTCTACGCACCAAGGGGAAGCTGGTCCTCCACTCCAGCAATCCCGACATCATCCCTGAGGTTACAACCTCCCTGGCCAGCAAGCTAACGGGAATGAAGGTCCGCCAACAGAAGGTGATCCTGCCTCGCATCTGCCTCTTCAAAGTGGATGAGGCAACATCCAACTCCACCATTGAAGAGACGCTGCTGGGAACTCCTGCTGTCAGCCAACTACCTGGGGACAAGGTGGTGCGCGTGGCGCACCGTTCTGCACCCAGAAACGGGACCTGCACCGCCTTCATCGAGGTGGACCTCAACACCTTCAGAGCTCTGGGCAACCGCGGAAGGATCGTGGTAGATGGAGTGATCCTCAACTTCGAGAAGTCCATCCGCGCACGAATCTGCTTCCGCTGTTGTGGCTTCGGCCACAACTCTGCCCAATGCACCAGAGATCCCAAGTGCTTCCACTGCGGTGAAGGCGGTCATGAAGGCCGTTTCTGCCCCTCTGCTGCTGACCGGCACATTTCCAAGTGCACCAACTGCTGTGCCAAGGGCCTTGCAGACAAGCACGAGGCGCGAGCCTCAAGCTGCCCCACCTTGAAGCTTAGAGCCCTCAAATTCTAGGCTTCCAGGACCTCCTGCCTCCTCAACTGGCCTCCATCCTGGCTTCTCACCCATCAAGGCGCTGTTTCCTTGACCTCTCCAGCTTCTCCCCCCCTGCGATGACACCTCCACTGCCAGATCCTTGGATCCCTTCCCACCAGTTCGCGATCTGCAGCCATAGTAGGGCTAGAAGACCCATTTTTGTAGGCCAATTAGCCCGGATTCTCAACAACAGCCTGGTCGTTGAGGTACAGCTTGCACCACGCTGATGAGGGCCAACAGCCCGAAACGCGTCCGTGGTTAGCTTTTCTTGATTAATCAAGAATGGGTATTTGGCCAATTATGGAATAATTAAAAATCAACGAGAATAGTTGATATTTATTCCGATAGATGGCGCAAGCCATCAGCAACTTTCAGTTGCACGATAAGGAGATGCCTTTTTCTTAATTTATGCCTTATTCCAGTACAATGTTACATTTGTACTATTTTTTCACATTGTGTAGCGTCCTCACGCAATTCTGGCCTTAACTACCCGTTTCATGATTTTTCAGAATGCCTTAATGACCAAATTTTTTTGGTCGTTGAGGTATATTTCTGATTCATTTGATTATGTAAGTGTTGCTATAAACAACTACAATTAATATATTTGCCGAGGAAATAAACTATAAAAAAAAATCCGCAAGTAAATAATATGCCACCGATTGTAATTAAATCGACGATCGGACCAACCGGCGAGAAACTATGCATAATCGAAGCCTCCTTAATAACGAAGATCCTAGACAAATGTGGAATCGAGTATAAGCTTGAGGAAACGGTTCAATCAAAGAAGAGAACTCGCGGCTCCCAATCGGATGACTCAAGATCGCCAACTAGGAGCGAGCGTAATCTGAAGACGCCTAGAATGGACATCGATGAACAAAGTCCCGCCACTGGAATTTCTCAACAAATGAACACAGCTCACCCACCTCAAGACGATGAAGAAAATAACGACAACGATGGCCCATGGACCACAGTCACTAACGTGAAAAAACCGAGAATTCCTCCTGTTATTGCAGAAAATGTAGCAGATTGGAAGCTTCTTTGCCAAGAACTAAAAGGCTTGTGCACGGAACCATTCCAAGTCACGATTTCTGGCAAAAAGCACATAATTAAATCGAAAAACATAGGCGACTTCAAAAAAATCAGGGAGTATGTACAAAAAAATAATGGAGGATATTCCTACAGACTACAGGAGGAAAAACCACTGAAAGTGGTATTGAAGGGGGTAACAACAGCCTTCAAAGAAGAAGACGTCGTAACTGAACTGGTCTCAATGGGCTTCACTGAGGTCATTGTCAAAAGACTCCATAGACAATCGACCAAAATACCGATGAATATAGTCCTAGTAGAGCTACCGAAAAATGAACAAAATAAACGAATCTCTATGGAATAACCGAAATACTTTACCAAAAAATAGTCGTGGAATCATTCAGGACTACAAAACGAGTGACCCAATGCTTTAACTGCCAGGGCTTTGGGCATGGCCAGCTAAACTGTTTTTTGAAGCCCAAATGCGTCAAGTGTGCTGAAGAACACCATTCGAAGGATTGTCCAAGAAAGTCGAAACAGCTCCCACCAAAGTGCGCTAACTGTGGAGAGGCGCACACAGCCAATTACCGCGGATGCCAAAATTTTCCGAAGCCACAACAACAGCAGCTAAAGCCTCCCAGACAAAACTCCCCTAACACCATACCTCAAGCAAGCTCCACTAAAACAGAAGAAGCAACTGTTGAAAAACAAAAGGCAAGTTACGCTGAAACTGAAAAAAAGAAAACTACTCGTTCTGACACCAGGGAACTGTGCGAAAAGTTATTAGAAATTATCAAAACTTACTTACAATGAAAGGCAAATTACCTTTGAAAATCGTTTTCTGGAATTGCAACGGAATCAAACTCAAAAAAGAAGAATTTCTACATTTTTTAGAAGAAAACTCAATAGACATGGCACTGCTCAGTGAAACACACTTAAAACCATCTGTCGACCTCAAACTCAGAAACTATCAGACAATAAGAGACGATAGAATCGTTGGAAGGGGCGGTGGAACGGCAATAATTCTAAAAAACTATCTTAAATATAAAAAAGTGCTGATTCAAACATCTAACATGGAAAACACCACAATTCTAATGAAACCAGATGGAAGGGCAGTAGTGCAGATATCGTCAATCTATAAGAAACCCGATCTACCACTCCTGGAGGAAGATCTGAATCTCTTGTTAGAGAATAATCAATCAGTAATCGCTGCAGGAGACTGGAACTCCAAGCACCCTCTTTGGGGCTCAAGAACCTCCAATAATAGCGGAACCGTGCTTCATAATTTTTCCGAAAAAGAAAACCTGGACATTGTCGCACCTTCTTCACCCACGCACTACAGTCCTTTGGGTAATCCAGACTTTCTAGACATCGCAATTCTTAGAAACATCCCCTGGACTTCGAGGATTAAGACCCTGGATGCCTTATCTTCAGATCACCTCCCAGTAATCCTAGAGCTGACCTGCCCGAAGGATGAATTCACGACTAGGGCTTGCCGACTCACTAACTGGGTACACTTCCAACAAGACTTAATTTCCAGTACGCCTCCTAGAGTACCCTTGAAAACGGAAGCCAATATTGACTCAGCAGTGTCATACTAAATGATAAAATCTACAACAGCTACTCGAAAAACACAGTTATATCATCCTCTTCATCAAAACAGAACCCCTCGACCAAGGCCTTGATAAAAGAAAAGAATAAAGCTCGTAAGAGATGGCAAGCAACCTGGGATCCAGCCCATAGAGCCATTTATTTAAACCTACAGGGAAAAGTTAACAAAGCCCTCAAATCCGACTCCACCGAGAACTGGAATCAATTCATACACAAGATTGAATCAAGCCCAAAGGACTTCTGGAGAAAAGCAAAACCCATCAGGAAAAAAACGGAAAGGATCTCAAGCTTAGTAACGAACGGCAAAACCTTATTGACCGACAAAGAAATCGGAAATGAACTTGCAGAACACTTCTCCAACCAGTTCTCCAAGGAAAAAGAAGACCAACCAAATATAACTTATAATCACCAACAAGAAAAGATGCTCACAATGACGACACCAAATGAAGTCAAAGAAGTGATTAAATACTTAGCTAACCACAAAGCTCCTGGCCATGACAATATCACTCCGCAAATGGCCAAGAATCTTCCCATCAAATGGATTGTATTTCTAGCTGGAGTATTCAACGCCGCACTGCACTTGTGTTACTACCCCAAAGTCTGGAAGCATGCTATCATAATTCCAATTCCAAAAAAATCCGCTAAATCCCCTGAAGATCTAAGACCTATCAGCCTCATCCCCACCATCGGCAAAATTTACGAAAGAATTATTTTACGTAGACTTCAGATGTACTTGGACAACTCTAACTTCATCATCCCGCAGCAATTCGGATTTAGAAGGGGGCATTCAACAACTCACCAACTCATTGCAGTTCTGGACTACATCCAGATAAGAAGATCCCACAAGGAAGTGGTAGGTGCTGTCTTTCTAGATTTTGCGAAAGCATTTGATAAAGTTTGGCATAATGGCCTTATAAAGAAACTCACAAAACACCAGTTTCCAAGTGACATTATCAATTTTATGCAGAATTATCTACAGGGCAGGACATTTTCAGTCAAGCAAGGAAATTTTATAACTGAACCAAAGCCAATCCAGACTGGAGTACCTCAAGGCTCTATCCTCGGACCCTACCTTTTCAATATTTACATTAATGACATCCCACTGCACTCTAAATGTAAACTTAAGCTCTTCGCAGATGACACAGCAATTTTATTTAACTCTAAATCAGTCAACCTATTGGTTACTCAGCTTCAGAATTACCTAAATGACATAATCAAATGGTGCGATGAGTGGAAACTAGACATTAACCCAACTAAGACTCAAGCAATACTTTTTCCCCCAAGAGATAACAAAAAATTCAAGCCACAAACCAACTTGACAGTAAACTCAAGCACTATTAGTTGGGCCGACCATGCCAAGTATCTTGGTGTCACTTTGGATTCGAAATTAAAATTTAACCTACATGTCCAAAACACCATAAGAAAGGCAAAGATAGCCAAAATATCTCTATCAAGCCTGCTCAATTTTAAAAGTAATTTAACAACAAAGCATAAATTCACGTTGTACAAAACCTGTATTCTACCCATCATCACGTACGCACTACCAGTCTGGGGCAAATATATCACACCTACGGATAAAAAAAGAATAGATGCCTTCATGAGGATTTGCTTACGAACCACTATAGGAGCCCCATTCAATCTTTCAAACAAAATTCTCAAAGAAGATCTCAACCAGCCTAATCTAGAAGAGATTTATCAAGACTCTGCAACAAGACTATTCTCTCAATTTCAAAAATCATCAAATCCAACTATACAAGAAATTGTTCAAAATCAAGGTGACCTCAGCCACCGAATCCGACGACCTGGACCCAATGGCTAGCTGACAGCCAAACACCCAACAACTGCCCTCCTGTAAGGTTCCGGGGGCCACTCCAGCATTACAACTCGCAATGTGTAAATAATCTGGACAAGGTGACTCGCGAGCTGTGCTCGAATGTAACACCTGCAAATTGAGATGAAATAAATAAATAAATCGTTGAGGTACAGCTTGCAACACGCTGATGAGGGCCAACAGCCCGAAACGCGTCCGTGGTTAGCTTTTCTTGATTAATCAAGAATGGGTATTTGGCCAATTCTGGAATAATTAAAAATCAACGAGAATAGTTGATATTTATTCCGATAGATGGCGCAAGCCATCAGCAACTTTCAGTTGCACGATAAGGAGATGCCTTTTTTCTTAAAGTATAATATGACAAATTCTCTCACAGATCAAACACTCAGAAAACCCCTTTAAAAAGAATTTAAAAAACTATATCTGGATCTAAAATTTAAGTTTTATCTTTCTCAATCTAATGAACTGTTCAAGAAATTCTTTCCGATTGCTGTCCCAAATTTCATTTCTTCTGATAAATTCACTACTTTATTCTTAACAGGCAAAGGACCCTTCTTAAGTTTCCTATTCAAACTGAATGCTATCAATGATCCAACATGTGAATGCCGCTTAGATGTTGAATCACCAGAGCATCTACTTTTAACTTGCCCTCTGACTAATCAAATTGTATGTAGATACTTTGAAACATTACCAAATTCTCTTTGTGTATATATTCTATCTTATGAGAACTTTGTTAAGTTTAGAACTATTTGTACAATAATTTACAAAACAATACTAATCCATCGTGTAAATATTTAATAATATATATGTAAATAATACTAGCACAGCACAATAGTCCTTTGGACTTCGTGCTTTTGTAACAATAAATAAAAATAAATAAATAAATGCGTTACAGACTGAATGTGCTGTGCTACGGTTCGTGATGCGACTGAGCGATCTGTCACTGCCATGCTAACAATTTGCCTGTCAGCACGTGAAGTGGGGCACTGAGGTGAATGCGATCGAACACGTCGGTCCGTCGTACCTTCCAGCATCCAACGATCACATATCCGCATTACAGTTGTTTGGTTTCGTCCAACATGACTACCGATTTCCCTGAAAGATAATTCACAATCTCGGTAGACCACTATCCTTCCTCTATCGAAATCGGATACTTGATCGAAATATGATCGCATAATTGATCGTTTTTTTTTTAAACACAAGAAAAACCCAATTGCTGAACTTGAAATCGTCGAAATCTCCAATCCTCAAATAGTGCTTTGAAGTGGAGCCACAGGCGCGCGTGATGTGCGAAATTCTAATCATTTGCCTATCTCACCTCCCCTAAAGCATGTTGTAAATTTCATGTTATTTGCATGCTTCTTTCAGGGTGTTGCATTTAGGGTGGCCAGCAGTTTATTAAAATTAAGCTAAGAAAAGAAAAGTTTTCTTTTCTATCCTTTCTCTTGATAATAGATGATAGATTTTTAAAAATTATATATATACATTTTTAGATTTTTTTAGAGCCTATTTTAAAAACAATATAGTGTAAAAATGGAGATAAATGGCGCCAGCCCTATTATCCCCATTTTTACATCACACTCTCACATACAGAGCGAGCGGCCACGCTTTTCTTGAGCTCCGCCGTTTTCCGCCTTTGGCGGGTGGATAAGTGTTGGCAGGTATGCCGAATTTTATACTGGCTGAAAGCCCTTTGAAAGCTGATTGTGTGACTGAAAGGAAATAGATTTCTGCGAAAATCAAATCTCAAAACAAATTCTCTATTGGAATGCAGAAAACTGCAAATGATGTAAATTCGCCTGCTGACAAAGACTATGCAAATTTTGCCACGTCGAACGACATTGCGACTAAGACGCCTTCAATCGGCGCTGTATAAGTTCAAAAGATCCGGATATCGGGGACGGCTACACCGTGGTGCAAAATAAGAAAAGGGGCCGCGGCTCGGGAGCACCAGGCAACACAGCGGCGCAGTCCAACAGCGCCGGAACCACCGGAGCTACTCGGCGACAGCGATCGTCGGGAGTATGGACGCCGCGGATGCAGGAGATGAAAGCCACGAGAGCACATATCACGGAAGCCAGGGCGCGGGAGGCGTCTTCCACCCAGGAGCAGTGCGTCTACATAGAGCACTACCCTGAATTTGCGCCTTACCACTACTTAAGGCGATAAAGAGGTCAGAGGGGCCAGACACATCATACAGCTCAGCAGGATTAATGGACATGTCTTGATGGGTCTGACCATCAAGGCTCTTGCGAAATGCCTCATTGACGGAGGCCTTGAAATTGAAGGCACGATCCTAAGGACCTTTCCCTTCCGTAAAAGGTCGGAGAAACTAACCATCGGGAATATCCTTTTCTGCGTGGAGGATGCCGTCATCATCGACGCCTTTCAGCCTTATGGGCACGTTACCTCCATCGCCTCCAAGCAACTTACAGCTAGGGAGTATGGCTACACTGACGGCCGCCGTGAAGCTTACATCCTCCTCCACGACGGCATAAAAGTCGAGAGGCTTCCCACCCGCCTAGATATAAAGACCAAAGGCGACACCTTGTCGGCGTTCCTGACCTTCGGGATAAGGTGCCCCAAATGCAACAACCAAAGTCACCGCAGAGCCACCTGCCCCATGCTTGCTAGGCAGACCATCGGCCCCAAGCAAGCATCATCACCCTCCCCCACTAATGTCCCATTACCGACCGCGCCTCAGCTGCCTAGCCAGCTAGCACCCGCGCCTTCTACACCAGCACCCCTGCTCCTTCTGTGGAGGTTCCAAGTAATGGTCCCGCGGCCCACACTTAGCCCCGTCGCTCCACCGCGCCTCACCCTGCTGAACCGGCGTCCGCTTCTCCCCCTGAGGAGGAATTAGCTCCAGCTGTTGTAGCCCTTCCGCTTCCACTACCTGTCCCGACGACCCATGATCTCCAGACCGCTCCTGCACCCATTGAGTGGGACGAGAACGAGGAACGCGAGAATCGGATAATGAAGATAGTCAAACAAAGTAACAATGCAACTTTCCTGAGCTCCCTATATGAGGAAAATATAATCAGGAGAAAAATAACGTTCGCAGTTCTATACCGCAGTGATAGGAATCATATCTTCGAGCGACTCTCGCCTGAAAACAAGATTATTCTCTCCAAATTCCTCAACATTGCCATCGAGCATGTTGGGGACAAGAACTCTGTCATTGGCAAAGGCCTGTCCGAACCCAAGGCGGCTTTAAGCTCCTGATAGGATCCAGACGTCCTTTCGGAGATGGCTTCCTCTGGTGTAAATATTTGTCTTTATTTTTAACTCTAATTGTGAATTCTCATTTTGCTGTTGACTAGATGTCAACAAATTATTTTTATTTGTCACACACACACACACACACTCGAGCGGCGGCCACGCTTTCGCGAGCTCCGCCGTTTTCGCCTTTAGAGTGCGTGTGAAGGGCGTTTAACCTGGCAAGTGTGGTACTGGCAGAGAGCCCAGGATGTACTGAAAAAGTGCCTGAAAGGCCCAGCATCCTGCTACAAACAGGCGAGGAATTATCGCCAAAAAACGAGAATATGAAGAAAACAATTGAAATTTCTTCTAATAATCAAAAAGATGCAAATCCGCCGGCAGGCGATATGCATGTAAATCCGGCCGCCGCGCGTGGTGACGTCACGGCGCCGAAGACTGCTGCTACGACCAGCGCAACTGCAGCCAGCCCGACCTCGCTCAACTGGGCCGACAGCGAGATGACGGAGGTGGGCGCCAACGACGACTTCATCGTCGTGAAGGGCAAGAAGAGGCGCCGCGGCTCAACATCACCTGAGCACGCTGCAAGGCAGCCCAACAAGCCTGGAGAGCAGCGCAGCTCCCAGCAGCGGAAGCGGCCAGCAGGGCCGAGAGCAGTGCCGCCTCAGGAGATCAAGGCGACACGCGCCAACATCGCCGAAGCCAGGGCGAGGCAGGCCACCACCAACCACGAGAACTACATCTTCGTGTAGCTGTGCCCTGACATCCCGGACTACTCCTACCTCAAGGCAATTGGCAACCTGGTCGGAGGGCCCAAAAACATCACACAATTCAATAGGATGAACGGCCACTACATCGTGGGCCTCGCGAGCAAGAACCTTGCGAGCCGTCTGGTGGAGGAGGGCCTGAACATCGAGGGAACACTCCTCAAGGTCTTCCCCTTCCGCAAGAGGGCCGAGAGGATAATCGTGGCCAATCTCCCCGGCTTTGTAGAGGACGCCACCATCGTGCAGGCCCTGCGTAAATATGGAAACATCACCTCCATCGCCCCCATCATGATCAAAATGGGGGAGTACGCCTTCAGCGACGGCCGCCGGGAGGCGTTCATCCTGTTCCACGAGGGCGTAAGGCTGGAGACGCTGCCCACCCGAATGACCATCCACTCCAAGGGAGACACCCTGTCGGCCTTCCTCTCCTTTGGAATCAAGTGTTCCAAATGCGGTAAACAGGACCACCGCAGAGCCAACTGCCCAGCTCTCGCCAGGCAAGGGAACGGCAACCCCAGGCAAGCAGCGTCTCCCACCGACGCAAGGCCTCCCCCTCCTCCTCCTCCTCAGCAGCCAAGGAAGCCGGCACCGGCGCCCGCAAAACCGGCGTCCCCTGTCCAACCGAGGAAGACTTCAACCGAGGCTCAGGCGATCCCCTCGGCACACCAGCCTGCCGAACAGATGGATGTCACCCCCCCGCCCCTGCAGCCCACCCTGCTTCCCTGGCTGCCCCGCGGCCCCCCGAGCCTCGCATCTCTCCGCTCGACCACGAGATGTCGGTGGAGGGGCTGACCTCACCTCCATCCACGCCTGCCCGGGGAGAATCCGCACTCAAACAGCTGCTGAAACACATCGAGGAGACCCCCACCCTTTCCATCGACTGGCACAAGCTGCCCGGCCTTAACTGCAAGGACGCACAGCAGCTCCTCACCTCTGAGACCACCATGAAGAGGCTAGCGCCCACGCTGACAGAAGAACAGGTCGCCACCCTCGACAAGTTGCACGACACCTTCAAGGCCTCGTGCCCAGACTCCAACTCCACCATCCGCAAGATCCTCCAGAAGACCAGGAAGGTCCGGCGAGATCTACAGCGCTAATGAACCACCGCGTCGCCACCATCAACGCGCGAGGGCTTGCCACTCGGGGGAGGAGCCTTGCCCTTTGTCATCTCCTCAAACAACATCACGTGGACATCGCGTTTGTCCAGGAGACAAACGCATTTCATCTGGGCAGCGGCCAAGACCTCTGCCTCGGCTACAGCGCTGTTATATTGGCCCATCCCGTAGCCATCTCGGGATCCGGACTCGCCTGCGTCTTCGGACCAGGCGTCGCCGTGCTACGACAGCGTATCCTGTGGCCGGGCCACATCGCCTTGGCAACAATAGATGTCCACGGCGAGGAGATGACGGCCATCGCCGTTCATCTGGCACATGAACCCCGGGAGCGAAACCGGCAACTGGAGCTCCTGGCGGCGACAGCGGCACAAGAGGAGGAGGGGGCCTGCTGGATCATCGGCGATTTTAATATCAGGGATCGGGGCCCCTCATCATCATCATCGTCGGATGCCCTCGCCGCTCTTCTGGACCTGGCCGCGCTGATCGACGTGGCCACCCAGTTCGACGCCGCCCACCTGCCCACCAGAGTCGCCATGCACGGCGACCAAGTCGAATCGAACCGCCTGGACCGGATACTCGTCCCTGCTGGAGTCCTGGAGCGCGTGTCCATCTACGCGACCAGCCACTACCACCTCTCGGACCACCGCCTCGTGCTGCTCCAGGTGGGCCCGCCCACCACCGCCGTCTCCTCCCCCACCCAGCCTCGCTTGACCGCGATGCTCCGCTCGGGCCTTGCTCTCGGACATCTGGCTGGCTACATCCGGGAGTTGGAGGAAGACGCAGCGCACGATGACGACGACGGGACCTTCTGGGATAGGTGGACCTCCATCAAAGCGGGGCTGCTGGCGGAGGCCAGATCCCTGCACGACCCACGCCACGCTGCCAGTGACAGCTACGTCTACAGGGCGAGACGTTACATCGCGGCGCAGCTCGAGGCCTCCTCCATCCGGGCCGACTACCCATCGCTGCCGGACCTGGCACGCGCCATCCGCCTCCGACGCCCGGTCAGCGTCATCAGGGACGACGATGATAACGTCATCGAGGGCCCCGAGCTTCGGCGGAGGGCGTTCGCGACCTTCCAGCCCCGCTTCGCCCGTCCCACCACCGATCCAGCTGCGGGAGCTGCCTTCATCGCCAGCAGCGCGCCCACCACCACCTGCGAGCTGAGTGAGGAGGACCCGCTCCACCGGCCGGACATCAGCCCCAGCGAGATCGCCAACGCCATCGAGCACCTCCCTCGCGGAAAGGCCCCCGGCTGGGACGGCTTGCCGTGCGAGCTCCTCGTCGCCTTCAACGAGGACTTCTTCGCGGAAGCTCTGGCCCGGGTGTTCGCGGCTTCACGGCTCCGCGGTGCCCTACCTCCGTCGACGCGGCGCAGCTCCATCTGCCTCGTGCCCAAGGCCCGCGGAGGTCGCGGCCTAGACGGCTACAGGCCCGTCGCGCTGCCCTCGGCCGACTACAGGGTCCTGGCCGCCATCCTTCACCGGCGCCTCAAGCCCCACCTGCAGACCCTTGTGCCGGAATGCCAGACTTACGCCGTCCCCGGGAGGTCCCCGTCCTGGAACATCGCCAAGGTGACGGATGCTGTTGAGGAGGCAACCGCCATGGGCTCGCCGCTGGCCGTCATGGGCGTCGACTTGGAGTCCGCCTTCGATTCCCTGGACCGCGGCTTCCTGGAGTCCCTGATGACGTCCCTCCACCTCCTGGTCGACCACCTCCAGCAGGGTCCTCGGGCTCGACATCGCCCCCAGAAGCTCCGTAGCCCATCAGGAGCAGCATCTTCTCGCCCTCCTGGAGTCCGCCTGCCGCAGATGGACGCCCTTCACCCGCGGCCTATCCCTCGTCGGACGAGCTAGAGCGGCGAACTCGCTGGTGGGCTCCAGGGGTGGGCTGCAGGGAATCGCCTACGCCGACGACATTGTCCTCCTTTTCCATCGCGACGAAGAATTCGAGCGGGTGGCGACCGTCCTCGAAGACTTCAAGCGGGCCTCCGGTATCGCCGTCAACCTCGGGAAGAGCGCGGGCCTTTGGTGCGGAGCCTGGCGCAACCGCGGCGACTCCCCTCTCGGCGCCTCCTGGTCGACCACCTCCATCAGGGTCCTCGGGCTCGACATCGCCCCCAGAAGCTCCGTAGCCCATCAGGAGCAGCATCTTCTCGCCCTCCTGGAGTCCGCCTGCCGCAGATGGACGCCCTTCACCCGCGGCCTATCCCTCGTCGGACGAGCTAGAGCGGCGAACTCGCTGGTGGGCTTCACTATCCAGCATCACCTGCACGGGTACCTGCCATCACCCCCGACCATCGCCAAGCTGCAGGCCAGACTAGCGAGGTTCGTCTGGGGGCCCGAGCACACGGCGTGGCTTCCCGCCGCCGTCATGGCGAGGCCCGTAGCCATCGGAGGCCTCGGCCTCCTCGACCTGGCAACCCAACTCCAGCTCGCCTGCCTCAAGGGTGTGCAGGTCGCGCTCCGCGGAGGCAGGAACGGCTTCGACTGGCTGGTCGACAGCGGCAGCGAGGCCTGGATCCGCCCTCCACCAGACGGCACGCGTCTCCAGCCCCGCCGTCTCCGGTTGCTGAAGCTCTGGGAGGAGGCCTCCAAGATCCTGAGCCTCAATCACCGGGCGGTCCCCGCATCCCTGCTGCTGGACATCCCAATCATCGGTGGCTGCCGGTTCCTTCGCCCTCCCGACCTCCTGGCCCCTGCCCGCTGGCGCGGTGCCCGAGTCCGGGACCTTCTCGCGGAGGGCCACCTCACCGCCCGACCTACGCGCTCGGCCCTGGCTGACGCCGCGGCCCTGAGCGCCTTCTGTCGGAGGCTGACCTCCGAGAACGCCGTGGGCTTCGGGGCGGAGTCTGCACCCTCATCTAGCTCTTTAGCTGCGGCCATGGTGCTGCGAGGGAAGGCTACGCCGTTCCTCAACGGCCTCACGACCCGCTCGGCCTGACGGGCCCTGGATCGCCCGCGCCTCGCCGCCACGCCCATCTCAAGGTTTACCTCGAGATGGTCGCCCACCATCGGTCCACCACCATCCAGGATCGACTGGGCCTCGCTGCGGCGCTGCGCCCACTCGGGCCACGAGGCTGACGCGGCCCTCAAGTTGGCCCTCCACACCCTGCCCCATCCGGCCCATCCTGCCTCGGTCGGCCCCTCCTGTCCTGCCTGCGGGTCCATCGACCGCTCCCTCGGCCCTCATCAGAGAGGCCTTCAACATCATAGGGCGGCCCCTTGACCTGCAGGCTTGGATCTTCGGCGGGTCCGGCCTTGAGGACGACGTCCTTTCCATCCTGGCGTCGGCAAAGTTGCGAATCTATCGCTACTTTGTCCAGGTTGGGCTCGGTGTTGTCTTTGTTTTAGATTTGAAAAAAAAAAGAAAGACAATACAAGGTCCCGATGGCTTAACCTGAACTAAACGTTCCTAGCTTTACAGTAATGCTGGAAACTGATTTGAAAATTATAAATTGGTAAATCAATACCTTTGTTGCAGGGTTCAGTAGAAGTGTCACAACGTTGAATGACGAAGCCTAAGTTAGTAAACAGTGATGAAGAATTAATACTTATTGATAGAAATATTTATTTAAAAAAGCACACAAATTAATATCACTACAAATGTTATTCAAAAGCAATTATTAAAATTTATGAAGGGATAGTTCCTTTTCTGGCCCGTCAAAACCAAACGTTAAGTCGAAAAGCAGCCTTTGTTTACCGGAAGTTTTAGGGCTAAGTCTTTGTTCTTGCTCGCGCATGCGCGGGCGGCGACAGCCGGCCGTGTTGCCACTGTTCGGTTGGTCCAAAAAAGTTCCTATTTTCGTGTCACTCTCCCACCTTGACCTTTTGAACTTTGCTATAAGGTCAATATTAATTAAAAAAACAAACTTCAATTAAACCTAATCGGTAACTTGACTCTTCTTCCAGAACGCGTGTAAACTTTCCCTACTTTTACTGGAGTAGTTTTCTCTTGCGCAGACGTGGACTCCACACTGGATGTTTTCTCCCTGACGATCTCATCCTCCGCTGGCTTAAGCTCCCCGTCGCCTTGCTCTACGTCCTCAGATGGTACTTCCAGTGGGAACAATCGTTGAACTGCACGCTTCATGAATCCAGACTTAGTCTTAACTTCCACAAGTCTTCGCACATTGTCAGTTCCAGGAAACACCCTCGTAATCTTTCCCATAGGCCAGTTTATTTGTTTCCTGTTTTCAACCTCCACAAGGACGATATCTCCAACTTTTAACTGTCGTTGTTTCTTGCGATTGTCGTGATGCACCAACAATCCTAGGTACTCGCTTCTGAACCTCTTACGGAAATCCTTCAGGAGTCGCTTGCGTTTCTCATAGCTCTTCCCAAAGTTACACCTGAATTCATTTAGATCAATTTCTCCTTCAGCTCTTGGTTCTCGAAGAAACATCTCTGGGGTTAATGGCACAAGATCATCATTGTCCTCAGCAATGTAGGTGAGTGGTCGCGCGTTGATAACTCGTTCACAGTTTTCGAGGATCGTCACCATTTCTTCGTAGTTGACAACACGTTTTCCCAGCAATCTTCGAAGCAGTTTTTTGGTGAGTCCAACAATTCTCTCGATCCAACCTCCCCACAACGGTGCTGCCGGAGGATTTAGCTTCCATTTCACTCCAAAATTAACTCGATAAAGCTTGTTCCGGAGTCCAACTAGATTCGTCCCATTATCTGAGTAGATGACTGCAGGGCAACCTCGTCTTGCTACGAACCTCTCTACTGCTCCCACCAATGCTTCTGTCGATAATGAAGTCACCAGTTCGAGGTGGACCGCACGGTATACACCACAGGTGAAGATGACGAACCAAACCTTCTGTCCATCTTCCAGATATAAAGGTCCTCCGAGGTCAATTCCTGTCACCTCAAAAACCACAACATCTTGTACGCGATGTTGAGGCAACGATGCCTCTGGTACGTCGACTCGCTTGGCTTCAAATCGTCGACAGCGAGGACATTTATGAATTACATGACGAACTAGTTGTCGAGCTTTTGGAATCCAGAACTTCTCTCTTAGTACTGATCGCAGCGTCTGGGCTCCACAGTGGTACATTTTCTCGTGGACTGATTTCACAATTAGCTCTGTGACCGGATGATTCGTTGGGATCAAAATTGGCAATCGGAACAGTTCATCATCATTTCGATTCACTATCCTCGTTTTCACTCTCCATAATCCTTCTTTATCTTGGAACGCGTGTAGCTGCTTCATCTTGGGATCTTCCTCACCGATCGATTCACTCTGTATTATCTTAACTAGGGACTTTTCAGCACTGTCTAGCTCCTCTTGTGAGATGACATCTCCTTTGTATTCAGAGGGCTTGAAACGTAGCATCCACGCGATTACTCTCAGTATTTGTGTTAGAGTCACTTCACGTTTTCCCTCGTATAGATTCAGATACCATGGATTCTCCTCGGGCTTTTTGGCTACAAATCCAACCACCACAGTCTTCCTCCTCTCTTCTTCAATGGCTTCCAGATCATACTGTACTTTTGATACTGGCCAGTCTTCTTTCTTTTCCTGAAGCCATTTTGGTCCCTCCCACCATCCGGATTTTATGACTTTCGATGGGGATTCACCACGGGATGGGAGATCTGCTGGATTGTGTTCCCCTGCGACATGGTTCCAATCTTCACTCTTCGTAAGTGTTGTGATCTCCTTGACACGGTTGGAAACGAACTGAGCCCAATTCTCTTGTTGTTGTATCCAGTATAGGGCAGGACTGGAGTCTGTCCAACATTGAATCTTCTTCGGACTTTCTTCTAAATTTTCCAGAACATGCACCAACAGTCGTGCTCCAATCAAACAGGCTAATAGTTCCAGTCGTGGAATCGTGATCCTCTTAATAGTTGCCAGTCGATTTCTTGCTTCAACGAATCGCACAACTATGACTGACGCATTCTCTATTCGCATGAAGATCACCGTTGCGTACGCTATAGCTGAAGCGTCACAAAACACGTGCAATGTTGTTTTTCCTTTGATAGGTAAGATCCATCGAGGTATCTTGATCTGATCCAATTCTAAAGCTTGCTTCCTCCATTTTATGAACTCGACCCGTCTGTCTTCGTTCAGCGGTTCATCCCATGATTTATTCTCCTTCCAAGCATCTTGAACCATCTTCTTAATTTTGATTGTAGCTGGACAGGTAAATTGAATCGGATAAAAAATGCGATGGCAGGCTGACAAGATACTTCTCTTTGTGATTGATTTTTCTTCATCTATATTTTTCAATGACTGCACATTAATGGCAATAGTGTCAGTCTGAAGGTGCCATTTCATACCCAAAATAGAGGCTGGATCTTGTTCTGTGATTCCAGGTTCATTCCACATCCAGTCTCGTAACTCAAATTTGGCTTGCATCATGATGTCGGAGGATTCCTTGATAAATTTTTTGACATCATGTGTAGATGACAAACTAAGAATGCAGTTGTCGACGTAAAAACTTCGGGCAAGAAGTTCTGCGCACCTATTATCTTGAAACTGCGGCAGGCTCAAATGATACTTAATGGTTGCAGCTAGTAGAAAAGGACTTGAGGTAAGGCCAAAGACTACTCGGCAATGCCTGTAAAATTTTAGTGTCTTCTGGTCCTTTTTCCACCAAAGGAACCGAAGGAATTCACGATCTTCTTCTCGAACCTGAATCTGGAGAAAAGCTTTTCGTATGTCTGCAATGATGCCATACTTTCCAAGTCTGAACCGCAAGAGCAAATCAGGAATGAGCTCAATCAGGTTGTCTCCTTTTTCCAGACATTGATTTAATGATGGGAGCCCCTTTTTCTTGCAACTTGCGTCGAATACTGGACGAATAGGAGTGGTGTGACTATCCTTGAGCACTGGGCGATGAGGGAGATAATTGCACTCCTCCCATTTAACCTCAACTTCCTCGATGATTTTCTCTTTTTCCCACTCCTCAAAAATAGTATCATACTCCTCATACAGCATCTTGCCCTGGACATTCCTTGTTGTAGTCAGCAATCTATTTTCTGTAGTTCGGCGATTGACTGGAACTGGTGGATGTCCAGCTATCCATGGTAGTGACACGATGTATCTTCCGCTTTCGTCTCGTTTCACAGTCTCCTTGAAATGAGTGTTGGAGGCTTCGATTAAATCTTTCCTAGATTTTGTTTCTGCTGCATCCATGATACCAAGCACATCTAATTTCCATAAATCCTGTACGTCAAAACTATTAACGTGAAGTGAAGTCACGATCAGGCATGAATCTTCCATGTCGTTCCCTATTGCTGGTCCCATTACTGTCCACCCCAGCTTGGTTTCTGTCGCCACAACTCCACTTTGCAATATTTTCATTCTGCCTGTCAGAATGCTGCTGAGCAAGTCCGAACCAATTAACATGTGGATCGGTCTCTCTTCGCCTTGGTATACGTCAGTCAAGTTGATCCCTCGAGCTTTTAACTCATTGAGTATAGTATGATCCTGTACTTGACTGATGTGTCCGCAAATTACTTCCTGATCCAAGAATTTGAGATCATCCATGTATTCGTTGTTGAGGCTGGAAACATTTACTTTGTACACATTGTGCTTCTTTTGAAGAATTTCTCCGCCTCCAAATAGATTGTGGGTAAGTGTAACTTGCTGCACTCTCTTTAGGCCCAGTGCGTCCACCATTCTCTTTGAAATATAGGACCTCTGGGATCCACAGTCAAGCAACACTCGAACATTATGCTTCCCCTTTGGTCCGCTTATCTTGACTATCAGAGTTTGTAGATAGACTCCTCCTACGGTAGCGTTGTTTAAAGTTGTTGACGTGAATTGATTGGCGATCTCTTGCTCTGTTGCAGGACTTTCCCCTGAAACCTTTAGTTCCGCTTTTTGGTGATGAGAAGTCTTCTGGGCTTCCAAAGTAGGACACATAATGGCGTAATGCTTCCCTCCGCAGACAGGACAACGTGGCTTAATCCGGCATTTCTTGAATGCGTGGCCAGGAAGCAGGCACCAAAAACAAACATTCTTCCCTTTAGCCTTATCTTTCTTCTCTGGTAGATGCATCCGCTGTCCACTGTAGCATTCTTGACTCGGGTGACCATTCCCACAAAAGATGCAGTTGTTTCGCATCCGAGTGGTGTTGGCGATCTGAGTGGTGTTGGCGAGGTCAGTAGCCGATGGCATTTTACTTCCAGTATTCTTCTTAGAAAGAGATTTCCTGTTTGATCGATCATCCTTCGCATCTTGATTGTTGTCGATCTTGAACGCTGCTTTGGCCATATTCACTCGACTCTCGCCCTTCACTTCTGTCTTCAAAAACGTCATGAGTTGTGTCAACTTATCCTGTACTCCTCTTCCGCTCACCGTATATTGACTTCGTTCCCATACTCTCAGGGTGTCCTCTGGTAGCGCTGATTCGACGAGTGGGTACAGCATAGCCGCAAACTTGTCACGAGCGACGCCCAATGTTTCTAATGCTCGCAGTTGAGTCTCCAGTCTATCGTAAAGCTTCACTACAGACATCTTACCTTCGGCTCTCACATTCTGAAGCACATTCTGAAGCAGGTCACGCACATAAATCTCAACAAGCATTTCATCCTCTCCAAAACGTGATTTGATATACTCGATGACTTTAGGGTAGTTGTCGGCACTCGGTGGAAAACTTTCGACTGCTTCTCTTGCCTCGGAGTTCTCGGCAGTGGCTTGAAAGAGATACTGAAACTTAGTTTCTGGAGGCATCTGTGGATCCCGGTCAATAGTGCTGAACTGACTCCAGAATGTAATCCATTCTCTTGGTTCTCCCCCAAACTTCTTGAACTCCAGCTTCGGTAGTCGATAGTTCATTGCTGCTGTGCCGCTGATTGTACTAGTACTAACGTCATCCTCTTCCGCAAGAGCCTCGAAATCAGTCATAATGTTACTGAAATTATCTTCGTACTCACAAACGGATTCGTACTCAGCAGTGAAAATGTCTTCAGACGCTGATTCTCGTAGCAGAGCTTCTTCCATCCTCATGTTCAATATTAAAAGCTTTTCATGGTGGGTCTGGAGTCGGCGGAGGATTTTCTCTACATCTGCTTTCTTGACTTCCTTCTTCTTGATCTCTGTCTCGAGCTCATTGAACGCCTTGGTGAACATTGCACGCACTGGCGTCCTAAGCCTTTTCAGTTCAGCACTACTAACTGGTTGGTCAGCCATCCTGAGAAGTAATCACTGGTTCACAGTTGCACCTTTGTGTAATCAGTAATTCTTCAATCTTTATCCTGTCGACTGCGCCAAAATGTTGTCTTTGTTTTAGATTTGAAAAAAAAAGAAAGACAATACAAGGTCCCGATGGCTTAACCTGAACTAAACGTTCCTAGCTTTACAGTAATGCTGGAAACTGATTTGAAAATTATAAATTGGTAAATCAATACCTTTGTTGCAGGGATCAGTAGAAGTGTCACAACGTTGAATGACGAAGCCTAAGTTAGTAAACAGTGATGAAGAATTAATACTTATTGATAGAAATATTTATTTAAAAAAGCACACAAATTAATATCAATACAAATGTTATTCAAAAGCAATTATTAAAATTTATGAAGGGATAGTTCCTTTTCTGGCCCGTCAAAACCAAACGTTAAGTCGAAAAGCAGCCTTTGTTTACCGGAAGTTTTAGGGCTAAGTCTTTGTTCTTGCTCGCGCATGCGCGGGCGGCGGCAGCCGGCCGTGTTGCCACTGTTCGGTTGGTCCAAAAAAGTTCCTATTTTCGTGTCACTCGGAGAAGCGGTGGAGGACCCGCTCATCGCCTGGTCCAGGACCCTCCAGCGCCGAGGTCTCCTACCTTTGTCCCTCTTGTAAATTTGTTTCATTTATGTATATATTCAATTTTCTATGTATATATTTTCTTCTCTTCCTCTCTCTCTCATGTGAGATGTAACATTGTCTAAGATGACAATAAATAATTTTAAATTGTCAATTGTCACACACACACACACACACTCGGCCGTGCGGCCACGCGTCGCGCGAGCTCCGCGTATTTTGCCTCTGGCGGATGTATGAGTTCCGGCAATACGCCGAGTTTGGCACGGGCTGAAAGCCCTTCAAAAGCCGAGGAAAAGCCTGCAAGGCTCGGCTCAAAAGCACAGCCCAGTGCGGAGTTACCAGCGAGAAACGCTTTGAAGTTCAATTCTTCAATGAAATCGACGAAGAATCAAAGATATGCAAATCCGGCTACCGGCGGCAAGGATGCAAATCCGGCCGCGCCGACCGACTTTGCCGCTGCTTCTTCCTCTGAGGCTGCTGCCCAAGCCCATAGAAACTGGGCAGAATTATCGGAGGATAGCAACTCCGAATATGAGGGCAACTTCACCATTGTCCAGAAAAGAAAGAGACGTCGCGGCTCGGCGAATTCGTCTCCAGCGGCCGCACCTTCTTCCAATTTAGGAGGTGCCAGAACTAACCGCCGTCCGCAATCTTCGGCAGGATGGGCGCCGCGCGCCCAGGAAGTCAGGACTACCCGAGCGCACATCGTGGAGGCCAGGGCGCGGCAGGCGTCCTCAACAGAAGACCACTGCGTCTACGTAGAGCGCAGCCCTGAACTGGAGCCCTACCATTACATGAGGGCCATGGATCGAATGTTTGGGAGCACCAGGGAGGTCTTCCAAGTGACCAAGATGAACGGCCACTTCCTGGTGGGACTGGCAAACAGAGGCATGGCCGAGCGTCTCGTCAACGAAGGCCTCGAGGTGGAGGGGACACTCCACAGGGTCTTCCCGTTCCGCAAGAGGGCGGAGCGAATAACGGTGGGCAACCTCCCCTTCTTCGTGGGGGATGCAGCCGTCATCAGCGCCCTTACACCTCTTGGGCGAGTTACATCCATCGCCCCCAAGCTGATGAAAGCGGGCCCATACACCTATAACGACGGCCGCCGAGAGGCGTTCATCATCCTCCGCGAAGGAATGACCATCGAGGGACTGCCCACCCGTCTCAACATCACCATCAAAGGCGAGGCCTGGCCCGCATACCTATCCTCCGGGATTAGATGCTCCAGGTGCCGAGGCCAAGGACATCGCCGGGACAACTGCCCCCCCTGCTTGCAGGGCGAACCAACGCTCCTGGACCGGCCACACCTACCTCTCCCACCAGCGTCCCTTCAGCGTCTGCGCCTGGCCTGCCTCAGCAGCCATCCGCCCAGCCTCCACCACCGGCGTCCCCCAGTCCAGCCATGGAGGTCTCCGAAGTGCCCTCCACAAGCCGAGCTGCGCTTCCACCTGCAGCACCCCGGCAATCACCACCAGTGGCCCCGGCCATACCTACGGAGATGGCGCCTCCTGCCCCTCCACCTGTCGCCCCTGCTCCGTCCCTGCGGGCTCCTGGGAGTCACGGGCCTGCAGTCCCTACACTGGACGTTGAGATGTCAATCGAGGAGACATCGACATCTAGGGCGGCGCTCAAGACCTCGCCAGCCGCAGTGCCTCCAACACCCCCACTGCCCGCGCCTCAGCCTGCCGGGCCGATACCACCTGCTCCCGACGAGGAGGAGATGACGCCGATCATGAGGGAGGAGTGTATGGTTATTGAAATCTTCAAGAAACTGAAGCACTTAACCTGCCTAAGGCCCTTATATCAATCAGGGATCCAACCGAATGACATCAAGGATGCCATTCTCTTCATCGATGAAAGAGAGTCCCTCATGGCGAGACTGACACCTGCGATGAGGGGAGTCCTCGCTGAGTTCCTCAGCGCGGCCATAGAACCGGCTCGGGGCAACCATCCCGATGTTAGCTCCGATTTGGCCAGTCTTAGGCGGCGATGCCTTGATTCCTGACAACTGTCAATGTAAATATTTCTTTTTCACCCTCCTGGTTGAGATGTAACATTGTCTAGAAGACAATAAACTATTTTCAATTGTCAATTGTCACACATACACACACACTCGAGCGTGCGGCCACGCATTCTCGAGCTCCGCCGTTTTCGCCTTTTGAGTGCGTGTAAAAGGCGCTTAATCTGGCAAGTGTGGTATTGGCGGAAAGCCCAGGATGTGCTGAAAAAGTGCCTGAAAGGCCCAGCATCCTGCTACAAACAGGCGAAGAATTATCGCCAAAAGAAGGAAATATGAAGAAAACAATTGATATTTCTTCTGAAAATCAAAAATATGCAAATTCGCCGGCAGGCGACATGCATGTAAATCCGGCCGCCGCGCGTGGTGACGTCACGGCGCCGAAGACTGCTGCTACGACCAGCGCTACAACAGCCAGCCCGGCCTCGCTCAACTGGGCCGACAGCGAGATGGCGGAGGTGGACGCCAACGACGACTACACAGTCGTGAAGAGCAAGAAAAGGCGCCGTATCTCACCGTCACCTGACCACGCCGCTAAACAGCCAAGCAGGCCTGCTGAGAAGCCCAACTCCCAGCAGCAGAAGCGGCCAACAGGGCCGAGAGCAGTGCCGCCTAAGGAGATCAAGGCAACACGCACGAACATCGCCGACGCCAAGGCGAGGCAGGCCACTACCAACCACGAGAACTACATCTTCGTGGAGCTGTGCCCTGACATCCCGGACTACTCCTACCTCCGGGCAATGGGCGACCTGGTCGGAGGGCCCAAAAATATCACACAATTCAACAGGATGAACGGCCACTACATCGTGGGCCTCGCGAGCAAGAACCTTGCGAGCCGTCTGGTGGAGGAGGGCCTGAACATCGAGGGAACACTCCTCAAGGTCTTCCCCTTTCGCAAGAGGGCCGAAAGGATAATCGTGGCCAATCTCCCCGGCTTTGTAGAGGACGAGGACGCCACCATCGTGCAGGCCCTGGGTAAATATGGAGACATCACCTCCATCGCCCCCATCATGATCAAAATGGGGGAGTACGCCTTCAGCGACGGCCGCCGGGAGGCATTCATCCTGCTCCGCGAGGGCGTAAGGCTGGAGACCCTGCCCACCCGACTGACCATCCAGTCCAAAGGAGACACCCTGTCGGCCTTCCTCTCTTTTGGAATCAAGTGTTCCAAATGCGGAAAGCAGGGTCACCGCAGAGCCAACTGCCCAGCGCTCGCCAGGCAAGGGAACAGCAGCCCCAGGCAAGCAGCGTCTCCCACCGACGCAAGGCCCCTCCCCCCTCCTCCTCCTCAGCAGCCAAGGAGGCCGACACCTGCGCCCGCAACACCGGCGTCCCCTGTCCAACCGGCGAAGACTTCAACTGAGGCTCCAGTGACCCCCTCGGCGCCCCATCCTGCCGAACCGAGGGATCTTGCCCAGCCCGCCCCTGTCGCCCTCCCTGCTCCTCTGGCTGCCCCGCGGCCCCCCGAGCCCGAGACCTTTCCGCTCGACATTGAGATGTCGGAGGAGGAGCTGACCTCAACTCCCTCCGCATCTCCCCGGGGAAAACCCGCACTCGTCCAGCTGCAGGAGCACCTCAAGCAGTCCCCCAACCTCTCCATCGACTGGGACGGGCTGCCCGGTATAGACCGCGAGGACGCACAGCGGCTACTCACCTCTAAAAGAAAAATGGAGAAGCGAGTGGCCTCGCTGTCAAAAGCACAGGTCGCCGCCCTCGACCAGGTGGCCGAAACCATCAAGGCCTCGATCCCAGACTCCAACCACACCATCCGCAAAACCCTCCAGAAGACCAGGAAGGTGCTGCGTGAAGGACGGCCCCAATGAGTTACCGCGTCGCCACCATCAACGCGCGAGGACTCGCCACTCGGGGGAGGAGCCTTGCCCTTTGTCATTTACTCAGGCAACATCACGTGGACATCGCGTTTGTCCAGGAGAAAAACGCATTTCATCTGGGCAGCGGCCAAGACCTCTGCCTCGGCTACGGCGCTGTTGTGTTGGCCCATCCCGTAGCCACCTCGGGATCCGGACTCGCCTGCGTCTTCGGACCAGGCGTAGCCGTGCTACAACAGCGTATCCTGTGGCCGGGCCACATCGCCTTGGCAACAATAGATGTCCACGGCGAGGAAATGACGGCCATCGCCGTTCATCTGGCGCATGAACCCCGGGAGAGAAACCGACAACTGGAGCTCCTGGCGGCGACAGCGGCACAGGAAGAGGAGGGGGCCTGTTGGATCATCGGCGACTTTAACATCAGGGATCGGGGCCCCTCATCATCATCATCATCATCGGATGCCCTCGCCGCTCTTCTGGACCTGGCCGCGCTGGTCGACGTGGCCACCCAGTTCGACGCCGCCCACCTGCCCACCAGAGTCTCCATGCACGGCGATCAAGTCGAATCCAACCGCCTGGACCGGATCCTCGTCCCTGCTGGAGTCCTGGATCGCGTGTCCATCTACGCGACCAGCCACTACCACCTCTCGGACCACCGCCTCGTGCTGCTCCAGGTGGGCCCGCCCACCACCGCCGTCTCCTCCCCCACCCAGCCTCGCTTGGCCGCGATGCTCCGCTCGGGCCTCGTTCTCGAAAATCTGGCTGGTTACATCCGGGAGCTCGAGGAAGACACGGCGCACGATGACGACGACGGGATCCTATGGGACAGGTGGACCACCATCAAGGCGGGACTGCTGGCGGAGGCCAGATCCCTGCACGATCCGCGCCACGCTGCCAGCGACAGTTACATCTACAGGGCAAGGCGCTATATCGCGGCGCAGCTCGAGGCCTCCACCATCCGGGCCGACTACCCATCGCTGCCGGACCTAGCACGCTCCATCCGCCTCCGACGCCCGGTCAGCGTCATCAGGGACGAACAGGATAACATCATCGAGGGCCCCGAGCTTCGGCGGAGGGCGTTCGCGACCTTCCAGCCCCGCTTCGCCCGTCCCACCAGCGATCGAGCTGCGGGAGCTGCCTTCATCGCCAGCAGCGCGCCCACCACCACCCGTGAGCTGAGTGAGGAGGACCCGCTCCACCGGCCGGACATCAGCCCCAGCGAGATCGCCAACGCCATCGAGCACCTCCCTCGCGGAAAGGCCCCCGGCTGGGACGGCTTGCCGTGCGAGCTCCTCGTCGCCTTCAGCGAGGACTTCTTTGCGGAAGCTCTGGCCCGGGTGTTCGCGGCATCACGGCTCCGCGGTGCCCTGCCTCCGTCGACGCGGTGCAACTCCATCTGCCTCGTGCCCAAGGCCCGCGGAGGTCGCGGCCTTGACGGCTACAGGCCCGTCGCGCTGCCCTCGGCAGACTACAGGGTCCTGGCCGCCATCCTTCACCGGCGCCTCAAGCTCCACCTGCGGACCCTTGTGCCGGAATGCCAGACTTACGCCGTCCCCGGGAGGTCCCCGTCATGGAACATCGCCATGGTGACGGACGCCGTCGAGGAGGCCACCGCCCTGGGCTCGCCGCTGGCCGTCATGGGCGTAGACCTGGAGTCCGCCTTTGACTCACTAGACCGCGGCTTCTTGGAGTCCCTGCTAACGTCCCTCCGCCTCCCGCCGGCCTTCAGGGCCTGGATTAACATCCTCTACGCCGGGGCGGACGCCACCATCAGGGCCGGAGGCTTCTACACCACCGCCTTCCCCCTCCTCAACGGCCTAAGACAGGGTTGCGCCGTGAGTGCCGCACTCTTCAGCATCGCCACGGGGCCGCTACTACGTCGCCTGGAGTTGACCCTCGGCGTGGGCAATGTCACCGCCTACGCCGACGACATCGTCCTCCTGTTCCATCGCGACGAGGACTTCGAGCGGGTGGCGACTGTCTTCGAAGACTATAAGCAGGCCTCCGGAGTTGGCGTGAACCTCCGGAAGAGCGCTGGCCTCTGGTGCGGCGCCTGGCGCAACCGCGGCGACTCCCCTCTCGGCGCCTCCTGGTCGACCACCTCCATCAGGATCCTCGGGCTCGACATCGCCCCCAGGAGCACCGACGCCCACCGGGAGCAGCATCTCCTGGCCCTCCTGGAGACTGCCTGCCGCAGATGGACGCCCTTCACCCGCGGCCTCTCCCTTGTCGGGCGAGCAAGAGCGGCGAACACGCTGGTGGGCTCTGTCATCCAGCACCACCTGCATGGCTACCTACCATCACCCCCGACCATCGCCAAGCTGCAGACCCGACTGGCGAGATTCGTCTGGGGACAGGACCACACGGCGTGGCTTCCCGCCGATGTCATGGCGAGGCCAGTTGCCATCGGAGGCCTCGGCCTCCTCGACCTCGCGACCCATCTCCAGCTCGCCTGCTTCAAGGGGGTGCAGTTCGCGCTCCGCGGGGGCAGAAATGCCTTCAGCTGGCTGGTCGGCGGCAATAGCGGGAAAGCCTGGATCCACCCTCCACCGGACGGCACCCGTCTCCAGCCCCGCCGTCTCCGGTTGCTGAAGCTATGGGAGGAGGCCTCCAACATCCTGGGCCTCAACCACCGGGCGGTCCCCACGGCTCAGCTGCTGGACCTCCCCATCATCGGCGGCTGCCGGTTCCTCCGCCCGCTGGAGCGGAGCCCGAGTCCGGGACCTCATCGAGGAGGAACACCTCATCGCCCGCCCTACGCGCTCGGCCCTGGCTGACGCCGCGGCCCTGGGCGCCTTCTGTCGGAGGCTGACCTCCGAGAACGCCGTGGGCTTCGGGGCGGAGTCCACGCCTTCATCCAGTTCCCTTGCTGCGGCCGTGGTGCTGCGTGGGACGGCTACGCCGTTCCTCAACGGCCTCACGACCCGCTCGGCCCGACGGGCCCTGGATCGCCCGCGCCTCGCCGCCACGCCCATCTCCAGATTCCTGGCGAGATGGACACCCACCATCAATCCACCATCCAGGATCGACTGGGCCTCACTGCGGCGTTGCGCCTACTCGGGGCATGAGGCCGATGCCGCCTTCAAATTGGCCCTCCACGCTCTACCCCATCCGGCCCATCCTGCCTCGGCCGTCCCCTCGTGTCCTGCCTGTGGGTCCGTCGACCGCTCCCTCGGCCACCGCTACTGGAGCTGCTCTTCCATCAGGCCCCTCATCAGAGAGGCCTTCAACATCATCGGGCGGCCCCCTGACCTGCAGGCCTGGATCTTCGGCGGGTCCGGCTTTGAGGACGACGCCCTGACCATCCTGGCGTCGGCAAAGCTGCGCGTCTATCGCCACTTTGTCCAGGTTGGGCTCGGTGGGGTGGAGGACCCGCTCATCGCCTGGACGAGGACCCTCGTGCGCAGGGGATGCCTTCCTTCATCCTCCATCATCACTTTGTAAAAATTTTGTATTTTATTTTTCATTCTCCTGTATATATTTCTCTTGTTCTCTCTCGCTGAATTGTAAAATTGTCTAGACGACAATAAATATTTTTCAATTGTCAAATTGTCACACACACACACACACACTCGGGCGTGCGGCCGCGCTTTTTCGAGCTCCGCCGTTTTCGCCTTTAAAAAGCGGAAAATTGTCGCTGGAAGCGACAAATTTGGTATGGGCGGATAGCCCATTCAACGCCGATGAATTACCTGCAAGGTACGGCCTGATACCACAAACCTCAGCAGAGTTATCTGCGGAAAACTATTTCCAATTACAAAACTCGGAAGAAATGCAAGAAATGGCCAGTTATGCAAATTTGCCTACTGGCGAAAGACATGCAAATTCCGCCACTACGCGCGATTCTGCAACTGCGTTGCCTTCTTCTGGCGTAATTCTAGGTCAACAGAAACGGAAAACCTTACCTATGGATCAAAATCCTGTAACTGAAGACGATTATACCATCGTTCAAAATAAAAGAAAACGCCGCGACACAGCAGCACCGCGCGTCACGACCGCACAGCCCAACAGTGCTGGAACGGCAGCCAGGCGACAAAGATCCTCGCCTGCACTCATTCCTCGAGTCCAGGAGATCAGGACCACGAGGACGCACATCGCGGAGGCCAGGGCTCGCCAGGCGACCTGTACCGAGGAGCAGTGCTTCTTCTTGGAGTACTGCCCTGGCTACGAGACTTACCAATACCTCAGGGCTATTGGAGGTATTGTTGGAGGAACAAAAAACATCATTCAATTCTCCAAAGTGAACGGCCAGTACCTGGTGGGCCTCACCAGCAGATCCATGGCGGAACAACTAATCCGGGAAGGCCTCGAGGTTGAGGGAACCCTCCTAAGGACCTTCCCCTTCAGGAGAAGCGCTACCAGAATCACAATTGGGAACCTGCCCTTCTTCGTGCGGGACGCCGTTGTGATTGACGCCCTTGCACGCTTTGGGCGTGTGACCTCCATCGCCCCCAAACAACTTAAAGTGGGCGAATTCGACTTTACAGACGGCCGCCGGGAGGCCTTTATCCTCCTCCATGACGGCATAACCGTCGAGAAGCTGCCCACCCGCTTCGATATCAAAATCATGGGTGAGGCCTGGCCGGCTTATATCACCTATGGCATCAAATGCTCAAGATGCCACGGACAGGGACATAGGAGAGCCAGCTGCCCCCTCCTCCATGGGCAGTCCACCACCTCCAGACGAGCCTCACCGCCCTCTACCACCGGCCTTCCACCATCGACCGCACCTGGGCTGCCTGGACCGTCTCCGGCCGCGCCAACTCCGCCGGCGCCTACTAGCCCAGCTATCAGGCTCTCCGGCGCTCAACCAGATGCCCGAGCTGTCTCCCCACCTTCTACGGCGCCCCGGCCGACTACACCAGCGCCTCCGGCCTCATCTGTGCATGTGGCGGCTCCTGCCCCTCCACCAGAGGCCCCTGCACCCGAGCACCCCGCGAGCCCTCGCTCGGCGGCGACTGAGCCGACGCCTCCTGCCCGGCCGGACTTCACTACCCCGTGTGGCCCTCTGCCTGCGCAAGGGACCCTCGGGCCTGCAACCCATACACCAGATGACGACATGATCACCACAGAGGAGACCTCTGCATCCTCACCAGCCGCAGTGATTTCAACACTCCCACTGCCTGCGCCTCAGCCTGCCGGGCCGATACCACCTGCTCCCGACGAGGAGGAGATGACGCCGATCATGAGGGAGGAGTGTATGGTTATTGAAATCCTCAAGAAACTGAAGCACTTAACCTGCCTAAGGCCCTTATATCAATCAGGGATCCAACCGAATGACCTCAAGGATGCCATTCTCTTCATCGATGAAAGAGAGTCCCTCATGACGAGACTGACACCTGCGATGAGGGGAGTCCTCGCTGAGTTCCTCAGCGCGGCCATAGAACCGGCTCGGGGCAACCATCCCGATGTTAGCTCCGATTTGGCCAGTCTTAGGCGGCGATGCCTTGATTCCTGACAACTGTCAAATGTAAATATTTCTTTTTCACCCTCCTGGTTGAGTTGTTACATTGACTCCCAAGACTAGACGTCACCGCGGCCAGCGCTAACCTATTGTATTTACCCCTCTCTTCTCTCTTTCTCTTTGAGATGTAACATTGTCTAGAGGACAATAAACTATTTTTTAATTGTCAAATTGTCACACACACACACACGCGCCGACCGTGCGGCCACGCTAGTTTTAGCTCCGCCGTTTTCGCCTCTGGCGAGCGGAAGAACATCGCGAAAAAATTTAAAATTCATACTGGCTGAAAGCCCTCAATCCGCTGTACAAGTGCCTGAAAGGCCCAGCGTTCAATCTCAACCAGGTGACAAGATATCACCGAAAGAACGAATTGAAAAGAATTCTTCCAAAGAATTTTACATGGAATTCCAAAGGAACGCGGATCCGCCGGCGCGCGATGCGCATGCAAGCCCGGCCGCCGCGCGTGATGACGTCACGGCGCCGCTGATTGCTGCTTCTTGCAGCGCTTCAACAGCCAACCCGGCCCCGCTCATTTGGGGAGATAGCGAATTGGCGGAAATGGACGACAACGACGCTTTTACCGTCGTAAGAACAAAGAAAAGGCGCCGCGACTCGCCGGTTCTGCCTGCCATGGCCGCGCAGTTCAACAGCGCTGGAGCTTCTCGCCGAAAGCGATCGTCGACGGGATGGATACCTCCGGTCCAGGAGATCAGGACCACGACGGCACATGTCATGGAGGCCAGGGCTCGCCAGGCATCCTGCACCGAGGAGCAGTGCCTATATCTCGAGTACTGCCCGGATTACCAGTCGTACCAATATCTTAGGGCTATCGAGAGAGTGGTCGGAGGACCCAAAAACATCTTCCAGTTCTCAAAGATCAACGGCACTACTTGTTGGGACTCGCCAGCAAATCTCTGGCGGAACACCTAGTCCGGGAAGGCCTCGAGATCGAGGGAACCCTCATCAGGACCTTCCCCTTCAGGAAGAGCTCAACCAGAATAACGGTTGGAAACCTGCCCTTCTTTGTGGCGGACGCCGCCATCATTGACGCCCTCTCCCGCTATGGGCGCTTAACCTCCATCGCCCCCAAGCTGCTGAAGGCTGGAGAGTTTACATACACCGACGGCCGACGGGAGGCCTTCATCCTCCTCCACGACGGCATCACCATCGACAAACTGCCTACTCGATTTGAGATCAGGATCAAGGGTGAGGCCTGGCCAGCCTTCCTGTCTCATGGAATAAAATGCTCGAAGTGTCACGGCCAAGGGCACAGAAGAGCTAACTGCCCCCAACTCCATGGGCGCTCTACCACCGCCAGACGGGCTTCACCGCCCCCTTCCACCGACCTCCCACCATCGACCGCGCCTGGGCTGCCTAGGCAGTCTTCGGCCGCGCCTCCTGCGCCAGCGCCTCCCAGTCCATCTAACAAGGCTTCCCGCGCCCCATCTGATTCTTGCGCTGCATCTCTACCATCTGCGGCGCCATGGCCATCCACACCAGCGCCGCCGGCCTCACCCATGCAGGCGGTGACTCCAGCTCCTCCACCAATGACCCCTTCACCTGAAGATCCCATGGGCCCTCGCTCGGCGGCGTCGCGTCCTGAGCCGACGCCTCCCGCCCGGCCGGACTTCACTACCCCGTGTGGCCCTCTGCCTGCGCAGGGGACCCTCGGGCCTGCAACCCTTACATCAGATGTCGACATGACCACCACTGAGGAGACCTCTGCATCCTCACCAGCCGCAGTGATTTCAACACTCCCACTGCCTGCGCCTCGGCCCGCTGAGCCTATGCTGCCCACTACCTACAGGGAGGAACTGACACCTCCTTTGATGACACCACCGCCTGCGCCTCGGCTCGCTGGGCCAATACCACCCGTCCCCCATGGGGACACGACGACACCGGCCATGACGACACCTCCGCCTCCACTGTCTATGGACAGGCGCTGGAAGATGGCAGGAGACTTAATTCACGGATTGAGTCGTGAAATCGACTTGGAGCACACGTTCCAATCGCAAGTCGACATAGATGACATCGTGAGAGCAGTCCTGTACCCCGGGGATAGGGAGCCCTTCATCAAGCGCCTACCCACTCGGGATAGATACATCCTCGGTGGATTCATCAGCACCGCCATCTGGCGCGCTCGGGACGCCGATCCCTCTATGCTTGAGAGTATGTCCGAACTCAGGAAGTTATTGCCTGCTTGAGTCCAGTCGACCCTCGGTGAGGACACCGCCTTTGAACTGTAAATAACTCTTCCTACTTAACTCTTTGGAGTTTACCGATTGTCTAAGATGACAATAAATATTTTTTTAATTGTCAATTGTCACACACACACACACAGAGCGAGCATCTACGCTATTTTTAGCTCCGCCGTTTTTTGCCTTTGGCGTATGTCAAAATGCCAAAAGTCTTGTCAGATTTGGTACCGACTGAAATCCCTGGACGAGCTGCTCGAAAAATCAAGACAGTCCTGAAAAATCGGCGAAAATTGGCTTCCAGAAGAAAATTTCTAAACATGCAAATTTGCCTGCTGGCGAGGAGAATGCAAATTCTGCCGCGGCGGACGGAATTGTTGCCAAGCCTTCTAACGGCGCTTGAAAAGGCCGCAAAGAACTGGGCTGAAAGAATGGAGAAGGAAGATAAAAACGAGGACGGCGTGGTGAGGAATAAGAAGAAGCGCCGTGACTCGGATACACCTAACACCACAACGGCGCATACCAGCAGCGCCGGAACACGCAGAGCCACCAGCACAGCTCCGCGAAGACGCACAACTGGAACGCGGTCACCGCAGGTCCAGGAAATTAGGGCCACGCGCGAGCACATCGCGGGCGCCAGGGTGCGACAGGCCTCCTCCACCCAGAAGCAGTGCGTGTACATAGAGCACTGCCTGGAGTTCTCTCCCTACCAGTACCTCCAGGCGGTTGATAAAGTGGTCGGCTGCCCGAAAAATATCATCCAGCTTACCAGGATGAACGGCCACCTCCTGGTGGGCCTGACCACTAAGGCCCTTGTGGAGCGCCTCATAGATGGAGGCCTTGAAATCGAAGGAACAACCCTCACAACCTTCCCTTTCCGCAAGAGGGCAGAAAGGATTATCTTCGGAAACCTACTCTTCTTCGTCGAAGACGCAACCATTATCGAGGCGCTGCGGCCATATGGGCACATGACATCCCTCGCCCCCATGCAGTTCAAGGTGGGTGAATACATATACGAAGAAGGCTGCCGCGAGGCCTACGTCCTCCTCCACGACGGCGTAAAAATGGAGAGACTGCCCACCCGCCTGGACGTTAAGACCAAAGGGGACACCCTGTCGGCCTTCATGACCTTCGGCATTAAGTGCTCGAAGTGTAACAAGCATGGTCACAGCAGGGCCAACTGCCCAATGCTCGCCAGGCAGACCACCGGCCACAGGCAAGCATCACCCTCCTCACCCACCAATGCCAAGTCACCCGCCGCACCTCAGCAGCCAAGGCAACCAGCACCTGCGGCCGCTCCCCAGCCACCATACTCCATCTGTGGAAGTGCAATTTAAAGCTCCCGCGGCCCCTCACTCCACGGCGCCTCAGCCTGCTGGACCAGCGACTTCTGCTCAACCAGACATCGTTGCCCTACCTCCTCCCCTACCTGCCCCGGGGACCCTCAAGCTCGAGACCGCTCCAATGATCACCGAGATTATGGATGTGGAGAATAGAAAGGAAGAGAACACTGGATCTTCTACAGCATCCCAGAGAAGCGTCATCAGGCACGAACTCGACAACTTCCTCGAGAAGGCCCCCATCTCCTTATATGCTGAGACCGACCAACTTGGCCTCGAGAGGGTAGAGGTTCTACGTGCCCTCGCCTCAAATCCGGGTTCGATAAATTAATACCGAGGCTCACAGCCGCCCAGAAGGCCGCTTTAACCAGGCTAACCGACGTCATATTAAAAAAGCGACCTGGCTTCTCCACCTCTAAGTACAAGCGCCTCAGGGAGGCCAAGTTGTCACTTGGAAGAAAGGCATAATGAGCTTCCGCCACAAACAATGCGCGTAGGTTCGCTACTCGGGGGAGGAGCCTTGTACCTTGTCATCTCCTCAGGTAACACCAGGTGAACATCGCGTTTGTTAAGGAGACAAACAGCTTTCATTTTGACCAAGGTCAAGGCCTCTGCCTCGGCTACAGCGCTATAGTCACCCCATCTCTCCGACCACCGCGCCGTGCTGCTCCAGGTAGGCCCGTCCGCCGCCTCCCCCCAGCCATGCATTGCCGCGATGCTTTGCTCAGGCCTTGTGCAGGAACACCTGGCTGGCTACATCGGGGAGATAGAGGAAGTTATTAGCCAAACATCTCACAGGATCGTCTGGGAGAGATGGACGGGCATCAAGGCGGGGCTGCTCGCAGAGGCCAGGTCTCTCCACGACCCGCGCTCCGCTGCTGATGACGACGGATACGTCACTCGAGCCCGAAAATACATCGCGGCGCAGCTTGAGGCCTATTCTGTTAAGGCAGTCTACCCTCGCTGCCAGACCTCGCGCGTGCTCTTCATCTTCGACGTCCTGTCAGTGTCGTCAGGGATGACGACGGCCGCGTCATCGAAGGTCCCGAGCTGCGGAGGAAGGCCCTTGCCATCTTCCGGCCCCTCTTGCGGTGTTCGCAGCCTTTCAGCTCCGGGGTGCCCTGCCATCATCGATGCCCCAAGGCCCGCAGCGATCGGGGCCTAGATAGTTATAGGCTCTCTCGCTGCCTTCGGCCGACTACAGGGTCCTTGCGTAGATCCTCCTCAGTCGCCTCAAGCCCCACCTGCCAGCCCTGGTGCCAGAGTGCAAGACGTACGCCGTCCCCGGGAGATCCCCCTCCTGGAACATCACCCAGGTCACCGACGCCGTCGAGGAGGCTACTGCTGGATGATTGCAGCTGGCCGTTGTCTGCGTCGACCTCCAGTCCGCCTTCGACTGCCTGGATCGCGACTTCCTGCTATTCCTCCTGGTATCCCACCACCTCCCACCAGACTTCGTGGGCTGGATAGTCCTCCTGTACGCCGGGGCGGACGCGACGATACGGGCTGGAGGATTCCAAACCGCCGCTATCAATCTCCTGAATGGTGTGAGACAAGGCTGCGACGTCAGCGCCGCGCTCTTCAGCATCGCGACGGGGCAACTGCTACATCGCCTGGAGAAGACCCTCGGCGCGGGCAACGTCATCGCCTACGCAGACGACATCGTCTCCTGGTTCATCGCGACGAGCAGTTCGCCAGAGTCGCATCAGTCTTCGAGGACTTCCACCGAGCTTCAGGGATCGCCGTTAACTGTGGGAAGAGCGCAGGCCTCTGTTTCGGCGCTTGGCGCTAATATCAACACTGTCATCGAGCATGTTGGGGACAAGAACTCCAGAATTGGCAAAGGCCTGTCCAAACTCAAGACGGCTTTAAGCTCCAGATAGGATCCAGACGTCCTTTCGGAGAAGGCTTCGTCTGGTGTAAATATTTATCTTTATTTTAAACTCTAATTGTAAACTCTATTTTTGCTGTAGACTACTAGATGTCAATAAATTATTTTTAATTGTCACCCACACATTATATATATGTTCTATACTAGCGGATGTGTACACGGTTTCACCCGGGTTTTATCCGAGTGAAAGTTTCCCTAACGATTATTATTGATAATAATATTCCGAACACACAGAATATTATGATATTAATTATAATAATATTCGTTATATTATATATTTATAAAATACAGGGTGATCCAAAAGTCCCGCACAACTTTAAAAATTAATAACTCAGCGAATATTTGCGCTAGAGCAATGCGGTAAACACCATTGTGTTCGGGATGCGATGGGATTTTTCATGGCAAATAATGAAAAAATCGAAATTGATTTTAGTTACAACTTTATTCGCTAGATGGCGCTCTACCAGAATCAGCGATTCAGCGGCTAAATTGTTTGATAAATTGAAAATATAACTGAACGACACGTATTTTTCCTTTTTGAATACCAGGAAAGAACCCTAATAATACCAAATTATAAATTAATAAAACACCATAATAACGAGTTTACAAAGTGGGAAGAGGAGCTTCTTTTTATTAGCATGCACACAAGCTTTCGGACATATCGTCCTTCATCAGGTAAGAGTAATAAACGCGCTGAGGATCCATATATACACAAAGCTGAAAAGAAAATTTTACATGACTGCAAAAGATAAAAGTATTTAAAGATAAAAATAAGAACCAAATATGCTAAAAAGATTATAGGGATTAAATGCTAATAAATCTGGACTAAGTACATATGCACTATGAATGGTGTTAATCAAGGGCAGGTAAATGCAACCTATGGCTATTCACATAACATATGGTATTGTTCTGGTATATCTATATGCCTGTTGATGCTGTTTGTTTTTATTGACACAAATGCCTCTAGTAAAAGTCTTTGGTACTTATTATTGATATTGTTGTATAGAATGGATGGCTTTGTTAGATTGAATGTATGACCGGTTTGCATAGAATGACTGTAAATAGGGGAATTTAGGTTTTTATTAGAGATGTTTCTGGAATGCTCAACCATTCTGATGGCGACGGATCTACCCGTCTCCCCGACATAAGTGGCATTGCATTGGTCGCAAGAGACGGAATAGACAGCACCACCAGAACGGAGAGAACTCGCATGAAGGGAAGATCTGGTAATGGGGTGTCGGATTAGTGTGGCGATGTTAGGTGGGTTCTGGAAGTATGTTGTAATGCCATGTTGCCTTAAAAACCTGGCTATGGTGATAGACTGGGGGCAAAAAGGAAGGGAACAAATATTTCTGTGTATAGCTGGAGCACTGTTGTGGTGAGGGTCATGCATGTGTTTAAGAATGAAGGGGGTCGGGTAGCCGGATTTGGATAAATATGAAAATATTTTAGCCTTTTCTATTGTTTGGAATAACGGGAGGAAACAATGAGTAAAGATACGTTTAGTGAGAGCTCTAACTGTATTGATTTTGTGTGGTGTTGGGCAATGTGACCGGAAGTTTGTGTGGTGTGGGGGTGTGTTGTTTTTATAGTATACTGTGGTATGGAAACTGCTGGGGGTGCGTATGACTAGTGTATCTAGGAAAGGTAGGACTGAGTGATTTTCTGTTTCATGGGTGAAGGCTATGTCTGGGTGGAAGGAGTTGAGGTCAGATAGGATGTGAGAGGCAGATACCTCACTTACCAAGCAAAAGGTATCATCGATGTACCGCCTCCATAGAAAGATGTCTGAAGAATGGCGTGAAGTGATCCATTGGTCCAGTGACCTCATGACAACCTCAGCCACCACGGTTGAGAGGGGGCTACCCATGGGGGAGCCCTTGGTCTGCTTGAAAAACTGGGTATCAAATGTGAAGGTGGACATGCCTAGGCATATGGAAGTGAGCTCGACAACCGTCTCCGCGGTGAGGGTGTCTAACAGGGGGGCATTTTCGAGGAAAGTGCGTAAACTATTAATGATCAAGGGGTGGGCAAGTGAGAGATATAGAGACGTTACATCGAAAGAAACCATTATGGACCTGGGGGGAGGTGTGAGGCTGGTGATATAGGACACAAACGAGGGGGAGTTTGCAATGGTATATTCCCATGGGGGAGACTGTAGAAGGGGGGTCAAGAAGTTGGACAAAAATTTTGACAGGGTATATGCCGGAGAGAGATGGTAAGATATGATTGGTCGGAGGGGAACATCGGGCTTGTGGATTTTTGGAAGGCCGTAAATGTAGGCTATTTGGGCGAGGTTAGCTGTGAAGTCGTTATATTGCTCTTTAGTGATCTGCTGGGACCTTTTTAATCTTAACAATAGTAAACGGAAATTCTTAACGGATGTTTTATGTTCCTGTTCAGTGATGGCAGAAAAAATGGAGTGTTGGTCGAGAACGTTTTGCATTTTTTGCTTGTAAACGGTAGTGTTGAGAATTACGGTCTGTGAGCCTTTGTCGGATTTTGTTATGACTATGTCTCTATTGCGTTTAAGACGGGAGATAACCCTATTCATGGCTAGGGACGGTTTAGGGATATTGTAGGGTCGTTGAAGGGTGGAGGTGACAAAATGCCTGATCCTATGGGTGTCTTGGTGGTTAAGGCCTCTGAGAGCGGGTTCCACACCAGCTATGATGCGAGGAATATCAGAAGGCCCAGGCAGTCTGTATTTTAGGCCCTCGCATCATAGCTGGTGTGGAACCCGCTCTCAGAGGCCTTAACCACCAAGACACCCATAGGATCAGGCATTTTGTCACCTCCACCCTTCAACGACCCTACAATATCCCTAAACCGTCCCTAGCCATGAATAGGGTTATCTCCCGTCTTAAACGCAATAGAGACATAGTCATAACAAAATCCGACAAAGGCTCACAGACCGTAATTCTCAACACTACCGTTTACAAGCAAAAAATGCAAAACGTTCTCGACCAACACTCCATTTTTTCTGCCATCACTGAACAGGAACATAAAACATCCGTTAAGAATTTCCGTTTACTATTGTTAAGATTAAAAAGGTCCCAGCAGATCACTAAAGAGCAATATAACGACTTCACAGCTAACCTCGCCCAAATAGCCTACATTTACGGCCTTCCAAAAATCCACAAGCCCGATGTTCCCCTCCGACCAATCATATCTTACCATCTCTCTCCGGCATATACCCTGTCAAAATTTTTGTCCAACTTCTTGACCCCCCTTCTACAGTCTCCCCCATGGGAATATACCATTGCAAACTCCCCCTCGTTTGTGTCCTATATCACCAGCCTCACACCTCCCCCCAGGTCCATAATGGTTTCTTTCGATGTAACGTCTCTATATCTCTCACTTGCCCACCCCTTGATCATTAATAGTTTACGCACTTTCCTCGAAAATGCCCCCCTGTTAGACACCCTCACCGCGGAGACGGTTGTCGAGCTCACTTCCATATGCCTAGGCATGTCCACCTTCACATTTGATACCCAGTTTTTCAAGCAGACCAAGGGCTCCCCCATGGGTAGCCCCCTCTCAACCGTGGTGGCTGAGGTTGTCATGAGGTCACTGGACCAATGGATCACTTCACGCCATTCTTCAGACATCTTTCTATGGAGGCGGTACATCGATGATACCTTTTGCTTGGTAAGTGAGGTATCTGCCTCTCACATCCTATCTGACCTCAACTCCTTCCACCCAGACATAGCCTTCACCCATGAAACAGAAAATCACTCAGTCCTACCTTTCCTAGATACACTAGTCATACGCACCCCCAGCAGTTTCCATACCACAGTATACTATAAAAACAACACACCCCCACACCACACAAACTTCCGGTCACATTGCCCAACACCACACAAAATCAATACAGTTAGAGCTCTCACTAAACGTATCTTTACTCATTGTTTCCTCCCGTTATTCCAAACAATAGAAAAGGCTAAAATATTTTCATATTTATCCAAATCCGGCTACCCGACCCCCTTCATTCTTAAACACATGCATGACCCTCACCACAACAGTGCTCCAGCTATACACAGAAATATTTGTTCCCTTCCTTTTTGCCCCCAGTCTATCACCATAGCCAGGTTTTTAAGGCAACATGGCATTACAACATACTTCCAGAACCCACCTAACATCGCCACACTAATCCGACACCCCATTACCAGATCTTCCCTTCATGCGAGTTCTCTCCGTTCTGGTGGTGCTGTCTATTCCGTCTCTTGCGACCAATGCAATGCCACTTATGTCGGGGAGACGGGTAGATCCGTCGCCATCAGAATGGTTGAGCATTCCAGAAACATCTCTAATAAAAACCTAAATTCCCCTATTTACAGTCATTCTATGCAAACCGGTCATACATTCAATCTAACAAAGCCATCCATTCTATACAACAATATCAATAATAAGTACCAAAGACTTTTACTAGAGGCATTTGTGTCAATAAAAACAAACAGCATCAACAGGCATATAGATATACCAGAACAATACCATATGTTATGTGAATAGCCATAGGTTGCATTTACCTGCCCTTGATTAACACCATTCATAGTGCATATGTACTTAGTCCAGATTTATTAGCATTTAATCCCTATAATCTTTTTAGCATATTTGGTTCTTATTTTTATCTTTAAATACTTTTATCTTTTGCAGTTATGTAAAATTTTCTTTTCAGCTTTGTGTATATATGGATCCTCAGCGCGTTTATTACTCTTACCTGATGAAGGACGATATGTCCGAAAGCTTGTGTGCATGCTAATAAAAAGAAGCTCCTCTTCCCACTTTGTAAACTCGTTATTAACCTTCAGTGAAGAGCAGTTCTACTTAATAAAACACCATTTCGCCAGAAGTTAGAAGAAATGGTTAACGATTTTTAAATACAATCTGAGCTATGTAAAATAGGTATATGCAAATTAAAACATGTAGCAAAAAAAAAACCCTGATATTTTAGATGCGGTTTGCTGGAATCCTTTCAGCTATTTAAATTTCGAAAATAATAATGTTCTAATTTTTTTAATTCAACTCTCTCTCAGTATCGATTATATTTATTTCAATTCATTTGAAAAATATTTATCTATCTTTGATGATTTATTTTACTCTGGAATGCCGTTGTTGTTTTTGTCGTGTCCAATAAAGAGCCTCAGATGACTCCATGCATCTCTCTATCACAGCAGCATTGTCCACTATCTTGGGGTGTGAAGCAGCTGCTCTGGGTCTATGTTAATTTTCTGCAAGGCTGCGGGCATGAGGATATGTGGGTAGGTGTTAGTTCCACACCAGGACAGTTGTTGAATGTTCTATTGGTTCTTGTGCCATCTGGATGTATTGCCATCCTTTATAATGTTTTGTTCTAAATCTTGTTATAGTTTTGTCATTTTTCTCTCGGAGTTTATTTCACATTTTGATATTTTCTTTTTTTTTTGTTTAATTATCTTGTATTTTGCAAAAGCATTAGCGTCAAATAATGACATTTGTTCTTTCTTTTGGCTCAACTTTCTGGCTTCCTTTGCAAATTCAACTGCCATTTCATTACCCCCGATCCAAACACTGGCCGGAATCCATTGCAAAATGAAGTTATTCTCCAATGATATCAGTTGAGTTAGTAACGAATGTATTTTCTGTGTGATTAGAGTATTGCCCTTCTGAATTGCTTCTAGATCGGATATGAATTCGTTGTACGGTATATTATAATTCCTTCTGCTTGATGCAGGGATGGTTGGTTAAGGCATACATCAAGAGCTTTCCAGATAGCTGTCTGTTCACAAGTGAAGTTTGACGAAATCTTTCTTGCTCCTTCTTTGATTTTGATGTATGTTCCATCTTGCAGTATTATGTTAATTCCAGCCCCTCCATTACCTATGGTAAGGTGTGATGATCCATCTGTATATGCTGTTAAATAATTTATCTGATCGCATAAACCAATCTGTAGTATGTTTTTGTTCTCTTTTTTTATTGCAGGGTTCATTCAGGTTAAGATTGATGATTACATTTGATGGCAATGGGGTAGGAAATATTGGTTATTCTCGAATTTGAAATTCATTATGTTTCATATTTATGTTTTCTCTAATATTGTTGTCGTACTGAAGTGTTGAAGATCTTTTGAGCCTTTCTTTTTGTGTCCAGTTTAAATAGGTTCGATAGGATATGTGTTCGGTTTCTTTAGTTTTTAAGTTATTGGTGAATTTTATTGTTTCTAATTCTCTTCTGCTTTCAAGTAGGTCTAGACCACATTCTCTCTGAATTTTCTAATTGTTGGTATTTGAAACAGATCCAGTGATTAATTTGGCCGCTTTTGCTTGAACACTGTCTAGTCTTCTTTTTAGTGATGAACTTGAGGGAGCCCAAACAGGTGTTGCATATTCCATTATTGTCCTTATTAAGGTGTTATATGTTGTCCTGAGAATTTTGGGTTTTGCTCCAAAATTTGTTCCACATAGCCTTTTCAGAATGTTTAGGTTTCTGGTAGCTCTATTTGAGGTGCTAATTATGTGTTCTGTAAATCGCAATTCCTCATCAAGTATCACACTAGGATTATACGGACTGGTCTTAGTGTGCCGTATACCATTCATTTTGGTAAATTGCTCGAATTCACCGGAGACAAACTGTCTTCCGTTATCTGTAACCAGAAATTAGGGCAATCCAAATCTGGCAAAAATTTCTCTAAGATGATTTATAATCGTTTTGCTGGTAATATCTTTGATGATAAAAATTTCTATCCACTTTGAGTATGCGTTCACGAGAACCAAAAGCATTCTTCCCATGAACGGACCCGCTAGATCAAGATGAAGTCGATGCCACGGTTTTTCGGGCCAAGTCCATTCCGAGATGGTAGCCGGGGGCATGCTTGCCGATTCTTGGCATACTCTACATTCTCTAGTTAACTCCTCGATGTTACTGTCTATGCCTGGCCACCAGAAAATACCGTCTGGCAATCATCTTCATTTTAACAATCCCCATGTGTATTTCATGCAAGTCATTCAAAATTAAAGATATGAATATTTGGGGAATTACCACTCTTTCACGCCATTTAAGACAACCAAACTCCAAACTTAATTCCTCATTGATCTTATAATGAGGGGCTAGTGGGGTTTCTCTCGATACCCTTGTGAATTTCCACACACACAGTTGGCTACTCTAACATTCCTTAATACTATAGACAGTATTTTATCTTGGGGCGTGTCATATGCCACCTCCATAAAAGAGAACGGTACCTCATTCAACTTCCTGAGAAGAAGTGCCTGGTCTTCATCAAGAGACTCCCTGACACTCGATTCTAAAGGAAGACGAGACAATGCGTCAACATTGGAATTATCACTAGTTTTTAGAAATTCCACAGTATAATTAAATGCAGCTAATTTTAAGGACCTATTTTAATTCTGGATGATGCACATATGGGAATTGGTTTATGAATAAAAATATATGAATTAAGGGTCGGTTGTCTGTGACCAATACAAATTTTCGTCCCAGTAAGTATTGTCTGAATTTCTCAACGCCAAAAGTTATGCTCAACGCTTTTTTTCTAGTTGAGAGAAACGTTTTTCCGCTTCAGTTAATGTTCTATAAGCAAAAGCTATAGGGCATTCCACCTTTCTATAATTTCTATGACTCAGAATTACGCCTAGTCCATAGTCCATTAATAATGATTTACATTTTAAAAATAACATTCGATATTCTTTCGTCCAATTCTATCTACAATTTTTAATTAAAAGTTAATAGAATAGCGCTAAAATGTTTGCTATATTCTTTATGAATATATAATAATAAATTAAGGGTCCTATGAAAGATCTTAATTGCGAAACATTCTTTAGGTTCAGGCGCCTCTATCACTGCTTTAATTTTATTTTCTAAGGGATGCAGTCCATATTTATCCATTTTAAACCCTAAATATTCCACCGATTTCTTTTTAAATTTACATTTATATCTGTTTAACTTTAAACCTTTTTCTAGCAATCATCTAAACACTAGATCCAACTTTTGTTCATGATCTTCAAAGTCTTCCTGCAACCAAAATATCATCTATGTAGCAGGCCACACCTGGCAAATAAGCAAATAGACCTTCCATAATCCTCTGAAATTTATTTGGTGCTACCGCTACGTCATATTGTGTATTTTATAAGAAAACAACCTCTTTGTTGTGTTTATATCAACAACAGCTTTGGCTTCTTCCGCTAACATTACTTGTAAGTAAGCCTGTGATAGGTCTAGAGTCGAAAGTACTGTGCTTGTAGATAATTTTGAAAAGATCTCATCGATCGATGGAATGGGAAACCTATCTAATTCTATTGCTTTATTAGCTGTACATCTAAAATCACCACATATACTTACACTACCATCCTTTTTTAATACCGGTACTATTGAAGCGGTCCAATATGCATGAACTATAGGTTATAAAATGCGAGAATTCACTAAACGATCAATTTCATTCTCTACTTTGTTTTTAGAGAGAAAGGCAAACTTCTGGCCTTACAAAACACAGCAGTCACATCCTTTTTTAAATTAAAATTTAATTTAACATCCTTTAGACAGCCCAAATATTTGTTAAACAAATCTGCATGTCTATCAAATAAAACTATTTCTATTAGATTCATTATTTAAATTTTTAATGCTAAACAATCTAGAATAATAAAGTTTTAACTGTTTAAGCCATTCTCTTTCTAACAAAATCACCTGGATTTTTCATTTACAACTATTAATCGTAAATATTGGTTGGCTTCTTTTACAAAAACATTTCTTTGCCCTATAATCTCTATTGATTTACCACAAAAGGATTTTAATCTTAAATTTGTTGGAAATAATTTTTCACCTTGCCAATAATTCTTATAAATATCTTTAGGTATTAACGTAACTGGACTTCCTGTATCTATTGTAAAGCACAAAGAATAATCATCTACTGTTAAATTTATTGTGGCATCAGTTTCGCCCTGTACAGAATATATAGAGTCCACTTGTACAAATTTACATACCCACATTTTTTACTAGCTTTGCAGAGCCTACTTAAATGACTCAGTATTTTACGTTTTAAAACAAGTCTTTGTTCTATGAGGGCAAACAGAGGCCACGTGTGAATGTCATTCACCACATCTATAACACATTATTTCTCCCCTTTGCCTGAAAGGCCTATGCTGCACCATACTATTATTGTACTCACCCTTTTTATCTTTTCCATTCACAGGGGATATCTTGGCCACTAATTCATCTTGTAATTCTCTTGTATTTATCTCCGCTAGTTCGAACGAGATCGCCACTGCAAAACTTTATCCAGGGTGGCATAGTCGTTTTCTTGTAGTAGCTTCTTTTGCAGGCTTTCCAACTTGATTCCAGCCACAAAACGGTCTCGCATCATGGTTCCCAGCATATCGCCGATATTACAATTTATTGCTAAATGTTTCAATTCTCTAAGATATTCCGAAATTGATTCTCCCTCCTGTTGAATTCTCTTTAAAATCTGCATCGCTGTGATATCACTTTCTTCTTCGGATCCAAATGCAGCTTAATTCTTTGAATGATAGTATCATAGGGTTGATCTTTCATTAGACCAGGAAGAAAATGTCGTTTCCCTGCTTCAAAGTTTCAGAATCTGGTAGCGAGGTAAAAATCAGCACTTTAATCTCCTCCTTCGGATGCCAAAAAGAAAGCCTCAAATTTTTGTACAAAAAGATCGAAGTGTCCTCCACTGGGCTATAGCATCTAAAAGGTACTATTAACTTTGAACTTGTCATGCTGATCTTTTCTACTCCTTTGTTTTCTTGATCCAGATAGTTTAAAAGATGTAGTTGTTATACTTGCATAGACGCCGTTTTCCTCAGCTTTTCACTGGCTCTATAGATCGCGCATCCTCGATCGCGCCACTTTTGTTGTGTCGTAATTAGACGTACAAGAGCTCAAACTTGACCATGGCCAACAACAAATGTCCAATTTATATAAACATATATTTTTACATAATGAGGCTTCGAATAATACAAATAATATTCATCTATTTACTTGAACAACAGTTAATATATAGCGAGAAGAGTAGAGGACTGAGCACAGATCCCTGAGCTACACCAGCCCATGTTCTTCGGTCCTTGGAAAATGTTCCATTGTCCCGAAACTTTATCCTTCTTGCCCTTAAGAAGTCTGCAATCCAGATAAAGGTTTTTCCTCTTACTCCGATGCTGTGCAGCCTTTCAAATAATTTATACACTCGATCAAGAGCTGAGGACATATCCAGGAATACGGCCGTTGTCTTCTTTGGCGGTTTTTCCTACAAATCTATTATTGATTGACAGAATTAGAACAGTTTATCAGTTGTACAGTGTCTGGATCTTCAGGCAGTTTGGTAGAAGGTTATTTTATTATTGTTAGTGAGCCAGACTCTGAGCCTAAAGTGGATAATTCATTTTCTTCCTTTCATTCATTGAATAATTCATTCTGTTATTTTACAAAGTATGCTGGTAAGAGCAATTGGCCGATAGTTCTTGCATTCCTTGGCATCTTTGTTTGGTTTCAGTATTGGCACTATAATTGATATCTTTCAATTCTTTGGTAGTTTACCAGTTTGCCATGAAATCTTCAGTATTCGTAGGAATTGATTTTTAGCTCTGTCTCCAAAGTGTTTAATCATTTGACCAAAGATTAGAGCATCTCCAGGTGACATCTTGGATTTAACTTTCCTATTGATGAGTTTAGCTCATTCAGTGTGAAGTCTCTCGAGTAAATATCTTGTTGATGGTAATTTCTTGCTTGTTTAACTAACCTGTTTACATTATTTTTTAGAGTCCTGCCTTCATCCGTATAGCTGAGTCTGGGAGTGCTTGAAAGATATTCAGCAATTATTTCAGCCATCTGTTTGTTCGTTCTCGCTATTCATATCGGTTAGAGTATTGGAGGATTAGTGTTGGTTTTGATTGTTTTATAACACTAATTTTATTCCAGTGATGGCTTTCCTTTTTTGGATCCCTTTTTATCGCAGAATTCTTCCCATTTTTCTTGTTTGAATATCCAAATTTCTTGTTCTATTTGTGACTAATTTCAATGAGTTCCTTTATGATTTCTTTTGTGTGTGTGTGTGTGTTTTATTTGTTTTAAGAAGTTCATTGATATTGTCTCTCTCTGCAATCATTGCCTCGATATTGTGGTCCTTCCAGTAAAGTATTCACAGGTCTTTACGTCTACCTCTAGGTATCGATACTTTTGCAGATTTGGATATGTTCGAAGAAAATTTTTCCAATTTTTTTTTGTCAATCGTTTTGTGATTTAATTCTTCGTTGCACAGTTCTTCAAGCTTTTCTGTGAATTTTTTTCTAGTGTTCTTTTTGTAAGAGAATCAGAGGCTGGATCTCAGAAAGTATTGTTTAATTAACAATAATATTATATTAAGATGACAAGGAACAAAAAGAGTCACAAAAGGCAAGCGCAGTAGCAGGAAGAAAACCAAAACTTAAACTACAGGTATAGACAGTGTGGCGCCAGGTCACGTGATGTCTGGTAGGAAGGTGTCGTTGCTAGGCAACAGCTGATGTGCGAAGTTACTCTCGAACACTCCCACCTAACAAGCACTTTGTTGTTTCAAACAGTCTAGTTGGCTTCTTAGTCTTCTGTACCTTTCTGGAGGTAGAGCTTTCGTAAATATGTCTGCAGCTTGATCATTGGAGCAGACATAAAGAAGGTCAATTGCATGTTTTTGAAATTGATCTCTGATAAAGTGATACGAAATATCAATATGTTTAGTTCTTTTGTGGTATTCTGGGTTGTGAACAAGTCTTATGCAGCTTTGATTGTCGCCAAAAATTGTTGTAGGCTTTACTTGTTCTTTATGTAGCTCGCGTAGAAGTTGTCTCAGCCAAATTGCTTCTTTCGTTGCTTTGGAAGCCGCAATATATTCAGATTATGTTGTTGACAGAGACACACAATTCTGTTTTTGACTGCACCAAGAAATAGGTCCATTATTCAACATGAACACATATCCGGTGGTTGATTTTCTTGTGTCTAGGTCTCCAGCAAAATCAGCATCGGAAAAACCTATCAGAGATGTAGTGCAGGAACTCCCACCAAAACAAATACCGATGTTTTCGTAGCTTTTAAGTATCCAAATATTTTCTTTACTGCGGTCCATTGTGAAGGTCCTGGGTTGTTCATAAATTGGCTAACCCTGCTGACTGCGTAGGCAATATCAGGTCTAGTTCCAGTCATGAGGTACATTAAACTACCAATTGTCTGTCTGTATGGAATCTTGTTCATTTCTTCAATTTCCAGATTATCCTTTGGGCACATCTCTTTTGTTAGTTTTGAGTAAGGATCAGAAGGTACAGATTGTAACTTAATTTCAAGAAGGTTGTAATGTTCAAGTGTTCTTTCAATGTATGAGGCTTGGTGTAGAAATAACATTTTAGTTGTTCTATCTCGATATATTTGTAGGCCAAGGAAATAATCGGCAGTAAAAGTTTTTGTAAGCAGGTGTGTAGTATATTTGCATGTTTGCTCTTTGCATATTTGCTCGTGGCATGTTTGGCACGATTTGCATAGTTGTTATAACCTATTTGTGCCAGCTATATATAGAGCGTGTGTGCCAGTCCAGCGAGAGGAGAATAGGGATAATCTTGTTACCTAAAACGACTTTTGCTTATATAGTTTTATCCGGACAAATAAAGAGCATTTGTATAAAACATGGTGGCAGCGGTGACTGGATAAAATACGAACCCGTATATTGCAAAGTAGCGTTTTGGTGTACCTTGGAAGATAATTCAACATGGCTCTGATTCAACCTCCAGAAACTTTCGACTTCTCGACTCCCAACGAATGGCCAAAATGGAGGAAGCGATTCGAACGATATCTCGTGGTCAGTGGAATGAAGAAGAAAGAGGAGGCGTACAAGATCGATTTGCTGATGTACTTGATAGGAGACCGCGCGGATGATATATTCAGGACCTTTAGGTTCGAAAAGGAGGAAGAGGCAACGAAATTTGATTCCGTCCTCAAGGCGTTCGACAGCCACTTCTGTGTAGGAAAGAATATTATCTACGAACGTGCGAAATTTAACTTAAGAGTACAAGAGGATCGAGAGCCAGTGGACGAATTTATCACTTCATTGTACAAATTGGCTGATAGTTGCGAATTCGAGAGTCTTCATGAGCAGTTGATCCGTGACCGAATAGTGGTTGGAGTGAGGGACAAGGCGTTATCTGAAAGAATGCAGTTGGACAGCGAACTGACTTTGGAAAAGGCTGTGAAAATGGTTCGGCAGCAAGAAGCCGTTCGACAGCAGCAAGTCGACCTGCAGCGTCCCTCAACAAGCCAAATGGTCAACCAGGTGAGGTTCAACTCGAGAAAACTTTCACCGAAGCAACAACAGCATCCTTCGGGGAAGAAGGAAAAGTCAGCCAAAACAAGAACAAGATGTCCAAAGTGCGGAGGTTTCACCCACAGGGAAGGACAGGCTTGCCGTGCTGAAGGAAAAAGATGTAACCTGTGTTCGAAAACTGGCCATTTTGCAAATAGCTGCCCAGATAAGCAGGCGAAGACGGCGAAAGTCAAAGCTGTTTCTGAACTGGATGAAGAAATTGGTTTTCTCCTGGGTGTCTCAGCTGTAGAGGATTCATCTAATCTCGATGATGATGAAGGCGAGTGCAGGAGGCGATGGACAGCAGAAATCCAGGTGAACGGGAAACAGGTGAAGTTCAAGCTCGACTCCCAGGCGGATGTTACATGTGTTCCTCTGTGTCTCTTCAAGACGATAATGGGACAGCAACGACTGGTAGAGAGTAACATCAGCCTTAGAGCTGCTGAATTTTCCGAACTTCAGACTGTGGGTATGTTTGTGTCAACGCTGCGAAATGGCAGTTATGAAATCAAGGAGAGGGTTTATGTCATTCGTCGTTTGAGTGAACCTCTTCTGAGTCGCCGGGCATGTGAGCTCTTGAACCTGGCGAGGCGAATTGAAGTGGTTGCGACGAAAATTGACCCGATCAAGGAATTCCCCGAAGTATTTGAAGGACTGGGACAGATCGGAAGCCCTTGCGAAATCAAATTGAAACCTGGAGCAAACCCATGTGCTGTGCATACTCCTCGACGGGTACCAAATTTCGCAAGGCAGTACGGATTCACACATGTTGCTTCAAGTCCTAGATTCCCGCAGAGCAATGGGATGGCAGAAGCAGGTGTGAAAATTCCTAAGTTGATCCTCAAGAAAAATCAAGACCCATCGCTTGGACTCCTGGAGTGTCGATCGACCCCTTTGGAGAACGGTTGCAGCCCTGCTGAGCTTCTCATGGGAAGTGGGCTCCGAACGACCTTGCCAATTGCACCAGAGAATCTTAGTCCAGGGTTGGTGGACTCTCGGACCCTGAAAAGAAGGGAGGAGAGGAGGAGAAGGGATATGAAATCCAGATATGATCGACGCTGCGGAGCTGGGGACATGGAGGAACTGGTTAAAAATGAAAAGACCCCAGCTGTGGATTATCCCTCTGGCGACTCAGATGACGGCCAGATAAGAACACGGAGTGGACGAATTGTTAAACCCGTGGATCGCTTTCATTGTTGATTATACTGTGCATTTAAAGTTTGCAATGTATATGTATATATTTCAGATCTTAAAAAGGGGGATGTAAGCAGGTGTGTAGTATATTTGCATGTTTGCTCTTTGCATATTTGCTCGTGGCATGTTTGGAACGATTTGCATAGTTGTTATAACCTATTTGTGCCAGCTATATATAGAGCGTGTGTGCCAGTCCAGCAAGAGGAGAATAGGGATAATCTTGTTACCTAAAACGACTTTTGCTTATATAGTTTTATCCGGACAAATAAAGAGCATTTGTATAAAACAGTTTTTATTTCAAAATTGGAATTTAAGTACTGTACTATATCATCTAAATGTTGTTTATTTACCCTGCAGATTAAGCAATCATCTACATATATTGCAAGTAATATGTAAGCCTGTTTACATTTCATTGTATAGACACATGAATCTGATATGCTAGGTTTGAGATCAAACTTAATTAAAAACTCATGAAATTTCTTGTTCCACATTCTGGGGGATTGCTTAAGACCATAGATGCTTTTCTAAAGAGAGCAAACATGGTTTTGAGAATCTGGGTTTTCATAACCTTGGGGTTGTTCCATGTAAAGTTCTTCTTCCAAATCACCAATCAAGAAGGCAGATTTTACATCTAATTGAATCATTTCCGAATCAAGTGATGCACAGAGTGATAAGATTGTTCTAATTGAATCGAATTTTACTACTGAAGAAAAAGTTTCACCATAATCAAGTCCTGATTTTTGTGAATAACCTTTCGCAACAGGTCTAGCCTTAAACATTTTATTTGATCCACAATTGCATCTTCATAGTTCAATGGTTCTTGGTCATGGACATAACAAGCATATGAAATAACTCTTGTACAGTTGGTTGATGATTGTTCCTTTTCTCTGATTCTATTCCTGAGAGGGTGTCGACATGATTCTTCTGGTTTGGAACTGGTATTTGTGCTATCAACTCTTTCTTCACTATATATAGTTAACTGCTCTTGTTGGTTATCCTGAATATTTTCTGATGTATTAGCATCAGTAAATATTACATCTCTGCTTATGATAATTTTTCTAGCAATAGGATCCCACATTCTATAATTTTTGTTAGTTTCAGTATATCCAAAAAAAAATGTACGAATACTCTTTTTGTCTAATTTCTTTCTGTTATCTTTTGGTATATGCACATAAGCGTTACATCCAAAAGTTTTTAAATGTAAGATGGAGGGTTTTCTCTTGTACCATATTCCATAAGGTGTAGAATTTCCCAATACTTTAGTAGTACATCTATTTAAGAGATAGACTGCTGTGTTTACGGCTTCAGCCCACAGTTCAAGCGGCATTTTTCTTCCATGTAACAAGCATCTAGCTGATTCAACTATTGTTCTGTTATATCTTTCAGAAATTCCATTCTGTTCTGGGGTATATGGAGCAGTGAGTTCATGAACAATTCCTAGAGATTTGAGATAATCAGAAAAATTCTTATTTAAGAATTCTGTGCCATAATCTGTTCTGAATCCTTTTATTTTATTTCCAGTTTCAGTCCTAACTATTTTTACAAATTCTTTAAATTTCTCAAGTACATCTGATTTATGCCTAATGAAGTAGGCCACTCTAAATCTTGAAAAATCATCCTTGAATGATACAAAATATAATGATCCACACCTGGTGATCTTTTACTCATTGGTCCACAAACATCTGAATAGATCAGCTCTCCTGGATAGGTCGAATTTGGACATGTTGACGCGTGAGAAACTTTTCTATTTTGTTTTCCATAGATGCATGCTTCACATAGTAAAGAATCAGGCTTTTCTCTAATTTTAATGTTTTCTTCAAAAACATTATTTTCAAACATTTGGGTTAATTTTATAGGATTTACATGACCCATTCTTTGATGCCATATATCTAGATTTAACTGAGCAACATGAGTTTGAGAAGATTGCTTTGCTTTAATAAAAATTCTATAAAGATTTGAATTGTCCTTTATTCCAGTAACTAGCACTTTCGATTTTTATGTCAATTTTATCTGATTTCCTTTACAAATGAGCGTCAAACCATGTTTTGTCGCAGTAGATATTGAAAAAAGATTGGTTTCCAATTCAGGTATATAGAGAACATCCAAAAGAGTTGCATTCATTTCCTGACTATCAACATAAGAGAGAATATCAATATTTCCCTTACCTTTTGCATATATCTTCTTTCCATCTCCAAGGCACACAGTATGAACACCTTCTGGTATTTCTTCGAACGTAGAGAACCATTCTCTTCTGAAAGTCATGTGATCCGTTGCTCCAGAATCTGCAATCCAGGAATCCTTTGTTTCAGCGAGGAAGGCACTTGTCTCAGCTGAAAAAGCACAGCTATCATCTCTGGCTGAAGAACTTGGCTGTTGTCCTTTTTGTTCTTCCTTTCTTTTATAGCATTCTTTCCACTAATGTCCTTTCTTCTTGCAATATCCACAGTGTGTGTTCTTCTTTTTATCTTTAATGGATTGTTGATGCTGTTGTTTGTTGGAAGCTGTTGAATTTCTGTTGAACTTTGAAAAAGTCATCAAGGCATTATCTGGTTTAAAATTTCCTGAAGAATCCCAATGATCCTGTAAGCTTTCTTCTTTCAGTAATCTTGCCGTCAAGTTTTCTAGAGTCCTTTCTTCTGATGAAACTGAATCCCACGCTGTTATGAAATTCTTGTATTTATCAGGCAAGCTGCAAATTATCTTTGTAATTAGGGCAACATCAGAGATTGGCTCACCTAGAACTTTCATTTGTTTGTGCCTGAGTTTCAACTTTGGAAATGTGAGAAGCAATGTTATCATTTGGATTCATTTTATATTCGAAAAATCTTTGTTGCAGCAAATATTTGTTTGTTTCAGATTTCAGTTCATATATTGTTGATAATTTCTTCCACATTTCTGCTGAAGTCTGGCAATTAACAATCTGTTGAAGATATTTAAACTCTAGAGCAGTAGTGATCAGCATTTTGGATTTTGCATCTTTCTTTTTCCATTCAGAGAATTTTGCAATATCCTCTATTTCAGGTTTTACTTCAGAGCCATCAGTTATACTGAGAAGATCCTTTGCTTCTAGAATAATCTTCATTTGAAATTTCCATAGATAAAAATTATCGCCGTTGAATTTTTGAATTTGTGGAAGTTCAGTTGTCATCTTGAGCAAGCAAACGAAATTCAGCTTAGATAAACAAAAATATTTGATACCAACCAAGCTCTGCTGCCATGTAAGAGAATCAGAGGCTGGATCTCAGAAAATATTGTTTAATAAACAATAATATTATATTAAGATGATAAGGAACGAAAAGAGTCACAAAAAGCAAGCGCAGTAGCAGAAAGAAAACCAAAACTTAAACTTCAGGTATAGACAGTGTGGCGCCAGGTCACGTGATGTCTGGTAGGAAGGTGTCGTTGCTAGGCAACAGCTGATGTGCGAAGTTACTCTCCAACACTTTTATTCTGTTGGAAATTCTCAATTTGAATTTTAGGGTTGTTGAAATTGGTCTATGGTCACTGATTGCACTTTTCAGAATTTTCCATTGTGTTGTGGGTGTGATGTTGTAATTTATCGCTGTGATGTCTATTGCGGATTCTGTGCCTGTGGACTTTGATAGATAGGTGTTCTTTTCGTTATTTAACGGTGTAAGGTCGAGGTCGGTTAGCATGTCCTCAACCTGCTGATCTTTGTTATCCTGGACAGGTGATCCCCAAGTTGGTCTTTCGAAGAATGATTGCGATATCCGAAGACGCTTCACTTAATGTCTCTATCAGGCCTGTATTGATGCTAGTATTATCGTGGTGATAAACATTTATGATTGGAATTGTTTTATCTGTAAGATAGATTTCTAGCGTGAATAAAGTGTGTATGTAAGAAGCTACTCTTCATTCCTTACTTCATACTAAAAAGATATATTTCTATTGCCTGAGCTTCTGTCGTGCTTTCTCTAGGCTTACTCTGATTATAGGCGATTTCCTTAAATTTGATTTCTAGAGTTTTAATCAAAACGGCACGTCCTCCTCCGAATTTTCCCGGTCTGTCCTTTCGTAGTGTTGTATAAGCTTTGATAATGAATCTCAGATTCTGATTCAATTTTGTCTCCTGAGGACAAGTAATATGTACATTGTTGTCACAGAGAAGACAAGTCAGCTCTTTATTTTCCTCTGGGTACCATTTATATTGAGTTGTAGTACATTGAATTGTAGCCTGCAGCTCCTGACGCGGCGGTTACCCCGGACGCGGTAGCATTACTGGAGATATCAGTTTTGCTCTTAATTTGAAAATGGGTGCCGTTGCAACGTTAGTCATCTTGGAAACGAACCAGAATTTGGTCAAATATTCCAAGGGCCCAGGGGGGACCACAAGGTGTGGTCGGACTTCTCCCCTTCCCCCTGGAATGCCGTCACTACAGGATAAAGCACTCTTGGTGAATTTTTTAAATTGTGATTCAGAATCTGCCACTGAAGCTTTACGATCGTTTCGTTCCTTCAAAGATATTCGAAGCGGTAAAGGACCAATGAGTTGCTACTCTCTAAAGCGATTGATTAAAAGTTTTGAGGAAACTGGATCTCTGGAAGCAAAACCTCGGAGTGGAAGACCATCGACATGCAAGTCAGTGGCTGTTACGGTTTTGCAGAATGCTGAAGCTATTGAAACGTTATCCACGTATGGAGAAGTAAGTGCCCGACAAGTTTCTGAACAAACGGATATTTCGTATGGAACAGTTTGGAGAGAACACACATTTAGAATTTTCTATAAAAATACCCTAACAAAATTCAAAATTTTCACGAGTTGAAAGTCAGCGATTTTGAGAAGCGTCAAGAATTCGCTGCATGGGTTTTCCGGCAAATTGATATTGAGGAAAACTGGCTGTCAAATGTTCTAAGAACAGATGATGCTCACTTTTATCTAAAGGGAGAATTTAATATTCAAAACTGCCTCATTTTGGCAACAGAAAACCCTAGGAATTTTACAGAAATACCACTTCATCAGAACAGAGTTACAGTTTTGTGTGGGTTCACTTCTTCTTTTATTATTAGGCCATTTTTCTTTGAAAAAATCAATGGAAAAACTTTTAAAGCCGTTTTTGTAACTGGTGAATGTTATGTTCAACTTTTAAGAGAAAAGGTTATTCCCATATTGCAGGACAGACAAGCACTAAGCGAAATAACATCCATGCAAGATGGAGGACCTCCTCATATCTCTCGCAGGGCTAAACAATTGCTGAAGGATACGTTCGGTGAAATTCGTTGATAAGTCGCCACTTTATATACCAGTGGCCTCCAATATCACCAGACCTGACGCCTTACAATTGCGGTTATGGGGGTACATTAAGTCGCGTTTTTATCGATGCCGACCTACCACATTGGCCATGTTGAAGGCTTCTATCAGATGGCACGTTTTATAAATTTCAACTATTCAATTGTGACCATACTGTCATCTATCGTCTGCAGGCGGTGTTTGAGAATGAAGGGCGCCACATTGAGCAAGGATTGTGACCTAATACAAAAGAGAAGGCAGTTACCTCATGTGTTATATTTTGCAGCTCTTTGTTTTGGGTTATGGGAATAATAAATCCTGTCCTCACATCTTGACTCTTTTTTTTTTCTGTGAACAGTAATTTTTCTGTTTGTCATTTGCCCACATCTTATATTATGTCGTGCAGGCCAAAGTGTTATAACTTCACGAATAACACTGGTACACACATTTTTACCCCTTATGTTTTGTTTATCGCTTTTCGCTGATTAGAAGAAATAGCATAAGGAATATTCTCTGTATCCCCCTCCCCCAACTTTAGAAATTTTGCGCAGAAAATAATACAGAATGATTTTACTACCACGTTTTTCAACGCAAAAGGTCGATTTAAAAAAAAATTTTTTTTGAGGGGATACATTTTCAAAATTATGTACAGTATAATAAACAATGATAACATTTGACAAACCCATAGGATTTTGGAATAAAGTACGACAAATATATTTTGTCACTCCCCTCTATATTTCATTTTTGGATCATGACAAATATCCAGTTAAATAGTCAAGTGTCGCCAATTAATCAAGAAACTATACATTCCTTATAGCACGAAATCCTATTAGTAGTGCCATCATAATTTTTGGTACTATATTAACATTTCTAAAATCGTGTATTGATATCAGTAGTTATTTTCAAACATTAAATCTATTTCACAAAACCCCATCGAAAATATAAATATTTTTTGCTACATGTTTTAATTTGCATATACCTATTTTACATATCTCAGATTGTATTTAAAAATCGTCAACCAATTCTTCTAACCTTTGGCGAAATGGTGTTTTATTAATTTATCATTTGATATTATTAGGGTTCTTTCCTGGTATTCAAAAAGGAAAAATACGTGTCGTTCAGTTATATTTTTCAATTTATCAAACAATTTGGCCGCTGAATCTCTGATTCTGGTAGAGCGCCACCTAGTGAATAAAGTTGTAACTAAAATCAATTTCGAATATTTTTTATTATTTGCCATAAATAATCCCATTGTATCCTGAACACAATGGTGTTTACCGCATTGCTCTAGCGCAAATATTCGCGGAGTTATTAATTTTTAAAGTTGTGCGGGACTTTTGGATCACCCTGTATATAAAATATGTTTTCGAACATATCCACTCTCTCTACTGAATATATTTTTAAAAAGATATATATATAAATAAAAATATCTAGAGATATACTACATGATCTTAGCCAAAAGCCGAGAAATGATATTTTATATATAGAGATAACCTGGCTTCGTGTGTCTTCTGCTCGAGTCAATGTTTCGCTGGTAGAATTTTGTTCCTTCCTACTAAAAATTATCTGGCTTCTCCCGTGGTCTGCTTTAGTGATTATTCTCCTTAAGAATTTTGTTTTTGTCAATCATGATACAGCAAAATTGTCATAATCATTTCTGAGTAAAAACATATTGTTGCTCAGTACTTGGTTAATTATAATTTTTCTTGGTTAAAAGTGCGACACAAAACTCTTGCAGATTTAGCTCTATGTCCTGTTCAAATTTCAGCGAGATTAGTTACATATTGAGGGCGTGCATAGCCGACGAACAAATATGTATATGTTCCCGGTTTTGCCCGGTTTTTACCCTAGTAAAAGTTGCCTAACGAACATTTGTTAAAACGATTCTAGCAAACATCCAATCCCTACTGAATCTATATTTGTCTATACTCTCGATAATTTGAAAATTTTCCCGGTCCCTCGAAAATACTCGATAAGTTGAAATAAAATCAATATTAATTAGTTCACTCGGTAATTTGAAGTTGAAGGAATAATATCTTGCCACAAACGAACATTTGTAAATAACTGTATTTAGCGAATGTACCTGGCTTCGACCGGTTTTTATACGAGTAAAAGTTTGCCTAATGAACATTTGTTAAAACGATTCTAAAAAACCTACAATCCACCTATATATCTATACTAGCCGAATGACCCGGGCAACGCCCGTGTTTTACCCGACTGTAGATGTTACAACGGTGATCCTTAGGTCGCTGGTTCAAATCCGGCTCGAGGGAGCCGGCGAGCACGTGACCTCCCTGTGCGCGCGCATCCGTGACAGAGGCCGATGAGGAAAGACGGTCGTGACTATATATATAATATAATATAATATAATATATGTATAAGTACATTTTGTGTGTGTAGAAATAGGATTAGTTGACTTTATAAGGTAAACTTATTCATACAGTTTGTATCCCTCGATAGCTCAGTTGGCAGAGGACTGTAGATGTTACAACGGTGATCCTTAGGTCGCTGGTTCAAATCCGGCTCGAGGGAGTTTTTTTTTTTTTAATTTTTATTGGCTGCCGGCGAGCACGTGACCTCCCTGTGCGCGCATCCGTGACAGAGGCCGATGAGGAAAGACGGTCGTGACTATATATTATATCTATATATATAAAAAAATCAATGTTTGTATGTTTGTTTGTTTGTATGTCCGGTATACAAATTCGCAGTAGTTCACTAATTCAAACCAAATTTCCATACATAGGTAAAAAAATACGGCGAAGACGATAGGCTATTTTAAAAAAATATATAAATCAATTATTAAAACTATATATTCAAATTATTATTTTTAGCTCACGAACAGCGCCCTCTATCAAAGATTAGATTGAATTATGCTGATGCAAACAAATAGATAATGCTAATAACAAACAAATATTAAAAAAAATCCTATCTAAATATATATCACTCGGGTAGATATGCACACGGGTCAATCCCGTCTAGTAGATTTATAAACGTATATAAATATTGTTATATGCGTTTAAATATATTTTTGAAACACAAAAATATTTTGAAAACATTTATTAAATTTTTAAAAAGATATTTTCTTTAAATATATATTAATTTTGAATGCCAATTTTTATTAATAAATCCTCAAATTATTTATTAAATTTATTATACTTCTAACACATTTCAGCATTTTTAACAATATGAAAATGTAATTTCACCAGATGCCGCGAGAGGCGCTTCTTGCGAGTAAAAGTAGAAAATTTGCAAATAAAATTTCAAAAAGATCTGAAACACTGCCGAAAATTTTAGAACAACAAAACCAAAGCAATGCTGAGGTTGCGACAAGAAAAACTTCTCGTTCTGAGACTAAGGACCTGTGTGAAAAATTGATGCAAGTAATTAAAACATACCTGCAATGAATTGCAAATTACCTTTTAAAATTATTGCTTGGAATTGCAATGGAATCAGATCAAAGAAAAAATAATTATTTCACTTTATAGAAGATAACTCAATAGACATTGCTCTGCTCAGTGAAACTCACCTTAAACCCTCAATTGATCTAAATTTCAGAAACTATCAAACCATTAGAACTGACCGAATTACAGGAAAAGGTAGGGGAACAGCCATCATTATAAAATCCTTTTTTAAATATGAAAATATGCCGATTCATACTTCAAACTTGGAAAATACTTCAATTTTGATAAAACCAGATGGAAAAACCTTGCAAATCTCAGCAATTTATAAGAAGCCTGATGCACCATTATTGGAAGAATATCTGAACCAACTGATAAAACAAAACCACGCAATAATCGTTGCAGGAGACTGGTACTCCAAACACCCTCTTTGGGGATCAAGGATTTCTAATAACAGCGGAATCGTGCTGCACAGTTTCTCTGAAAGAGAAAGCCTCGACATTGTCGCACCTTCGTCACCCACGCATTACAGTCCACTCGGCAATCCCAATTTCCTAGACTTCGCTGTTCTTAAAAACATTCCCTGGACCCCAAAGGCCAGAACCGCCGACGATTTATCATCTGACCATCTCCCTGTAATCTTTGAATTGAATTGTCCAAAGGATGAATTCACAACCCAGCTCAGCCGAGTAACTAATTGGGTTCATTTTCAACAAGATCTAATCTTCATCACGCCCCCCAGACTCCCCTTGAAAACTGAAGTAGACATTGATTCAGCAGTTGGAATTTTAAACGAGAAAATTAATAATAGCTACTCGATAAACACCATAGTCTCATCTTCCAAATTAATAAAGAACACAAATAGCAAAGCCTTAATAAGGGAGAAAAATAAAGCTAGGAAAAGATGGCAATCTACCTGGGATCCAGCTCATATATATATATATATATATATATATATATTTGGTAATTTAAACCAACAACCCCATATTGTATATAACTTATAATAATATTTTAATGTTGTATAATAGAAACACATCTGTAAATGATTATACGTATTATTGACATGTGTCTTTACCTCATCATATGTAATGTAATTTGTACAAACTGAGGATAAATAAATAATAATCTGTAATAGATTAAGAGTTGAGCTAAGCAAGAGATAGAAGTCATAACGTCAAAATCGAGATAGATTTAGAATTCCCACAACAAGGTCTAAAAATGGACCAAGACCACCCACACTCCACATCTGGTGGAATGCAAAGCCCCCTCTCACACCTGGTGACATGCAGGCCCCCTTTCTCAGAAACGGCCCCTGTCGCATAAGGCCCCCCGTCTTAACCTATAAATACAGTCCCTTTACAGTCACTTCACAGTTAGTGCACCCTCAGCGCAAGCTCACGTCGGTTGTCACCAAGGTCCTCCTCATTCACCATGTAGACTTGTAAGGACTCTTCTATCTCCATCTTTCGCTCCTAGCTCAACTTTTATCTGTGCACGGAACTTTCTTAATGCAACTGTGTCTTCGTTTTTTGTGTGGACATTCCCAAGCTTTCCACTCTGCCTCGACCACGACTGCCTGTACTCTGTGAGAACTTTTAAAGGACTTACAAGGTGCAGAGAGGTACTGGAAAACTCCCTATCCTGACTGTTCCTCTTGGTCAACACAGTATAGCGAGAGTCAACACTTTATCATCACAAAGTTAATCGATAGGAATCTACAAGAGTCCACAACCAAACCTCAACTCATTACAGCTAGCCGACAGGATAACCAAAACGAAGAAGGCCAGATAGTTCAGATAGAAGCGAGAAAGTGCAAAGATAGAGGAGCAAACCCGCCAGTCCAACGAAACAACCAAGCAATCTCTCCCCCCAACAAGAGACGATATTGTAGGAGGAAACGCCGCCCCAAGGGACCTCCGCAGACCCGCTAACACCGATCGCCAACGCCGGGAGCAAGCTGACCGCGCCAACGACAGCCCCGAAATTCCCGCAAGTCATGGAAACCGAGCAGCGATGTACCCAAACCCTGTGACAAGTTCCACACCTTCGACCTGACATCGTCGAGACAATGCTCAAGGCAACAAGCCACAAACAACTTTCCAGAAGCTACAAGCTTCTACAAGCTTTACATGGAGCGACTTCCACGTCAAAAGGACGACCACCAAAGATCAAGTCTCCTGACTTAACTATCTACAAAACTGTAAGTTTTAAAATCTTACATAACTTTATCCTCAAGTTCACAACTTGATTCCCCATAAATTTTGTATTTATATTTTCACTTTAAGCATTTTAAAATCAATTTTTACCTTTTTTATACCATTTTTAATTCAATTTTTAAAACTTTCACAATCTCATTGATCAAATTGACTTTAATTTTTAATCAGATTATAAATTTCAAGTTATCACTCTCAATTTTACTTTAAAAAATATTTCGCCCATCACGCATTTTTACTAATTTACCAATCTTACATGCCTTTCCTAAATTTACCTAAAATGACATTATCCAAAGCTACGACTTGAAAAAAAAATCATTATTATTATTTAAAAAAAAATCTCATTCATCATAATTCTCAACTTATTTTTGTTTTACTTATTAGGTATCTTTATACCAAAAGACCAATATCTTTATCAATTCTTAAAATTTGGTGATGTTCACCATTTTAAGTAAGCGCCCAATTCAAATTATTTGTAACTCTCACGACATTCCCTTTTACAAGAGAATCATTTTAACTGCCATAATCAACGATTTAAAAAATATATTCAAATTTTAAATATAAATTAACATAGGTGAAACGCATTTTTTTTTAATTGCAAAAATCGAAAGATACAATATCTTCAAAAACACCACTAGGGAAAACAACTATCTTTCCCAAAACAAGTTAAAAATAAAGATTCACTCCACTTCACCGCCAGTAGCTAATTTAAGTCACAGACTTCCAAAACGATTACAATCGTTAATATTCGAGGATAAATACACTCCCTCATCTTTCCTTTTACATGCATATTTAATCATCAACAAATCTCTCTCAACAAACGTTACAACACTCACACATCACTTTATCCAATTGGCAACAATTTTTAGTGCGCGACTTAACACACAAATCCAAATCTTGAGCCACACAAGCCTCCACTTAGCTCTATATCGTCGCCACAATAAAATAATTTCACATTAAGCGTGCCACATCCACTAACAGTCAAATATTCTCTCGAAGTGTTTCATACAACAACCACCCATGACTTTATTAAATTTGTTATTCATGGTGAAACAGGTTAGATTTGTACCAAACTAAGACTTCACGTGACACCTTTTCATTCACATTTCTCACTTCGTGTCACAGTGCCACACCACAAAACTTTTTCACTTTTCAGGCCAAAGACGCCTTCACGCCTGTGACACCACATCTCACCTCAAAGCGTGTCCACGTCGAAAGTCATATCTTTCACTCACTTCTAGCCTGAAATCATCGTATAACAATCTTATTAAGTCTAAACAACTTCGAAAACACAAACACTTACGAACATCGAAAAAACTATATTTTCAAATAGGCAAGAAAATTGCCAACTTGAACAAAAGAGAGTATTTCAGTTTCAAGTAAAGGACAAAAATAACAAACATCCCCATGATTGACCACCCACGACGATACCAAGAAAGACAGACAGTGACCGCCAGTAATAGGATCCCCCGAATCTATTTCAGTTACACCTCCATCCCTCACAAGGCAGATCTTGACCGCTAGCTTCATGATCGCCATTTTGAACACATGTGTCACAACGCCTTAATCACAACACACACACATCATACATTAAACATTTTACATGTTAATTGATATCACTAATTAAAACAATTTGGTTAAGTCTTATATAGACTTTATGACGCAAAAGAGAAATCATTCTCTACATATCACCTTTTTGGATAAACGAGAATATTGTTCAATTTTCCATTACTTAACATTTATCTAAGCATTATAATAATCTTTAATTATATTGTTATTTGTACAAAATCTTGAATAATTATTTTTATGTTTATCTTTCAATTATATAGTCAAATTTTTAATCCAACAAAATTTTCAAAGAAAAAAAAAACTTTAAAATCAAATTTACTTTTATTTATCATGATATTATTTTAGTATTGCAAAACATCTAATTGTTTCAAAAATTATTTTTATTTTATTATTTATTATATCTTTTATATATTACATGTTTAATTTTGTCCACTTACACTTTTTGTACCCGCAATTATATTTCTATATTTCTATTCACTATATTTTATTTGTTTAAATACCTTTATTATCTGACAATGTTTATCATCCACTATCGGGCATCTACAACAATCGTTTTCAACAATCATATTCTTTAACCAATTCCTTATATTTTTCATCACTATCTTTTCAGTCATTGCGTCACATCAACGTAGAAAAACGACAGCACTGCTTGACAATTTATTTTTTGATTTCGTAATTCAACAAACTCTTTGAAAACACAGTTCCCCAGATTTAAAAATCCCAACTTCTGGCCTGAACACGCTTCAAGAGTTCATTTCATTTCATCCGCAGAGAAAATCACCAACGCATTCACAAAGCGTTCACTTTTTCCAACTTTCAACTTTTTTTTTCAGCTCTAGCGGACCATATTCAACCTTTGATTTCGAGTCAAGTCAGACCACCTACTGTCGCTACAATTCTACTTCTCGTATGGCTCTATTTCACTCCTTTCTCAATCATATTAATAAGCAACTTTTCTTCAACAAATTTTAACCCAATAATCCTAAAATTGTGACAAAACTCTGTAACCCTTATATAGTATCGCAAGTGAAACATTGCCAAGGAAGACAGCTCAAGTATATATCCTCGCTTTGCACCTGGATCTGAGTATTTGGTTTACATGTGCACTCCAAACAATTGCATATTCTTCAACTACTGACCCTTTCCAACGCCCGCCAATATTCTCTTAGAATGTGAATTTTTATGTCATCATTTTATTTTAATCATCTTTTTTTTTTAAATCAAACAAAAATGTCATTTTTATTTCAATTTTATATATCCAAACAAATCATCTTGTTATAGCCCTTTTTAGCCCTCACAGTTTAAATTAATTAAAAGAAATTTTAAATAATTACCTGTGTTAGAGAGGCTTTACCCGCTTAAACCCGGATAAACCCTTTCACTCCCGGGGCCCATCTATGGTAATTTAAACCAACAACCCCATATTGTATATAACTTATCATAAGATTTTAATGTTGTATAATAGAAACACATCTGTAAATGATTATACGTATTATTGACATGTGTAATTACCTCATCATATGTAATGTATCCAATTGCTCTTACCAGCATACTTTGTGAAATAACAGAAATAATTATCCACTCTAGGCTCATAGTCTGGCTCACTAACAATAATAAAATAAACTTCTACCAAACTGCCTAAAGATACAGACACTGTTCAACTGATAAACTGTTCTACTTCTGTCAATCAATAAAAGATTTCTAGGAAAAACCACCAAAGAAGACGACGGCCGTATTCCTGGATATGACCTCAGCTTTTGATCGAGTGAAGAAATTATTTGAAAGGCTGCACAACATCGGAGTAAGAGGAAAAACCTTAATCTGGATTGCAGACTTCTTAAGGGGAAGAAGGATAAAGGTTCGGGTCAATGGAACATTTTACAAGGACCGAAGAACATGGGCTGGTGTACCTCAGGGATCTGTGTTCAGTCCTCTACTCTTCTCGCTATATATTAACTGTTGTTTATGTGAATAGATGAATATTATTTGTATTATTTAAAGCCTCATTATGTAAAAATATATGTATATATATGTAGTATATTTTGACATAGATAAATCATAACCTTCTTCTAATATTTATAATAACCCCATACCTATATAAAAATATGTATCAAACTTGGAATAATAGAAGTGACAATAAAATAAAGCAAAGAGGTAAAGGTAGACCAAGACGACACTATAGTCCAGACGACAAAGGCCAGACGTGATAAACAACCAGACTAACAGGTGTTTATGCTAATGAGTTCATTCCCCCGTCAGCAGGTGGCCAGACATAATTAATAACCCAGCGCTTGACAGGTGGCGTGATTACGGGAACCAATCAGAACTCGTCAACAAGTGCCAGAGTCCAGTATATAAGCCCCCCAAGATTGGGACAAAAGTAGTAGTTGTTTCAGAGCGACGCTGTCATACGGTCGGTCAGATCTCTCACCCCCCCCTTGTATCCGCGATGTTGGGCATCCGTGACGCCCATGGTCCGACTACCTTCGTCCGTGGTCTACCTCTACCTTCTTGGAGTTACCATCTAGACCTGCCTCTGTCTCTTGCTGTCCCAGTGCGGGAATCCCATCACGCACCCACTACCACGACTGCCCAGTACATTCCACCTCGGGATTACTACAGAACCCGTTAAAGTCGACAGGATGACTGAGGACAGCAGTATGCAGAGGATGACGGAGGTCAGGGACGACTACTTCGCGGATGCCCTCACCAACATGCAGCCCCACTGCGACGAACTAATAGGCCGCCTGGCAGACGCCATGCGGGGACAAGCCGTGCCTAGTGCGGACGAGGCCATTATCTCCTCTTTCGACGGATCCCACGCAACAAGCAGCCTTCTTCCAAACAGCCATCTCCAGAGATCACCTCCAGCCAGCATCAGCCATTTCAAGGTACTTTATACTTTGTTTCTACCATTTCCCCCATAAATTTTATATTTTCACTTTAAGCATTTTAAAATCAATTATAACTTTTTTTATAGCATTTTTATTCAACTTTTAAAACTTTCACACTCTCATTTATCATTTTTACTTTATTTTAATCAAATTATAAATGTTAATTCATCATTTTCAATTTTATTATTAAAAATATTAAATCACGCATTTTTGCCAATTTACTAATCTTACATGCCTTTCTTAAATTCACCTAAAATGGCATTATCCAAATATGCAACTTTCAATTTTACATAAAAAATCATATTATATTTTAAGTACTCGAATCATATTTTCTAAACTTATTTGTGTGTTTTTTTTTAATACCTTATTTATGGCCATAGTATTAATAATTAAATTTATTACGCTCTTTATTTTACTTGACCTATTACTATTCAAATTGATATTCCTCAATATTTAAAAGTTTTAAAAACTAGTCCTAGATTTGTATTTTTATAAATATCAATTTTAAAAAATTTCATCTCATAATGTGCCTCCCATTTTTCCCACAATAACAAATACAACTATAAATTACAATATTATAATGAAGAGTTCCCCATCATCTCTAAAATCGATCCTGTACATGACACCATATGAGACGTCATCTTGGCCTACATTAAAGGACAATTAATTCCCGTCTTCATCCCAACGACAGCTCAAGGACGCACGCACTGAATCCCCCTTAGTTTTCTTTCTACTTCGTCTTTCCTTCCCTACTTCTAAAGGGGTGGAATGACCTTTGTATCCATCATTAGCATCCATCATTTGCAAAATTCAACTCAGACTTCCCCTCTTTTTACCATTGCGTCACTCTAAACCTTCAGATATCCATTATAAGTTCATTTGTAACATTTTACTACTTTTGATAAGTTCGTTCTCCTTTTTCTCTCTCTCACCATGTGAGACGTCTCTGAAATTATAATTAAGAAAAGAATAAAATAAAAAACAAATCATAATGGCATTTCAATTTATTTACCACTATTGACTTTTCCAAACATCGTCTAATTTGCGTTTATAAGCATTGCATCACGCGGGGAACATACTAACCTAAATACTTACTATATTTTAAAATCTTATTCATTTATATTTTTACGATCCTTGATGTGTGCCATTTTATATTTTAGAATCAATCCATATATTTTAGGATATTTCTTTTACATTAAGATATTTCTTTCCCATATTCTCCCATTACCTACCTCTCCTTCAATCTTCACACCTTTTGCCCATCTGATCTAATGCTACTTACAGAACATCTTGAGATTGCTGAACCCTGAAAACAATACCTCGCTTCTAAGCTCGTATTGCAGGGCAGAACACCTGAGATGTCCTTTGCAGAAACCAATTCAGACCTTCTTCCTTTATTCCTCACTGCGTCACTACCTATCACAAACCTTTTGCTTAAGTCAATTTTCTTTTATATTTTATTTCTCTTTTATTATCTCTACTTCTCCTCCTTCCTGTATTACATCCCTGAAACTATGTTGTAAATACTTAAGGCACCTTAAGTAACAAAAAACTGTAACTAGTATACCAACTTTCCCAAATATTTATTTTCGCTATTGTGCGTGTTTACTTTAAATTTATCCTTCCTATGTACTCCTCTTATATATATTTTTGTAGTTTTATAATATTATATCAGTGTGTCACCACTTCCCCTTTATCTTTATTTTTATTCTAGTAACTAATTTGTGCCCCAAATTATTTCCCATTTAATAGGTTTACTAGTTTTTCTCTCATTAATTTGTAAATAGACTTACAGTTTTACTAGTTTTGTGGTGTTGGACTTTGTTTTTAACTTACAGATGTAGATAAAACCATTCACTATTAATCGATAATATCATTTTGTTTATTAACCATCAACATTAATGCCATCAACTACCAACCAACCCTTTATATATTATTACCTTTAATATTCTTATTTTCTCTTTTTCTCATCATGTTCAGACTTAGCATTTTACAACTTCAACTATCTTAGGCACCATTTAAAAAACCTACACCTAAACATATTTATAATATTTCTTTAACAGATAAAACATTTATCATTTTATCTTTCTTAATAGATTTTCAAAATGTTATTTTTGACGCTTCCCTTCCAACCTCTAACTCTATCCCATGAACCTTTCCTCCCAACTTTTTACAGCCATCAAGAGATTATTGTTCGTCAACCATTTCCTTTTTTTTGTTGATTAACTAACTAGAAGACCCTTCCTTGCTGTACATTTCCCAACAGTGAGCTCAGGAGACCCAGTTAGATTTTTTTTTTTTCTCTCATCGTCCGGCTCATCATTTTTTTCATTTTTCAACTTTTTCTTTTCACCACACAAGCCGGACACAATCAAAATTGACAGCAATAATTCTCTTACACCCACCTCTCCTTTTCCGCATCCTTCAAACCTCCAACCTTCCAAGGGATTCCAGTTCGCCGAACATTTTTGTTTTTTTTTTTCATTGATTAATCCGACTGGAACAATCCTTCCTCGCTATACCATTCCCGATAATGAGTTCAGGATATCCAGCGCGATATTTTTATTTTTTTTCTCATCGCCCGACGCATCATATCAATTCATCATTTTTTCAACTTTTCACTTTTTTTTCACAATTCAACCGGGCACAATCATTATGGACAACAGGGATCCCTCTTACCTCTACCTCTCCCCTTTACCTCCATCAATCTTCCCACCTCTTTCCACTGTCTGAGCTAATGATGCAGACGGAATATCTTAGACCTTCTGTTAATGAAAACAATGCCTCACTTAAACAAGTTCGCATTGCATTGCAGGATGCTTGGGATACTACTTTTGCAGAAACATGCTCAGATACCCCCTTTCCCTTTTTCAACCTTAGCGTCACATTATAAGTTCAGTCAATAAACTAACTTCATTTTTTTCTCTCATCTTTTATGCAATAAGATATTATTTTCCTTGTAAGATTCATTTTACCATAGTTACCATTTTGTATTATATACTTTCTCTTAATCTTTTATCATTCATTTTGTACGTTTTTATTGATACACCACCATTACAACATCTTTCTCTGTTTAACTTGTAACTTTATAATAATTTTAACTAATTTGTATACAAATTATTTATTTTATTTTTTTTTATAATAGGTTTGTTAGGTTATCACTCATTACATGTCATTCCCCCAACCAAACCTTCATCACCGGGGACACATTCTGTAGTATATTTTGACATAGATAAATCATAACCTTCTTCTAATATTTATAATAACCCCATACCTATATAAAAATATGTATCAAACTTGGAATAATAGAAGTGACAATAAAATAAAGCAAAGAGGTAAAGGTAGACCAAGACGACACTATAGTCCAGACGACAAAGGCCAGACGTGATAAACAACCAGACTAACAGGTGTTTATGCTAATGAGTTCATTCCCCCGTCAGCAGGTGGCCAGACATAATTAATAACCCAGCGCTTGACAGGTGGCGTGATTACGGGAACCAATCAGAACTCGTCAACAAGTGCCAGAGTCCAGTATATAAGCCCCCCAAGATTGGGACAAAAGTAGTAGTTGTTTCAGTGCGACGCTGTCATACGGTCGGTCAGATCTCTCACCCCCCCTTGTATCCGCGATGTAGGGCATCCGTGACGCCCATGGTCCGACTACCTTCGTCCGTGGTCTACCTCTACCTTCTTGGAGTTACCATCTAGACCTGCCTCTGTCTCTTGCTGTCCCAGTGCGGGAATCCCATCACGCACCCACTACCACGACTGCCCAGTACATTCCACCTCGGGATTACTACATATATATTGGACATTTGTTGTTGGCCATGGTCAAGTTTGAGCTCTTGTACGTCTAATTACGACACAACAAAAGTGGCGAAGAGGATGCGCGATCTATAGAGCCAGTAAAAAGATGAGGAAAACGGCGTCTATGCAAGTATAACAACTACATCTTTTAAACTATCTGGATCAGGAAAACAAAGGAGTAGAAAAGATCAGCATGACAAGTTCAAAGTTAATAGTACCTTTTAGATGCTATAGCCCAGTGGAGGACACTTCGAGCTTTTTGTACAAAATTTTGAGGCTTTCTTTTTGGCATCTGAAGAAGGAGATTAAAGTGCTGATTTTCACCTCGCTACCAGATTCTGAAACTTTGAAGCAGGGAAACGACATTTTCTTCCTGGTCTAATGGAAGATCAACCCTATGATTCTATCATTCAAAGAATTAAGCTGCATTTGGATCCAAAGAAGAAAGTGATACCACAGCGATGCAGAATTTTAATGAGAATTCAACAGGAAGGAGAATCAATATCGGAATATCTTAGAGAATTGAAACATTTAGCAATAAATTGTAATATCGGCGATATGCTGGGAACCATGATGCGAGACCGTTTTGTGGCTGGAATCAAGTTGGAAAGCCTGCAAAAGAAGCTACTACAAGAAAACGACTATGCCACCCTGGATAAAGTTTTGCAGTGGCGATCTCGTTCGAACTAGCGGAGATAAATACAAGAGAATTACAAGATGAATTAGTGGCCAAGATATCCCCTGTGAATGGAAAAGATAAAAAGGGTGAGTACAATAATAGTATGGTGCAGCATAGGCCTTTCAGGCAAAGGGGAGAAATAATGTGTTATAGATGTGGTGAAAGACATTCACACGTGGCCTCTGTTTGCCCTCATAGAACAAAGACTTGTCTTAAAATGTAAAATACTGGGTCATTCAAGTAGGGTCTGCAAAGCTAGTAAAAAATCTGGGAATGTAAATATGTACAAGAGGACTCAATATATTCTGTACAGGGCGAAACTGATGCCACAATAAATTTAACAGTAGATGATTATTCTTTGTGCTTTACAATAGATACAGGAAGTCCAGTTACGTTAATACCTAAAGATATTTATAAGAATTATTGGCAAGGTGAAAAATTATTTCCAACAAATTTAAGATTAAAATCCTTTTGTGGTAAATCAATAGAGATTATAGGGCAAAGAGATGTTTTTGTAAAAGAAGCCAACCAATATTTACGATTAATAGTTGTAAATGAAAATTCCAAGTGATTTTGTTAGAAAGAGAATGGCTTAAACAGTTAAAACTTGATTATTCTAGTTGTTTAGCAATAAAAATTTAAATAATGAATCTAATAGAAATAGTTTGATTGATAGATATGCAGATTTGTTTAAAAAAGATTTGGGCTGTCTAAAGGATGTTAAATTAAATTTTAATTAAAAAAAAAAGAATGTGACTGCTGTGTTTTGTAAGGCCAGAAGTTTGCCTTTCTCTCTAAAAACAAAGTAGAGAATGAAATTGATCGTTTAGTGAATTCTCGCATTTTATAACCTATAGTTCATTCATATTGGACCGCTCTAATAGTACCGGTATTAAAAAAGGATGGTAGTGTAAGTATATGTGGTGATTTTAGATGTACAGCTAATAAAGCAATAGAATTAGATAGATATCCCATTCCATCGATCGATGAGATCTTTTCAAAATTATCTACAAGCACCGTACTTTTGACCCTAGACCTATCACAGGCTTGCTTACAAGTAATGTTAGCGGAAGAAGCCAAAGCTGTTGTTGATATAAACACAACAAAGAGGTTGTTTTCTTATAAAAGACTACCATATGACGTAGCGGTAGCACCAAATAAATTTCAGAGGATTATGGAAGGTCTATTTGCTGATTTGCCAGGTGTGGCCTGCTAAATAGATGATATTTTGGTTGCAGGAAAAGACTTTGAATATCATGAACAGAAGTTGGATCTAGTGTTTAGATGATTGCTAGAAAAAGGTTTAAAGTTAAACAGATATAAATGTAAATTTAAAAAAAATCGGTGGAATATTTAGGGTTTAAAATGAATAAATATGGACTATATCCCTTAGAAAATAAAATTAAAGCGTGATAGAGGCGCCTGAACCTAAAGAATGTTTCGCAATTAAGATCTTTCATAGGACTCTTAAATTATTATTATAGATTCATAAAGAATATAGCAAACATTTTAGCGCTATTCTATCAACTTTTGAATAAAAATTTTAGATGGAATTGGACGAAAGAATATCGAATGTTATTTTAAAAATGTAAATCATTATTAATGGACTATGGACGAGGCGTAATTCTGAATCAGAGAATTGATAGAAAGGAAGAATGCCCTATAGCTTTTGCTTCTAGAACATTAACTGAATCGGAAAAACGTTTCTCTCAACTAGAAAAGAAAGCGTTGAGCATAACTTTTGGCGTTGAGAAATTCAGACAATACTTACTGGGACGAAAATTTGTATTGGTCACAGACAACCGACCCTTAATTCATATATTTTCACCTCATTAACCAATTCCCATATGTGCATCATCCAGAATTAAAAGATGGTCCTTAAAATTAGCTGCATTCAATTATATTATATAATTTCGAAAAACTAGTGATAATTCCAATGTTGACGCATTGTCACGTCTTCCTTTAGAATCGAGTGTCAGGGAGTCTCTTTATGAAGACCAGATACTTCTTCTCAGGAAGTTGAATGAGGTACCGTTCTCTTTTATGGAGGTGACATATGAGACGCTCCAAGATAAAATACTGTCTATAGTATTAAGGAATGTTAGAGAAGGCAACTGGGTTTGTGCCGAGGGAAAACCCACTATCTCCTCATTATAAGATCAAAGAGGAATTAAGTTTGGAGTTTGGTTGTCTTCAATGGCGTGAAAGAGTGGTAATTCCCCAAAAATTAATATCTAATTTTAAATGACTTACATGAAATACACATGGGGATTGTTAAAATGAAGATGATTGCCAGACGGTATTATCTGGTGACCAGGCATAAACAGTAACATCGAGGAGTTAACTAGAGAATGTAGAGTATGCCAAGAATCGGCTAACATCTCGGAATGGACTTGGCCCGAAAACCCGTGGCATCGACTTCATCTTGATCTAGCGGGTCCGTTCATAGGAATAATGTTTTTGGTTCTCGTGGACGCATACTCAAAGTGGATAGAATTTTTATCATCAATGATATTACCAGCAAAACGATTATAAATCATCTTAGAGAAATTTTTGCCAGATTTGGATTGCCTTAATTTCTGGTTACAGATAACGGAAGACAGTTTGTCTCCGGTGAATTCGAGCAATTTACCAAAATGAATGGTACACGGCACACTAAGACCAGTCCGTATAATCCTAGTACAAATGGTTTAGCTGAGAGATATGTAAGAGAGTTTAATAACCCTTTGAGAAAGAATAATGGGAAGAATGATTTAGAGACGAATCTACTAAGATTTATATTTGCTCATAGAGGATTCCCCCAAACTGTGATAAAGGAATTCCCCCGCGGTACTGCTAATGAAGAGAAGTTTAAGATCAAGTTTCTCGAATTTAATACCAAGATGGGAAATCCGCGAGAGGTATTTCATGAGGCCGTAGCAGTTTACTACAGGTTGCGAGGTTTATTTCCGCAACTATGCAACTGGACCTAAACGGTGAAAAGGTACCATTTTGAAATTATTGTGCTACCGTCACTACCTTATAAGTTGCGAGGGCGTCGTGTATAAGAGGCATATCAATCAATTGCGACCTGTGAGAAAGAAACAAGTGGAGACAAGAAATTTGATACTTCCTCGAACATCAGGAGAGAAGCCTGTAGGTGGAAGTCAGAAATAAAGTGAAGAGGAGGTTCCAGAGGTTACATCAGGAAACAAGGAGGAGACTGCTTCTGTGCACGTACCCTCTTGCACTCCTAGACAAGGGCCTGCTGCTGTGCACGTGCCCTCTTGCACTCCTAAACCGGAGCCTGCCGTTGTGCAAGTGCCCGTCCGCAGTCCTAGACCTCAGAGAGCCAGGAAACCCCCAGACCGACTGGAGTATTATTAAGGCGGGAGATGTGTTGTGTATGTGAATAGATGAAGATTATTTGCATTTTTTAAAGTCTCATTATGTAAGAATATATGTGTATATAAATTGGGCATTTTTGTTGGCCAAACGAAAAGAATAAGAGCTAAAAAAAGGAGTCATGGTCAAGTTTGAGTTGTTGTACATCTAATTACGACATAACCTTAACAACATCCACCCTCACTGAAGACACAAAATTTGCCTGTTATGCAGATTATATAGCCATATGGCACACAAGTAGCAGTATAGAAATATCAGAAAAATACTGAACACATCAATGGGAGGACTGGAGAAGTGGGCAATGAAACTCAAAATGACCATGAACCCAATAAACACAAACCTATAGGTCTCCTTCACTGACAGGAAAAAAGGCATGAATTTAACTCCAAAATAAGCATAAACAACCAAATGATTGATAAATTTAGATCTGCAAATTACCTAGATGTGATACTTGATGAGGAATTGCGATTTACAGAACACGTAATTAGCACCTCAAATAGAGCTACCAGAAACCTAAACATTCTGAGAAGGCTATGTGGAACAAATTGGGGAGCAAAACCCAAAATTCTCAGAACAACATATATCACCTTAATAAGGCCAATAATGGAATATGCAACACCTGTTTGGGATCCCTCAAGTTCATCATTAAAAAGAAGACTAGACAGTGTTCAAGCAAAAGCGGCCAAATAATCACTGGTTCTGTTTCAACAATTAGAAAATTCAGAGAGAATGTGGTCTAGACCTACTTCAAAGCAGAAGACAATTAAAAACAATAAAATTCACCAATAGCTTAAAAACTAAAGAAACCGAAAACATATCCCTTAGAACCTATTTAAACTGGACACAAAAAGAAAGGCTCAAAAGAACTTCAACACTTCAGTACGACAACAATATTAGAAAGAGCATAAATATGAAACATAATGAATTTCAAATTCGAGAATAACCTATATTTCCTATCCCATTGCCATTAAATGTAATCATCAATCTTAACCTGAATGAACCCTGCAATAAAAAAAAGTGAACAAAAACATACTTAAAAAGCAAGGACTTGACAGAATCGGTTTATGCGATCAGATAAATTATTTAATAGCATATACAGATGGATCATCAGACCTTACCATAAGTAATGGAGGGGCTGGAATTAACATAATACTGCAAGATGGAACATACATCAAAATCAAAGAAGGAGCAAGAAAGATTTCGTCAAACTTCACTTGTGAACTGGCAGCTATCTGGAAAGCTCTTGATGTATGCCTTAACCAACCATCCCTGCATCGAGCAGAAGGAATTATAATATGCCGTACAACGACTTCATATCCGATCTAGAAGCAATTCAGAAGGGCACTACTTTAATCACACAGAAAATTCATTCGTTACTTACTCAACTGATATCATTGGAGAATAACTGCATTATACAATGGATTCCTGCCCATGCTGGGCATTCTCGAATTTGAAATTCATAATGTTTCATATTTATGCTCTTTCTAATATTGTTGTCGTACTGAAGTGTTGAAGTTCTTTTGAGCCTTTCTTTTTGTGTCCAGTTTAAATAGGTTCTATGGGATATGTTTTCGGTTTCTTTAGTTTTTAAGCTATTGGTGAATTTTATTGTTTTTAATTGTCTTCTGCTTTGAAGTAGGTCTAGACCACATTCTCTCTGAATTTTCTAATTGTTGAAACAGAACCAGTGATTAATTTGGCCGCTTTTGCTTGAACACTGTCTAGACGTGGAGCGACTTCCATGTCAGCAGGACGACCACCAAAGATCAAGTCTCCTGACTGAACTATCTTCAAAACTGTAAGTTTTATAATCTTACATAATTTTATCCTCAAGTTCACAACTTGATTCCCCATAAATTTTGCATTTACATTTTCACTTTAAGCATTTTAAAATCAATTTTTACCTTTTTTATACCATTTTTAATTCAATTTTTAAAACTTTCACAATCTCATTGATCAAATTGACTTTAATTTTTAATCAGATTATAAATTTCAAGTTATCACTCTCAATTTTACTTTTAAAAAAAATGTTCGCCCTTCACGCATTTTTACTAATTTACTAATCTTACATGCCTTTCCTAAATTTACCTAAAATGGCATTATCCAAAGCTACGACTTGAAAAAAAATCATTATTATTATTTAAAAAAAAAATCTCATTCATCATAATTCTCAACATATTTTTGTTTTACTTATTAGGTATATTTATACCAAAAGACCAATATCTTTATCAATTCTTAAAATTTGGTAATGTTCACCATTTTAAGTAAGCGCCCAATTCAAATTATTTGTAACTCTCACGACATTGCCCTTTTACAAGAATCATTTTAACTGCCATAATCAACGATTTAAAAAATATATTCAAATTTTAAATATAAATTAACATAGGTGAAACGCATTTTTTTTTAATTGCAAAAATCGGAAGATACAATATCTTCAAAAACACCACTAGGGAAAACAACTATCTTTCCCAAAACAAGTTAAAAATAAAGATTCACTCCACTTCACCGCCAGTAGCTAATTTAAGTCACAGACTTCCAAAACGATTACAATCGTTAATATTCGAGGATAAATACACTCCCTCATCTTTCCTTTTACATGCATATTTAATCATCAACAAATCTCTCTCAACAAACGTTACAACACTCACACATCACTTTATCCAATTGGCAACAATTTTTAGTGCGCGACTTAACACACAAATCCAAATCTTGAGCCACACAAGCCTCCACTTAGCTCTATATCGTCGCCACAATAAAATAATTTCACATTAAGCGTGCCACATCCACTAACAGTCAAATATTCTCTCGAAGTGTTTCATACAACAACCACCCATGACTTTATTAAATTTGTTATTCATGGTGAAACAGGTTAGATTTGTACCAAACTAAGACTTCACGTGACACCTTTTCATTCACATTTCTCACTTCGTGTCACAGTGCCACACCACAAAACTTTTTCACTTTTCAGGCCAAAGACGCCTTCACGCCTGTGACACCACATCTCACCTCAAAGCGTGTCCACGTCGAAAGTCATATCTTTCACTCACTTCTAGCCTGAAATCATCGTATAACAATCTTATTAAGTCTAAACAACTTCGAAAACACAAACACTTACGAACATCGAAAAAACTATATTTTCAAATAGGCAAGAAAATTGCCAACTTGAACAAAAGAGAGTATTTCAGTTTCAAGTAAAGGACAAAAATAACAAACATCCCCATGATTGACCACCCACGACGATACCAAGAAAGACAGACAGTGACCGCCAGTAATAGGATCCCCCGAATCTATTTCAGTTACACCTCCATCCCTCACAAGGCAAATCTTGACCGCTAGCTTCATGATCGCCTTTTTGTACACATGTGTCACACTACTCATTAAGATTTCCTCGATAATCTCACAAATCTCGCACAACGTCTTAATCACAACACACACACATCATACATTAAACATTTTACATGTTAATTGATATCACCAATTAAAACAATTTGGTTAAGTCTTATATAGACTTTATGACGCAAAAGAGAAATCATTCTCTACATATCACCTTTTTGGATAAACGAGAATATTGTTCAATTTTCCATTACTTAACATTTATCTAAGCATTATACTAATCTTTAATTATATTGTTATTTGTACAAAATCATGAATAATTATTTTTATGTTTATATTTCAATTATATAGTCAAATTTTTAATTCAACAAAATTTTCAAAGAAGAAAAAAACTTTAATCAAATTTACTTTTATTTATCATGATATTATTTTAGTATTGCAAAACATCTAATTGTTTCAAAAATTATTTTTATTTTATTATTTATTATATCTTTTATATATTACATGTTTAATTTTGTCCACTTACACTTTTTGTACCCGCAATCATATTTCTATATTTCTATTCACTATATTTTATTTGTTTAAATACCTTTATTATCTGACAATGTTTATCATCCACTATCGGGAATCTACAACAATCGTTTTCAACAATCATATTCTTTAACCAATTCCCTATATTTTTCATCACTATCTTTTCAGTCATTGCGTCACATCAACGTAGAAAAACGACAGCACTGCTTGACAATTTATTTTTTGATTTCGTAATTCAACAAACTCTTTGAAAACACAGTTCCCCAGATTTAAAAATCCCAACTTCTGGCCTGAACACGCTTCAAGAGTTCATTTCATTTCATCCGCAGAGAAAATCACCAACGTATTCACAAAGCGTTCACTTTTTCCAACTTTCAACTTTTTTTACAGCTCTAGGCGGACCACATTCAACCTTTGATTTCGAGTCAAGTCAGACCACCTACTGTCGCTACAATTCTACTTCTCGCATGGCTCTATTTCACTCCTTTCTCAATCATATTAATAAGCAACTTTTCTTCAACAAATTTTAACCCAATAATCCTAAAATTGTGACAAAACTCTGTAACCCTTATATAGGATCGCAAGTGAAACATTGCCAAGGAAGACATCTCAAGTATATATCCTCGCTTTGCACCTGGATCTGAGTATTTGGTTTACATTAGCACTCCTAACAATTGCATATTCTTCAACTACTGACCCTTTCCAACGCCCGCCAATATTCTCTTAGAATGTGAATTTTTATGTCATCATTTTATTTTAATCATCTTTTTTTTTAAATCAAACAAAAATGTCATTTTTATTTCAATTTTATATATCCAAACAAATCATCTTGTTATAGCCCTTTTTAGCCCTCACAGTTTAAATTAATTAAAAGAAATTTTAAATAATTACCTGTGTTAGAGAGGCTTTACCCGCTTAAACCCGGATAAACCCTTTCACTCCCGGGGCCCATCTATGGTAATTTAAACCAACAACCCCATATTGTATATAACTTATCATAAGATTTTAATGTTGTATAATAGAAACACATCTGTAAATGATTATACGTATTATTGACATGTGTATTTACCTCATCATATGTAATGTATCGAATTGCTCTTACCAGCATACTTGGTAAAATAACAGAATGAATTATCCACTCTAGGCTCATAGTCTGGCTCACTAACAATAATAAAATAAACTTCTACCAAACTGCCTAAAGATACAGACACTGTTCAACTGATAAACTGTTCTACTTCTGTCAATCAATAAAAGATTTCTAGGAAAAACCGCCAAAGAAGACGACGGCCGTATTCCTGGATATGACCTCAGCTTTTGATCGAGTGAAGAAATTATTTGAAAGGGTCTGCACAACATCAGAGTAAGAGGAAAAACCTTAATCTGGATTGCAGACTTCTTAAGGGGAAGAAGGATAAAGGTTCGGGTCAATGGAACATTTTCCAAGGACCGAAGAACATGGGCTGGTGTACCTCAGGGATCTGTGTTCAGTCCTCTACTCTTCTCGCTATATATTAACTGTTGTTTATGTAAATAGATGAATATTATTTGTATTATTTAAAGCCTCATTATGTAAAAATATATGTATATATAATGCCACGTTTTTATTTTTTAAACGCTAATTTTAGTTTAGTAAAACTTTATTTTTAAAGTTTATTATTTTAAAAGTGAAATGTTTGTTAATGAAATAGACATTTTGCCTAAACTCATTTATTGCTGCTTTCTTTTACAAGCCATTTGTTTATGTATATTTTTACATATCGTTTTTATTGAGTTTTTACTAATTTAGTATGTACATCATTGACTTTTAATGAATGGAAAATAAAAATGAAAATAAACATATGAAAAATTAAAGTAAAATTTTAAAGGAATTTATGTACAATTGAAAATTGTTTCTGTAACGTCTCATATTCCCCTTCTTGAAGCATTTATTCTCGGGTAATAAATGGTCGAAGTTGAGATATGTGAACGCGTCTTGCTTGCTTTTGGTCTTTCAGAGAGATATCGTAGGTTACATCAGATATCTTTTTTTGAATGACAAATGGTCCTTCATATTTTGGTGATGTCTTGATGAGACGAGGGTCGTTGAAGGCAATTTTCCTTATGACTAAGTCTCCTTCTTTAAAGACATACTTGGGGTGATGGCTATCGTGTTTAATCTTCCACTTACTTCTAATTTGTTCTGTCCGCAGGCTAGCTTTCTTCCTGGCTTCTTCAATTGTAATTGGAGTTTGGTCGGCAAATTCGGGTACATTACCGATTCCATACATTAAGAAAAGCGGTGAAAAACCAGTCACGTCATGTGGTGTGGAATTATAATTTTTGACAACTTGCGGTAACAATGAGCTCCATTTACATCTAGGTTTCTCTAGAACAGCTATTCTCAGTTTTGTCATTATCGTATCATTTAATTTCTCACAAATGCCATTGCACTGAGGATGATAAGGCGAGGTATATGTATGTTTAATTCCTTGTAAAGAAAGAAATTTGTTGAACTCTTTTGATATAAAGTTTTTGCCATTATCTGTTAAGATAGTATTGATCGAATTAACAGATTTGATTATCTTATCAAGACATTGAGTGACAGCTTGAGCAGTGTTTGTTATTGTGGGATATGCCCATAGATAACGAGTTGCGTGATCAACAAAAACTTGAATGAATTTATGCTTTGTGTTAGCTGCTGCTGTTCCCAGTACAATAGTGTCACAACCGATCATTTGTAATGGTTGGATATTTGACGTTGGAGTGATCATTTCTCCTAAAGTTGGTTCATGTCTGACCTTCACTAGTTGACAAGATTTACAAGATCGAACATAATTCTTGATATCAGTTGTTATTCCTTTCCACCAATAACATTGAGTTATAAGTTTGCATGTTTTGGTTATTGATGGGTGACTCAATGAATCGTGATATTCTTCCAATATTTTTTTGGTAAGCGAGTTTGGGACAACTGCTTTAAAAACTCCTTTTTGTTTGATCATTACCACACCGTCGTGAGTGTGGGAATTTTTCAAGAAACTCAAATCTGAATTTTGTTGGTGTTCTTGAAGTTCTCGAGTTGCAATGTTAACAACTGGGAGTCTTGATAAGGCGTCAACATGAGTTTGTTGCTTTCCAGAACGATGAACGATGTTACATGATTTCGAGGATAAACTAAGAATCCATCTAAAATACTTAGGTTTCGGTTTCTTCATGGTGAAAAGCCATTGGAGCGCCGCATGATCAGTGATGATTTCAAATGGTTGGTTTTCTATGTACACATGAAAGTGATCAGTTGCTTGTATTACGGCTAGGCATTCCATCTCATAAGCAGAATAATTCTCTTGGTGTGGTTGCAGTGTTTTGGAGTAATAAGCAATTACATGTTCCTCATTGTCTGGACCAATTTGTGTTAGGATTGCTCCAATTCCATATTTGGAGGCATCTGTATAAACTTTAGAGGGGTAGTCCGGGTTGTAAATAGCAAGGACAGGTTTTGTAGATAGTGCCATTTTAAGTTTAGCGAATGACTCCTCTACTTCCTCATTCCAGATGAAGGGCTGATTCTTCCGAGTGAGTCGAACCAAGGGGAATGAAATTTTAGAAAAGTCCTTCACAAATTTTCTGTAATAATTTGCCAATCCCATGAACTGACGAACTTTCTTTACAGTATCAGGTCTTGGAAAGTCTTGAATAGATTTTACTTTTCCTGGATCAGGTTTTAATTGATTGTGACTGATGATATGTCCGAGGTATTTTACTTCAGTTCTTCCAAAAATACATTTCGAAAATTTTAATTTCATGTTGTACTGTCTTAATTTGTCAAAAACTTTACTAAGAAGCTCTATGTGCTCTTGCCATGTTTTCGTGTACACCAATATGTCATCTTGGAAAGAGCAAGTTCCTTTCCATAATAATTCACCTAGAATATGTTGGATTATCCTTTGAAACGTTGAAGCAGCATTTTTTAAACCAAAGGGCATCACTAAAAACTCATAATGACCATCGTTTGTGACGAATGCAGTTTTTTGAATAGATTGCGGGTCCATTTCGATCTGCCAATAACCCCATGCAACATCAAGGGTAGAGAAGAATCTGGATCCATGCAATCGATCAAACATGTCCTGTATGTGAGGTAGGGGTTGCCTGTCATCCAGTGTGATCTCATTAAGACGTCTGTAATCAATGCACATCCTTTTATTTCCATCCTTCTTGGGAACCATAACAACAGGAAATGCCCAAGGAGAATCTGAAATTCTTATTAACTTGTGTTCGAGAAGTTCTTTAACTTGTTCAGCTATCTCTTCATACTCTTTTAGAGGACGACGATAGGATCTAAGAGAAATTGGTTGTTCACTTTTCGTGATAATCTTATGTTGTATAGCTACTTTTCCCAAATCAATAGCATGCTGAGAAAATACATTCCTATTGCGTTCAAGTAATTCTTTTAATTCATGTTCTCTTATCTCTTCTAGATGATTTACAAGAATTGGATTTTGTAATCCATCAAATTTGGTGTAAATTGTTTTGTCTCTGACATCTATTAAAAGATTAAAAAGAGATGCAACATCTAATCCGATCAAGAGTGGATATTTAAAGTTCTTCATTACATGGAGAGTTACAGGTTTAATTAGTTTATCTATTCTTACCTTGGTCTGAAGGCTTCCACATGTCCTGGTAACACCATCCGCTTGGCTGATGTGAATGTCTGAATTTGGTTGAAGTTGAAGACGGGTTCGCTTGAACAATCGCCAATTGATTATTGATACTGTTGCTCCAGTATCCACAAATGCTTGCGCAGGAATTCCATTTACTTCAACACTTATGTTGATAAGTTTTGAAAGCTCCTTGTGTAGGGGTATTTGTCAAAGTACTTACATTCAACAATTCCGGGGCTCCGCATACTTGTTTCACTGAAGTGTTTTGATTAGGCCTATCCTTTTTATAATTAGGATCATAATCCTCACAATCTGTGACCCAATGTTTAATTTTTATTCCCTTTTTCGAACATATTGGACACCAGAATGGGCAAACATTTTTTCTATTATCATTATTTTTTGTCGCGAGATGTATTTTGTTTTTAGGCTTAAACTGAATTGAAGCCCTATTTTGTTCAATTGAAGCTGCGATATGGAACCATTTCGTGGTGTCAGTTGGCTGTGCAGCCACAATTAAATCTTTCCAATCATTTGGAAGTCCGTCTGTTAATAAATGAATTTTTTCCTCCTTCGTTAGATGGGTTTGATTTAACAGGCGAATTTTATCTTGAAAATAATTTTCTATTGATTCTTCTCGTTTTAATCTTCGATGTGATGCTGAGACAATTGGATTTGCGTTGTATGAACCAAATCTTTGAATCAACTTTTCCTTTACAACTTCCCATCTTTTTATTGCAGGATTTGAAATAATCTCGTCTGCATACCATTCAAGTGCTGAATCTGTCAAGTAGTACATAAGATTTTTGATTTTTTCATCTTCTTTTAAAGAATTATTTTCAAAATCATATAATTTGATCCATGACTCAGGCCTAATTGCCGACTTCGAGCCGTTGAACTTTTGCAACCGGTTGTTTGGATTTTCCGCCATTTTTTTTTCTTCGTATCCTTCTCGACTGCGCCAAATGCCACGTTTTTATTTTTTAAACGCTAATTTTAGTTTAGTAAAACTTTATTTTTAAAGTTTATTATTTTAAAAGTGAAATGTTTGTTAATGAAATAGACATTTTGCCTAAACTCATTTATTGCTGCTTTCTTTTACAAGCCATTTGTTTATGTATATTTTTACATATCGTTTTTATTGAGTTTTTACTAATTTAGTATGTACATCATTGACTTTTAATGAATGGAAAATAAAAATGAAAATAAACATATGAAAAATTAAAGTAAAATTTTAAAGGAATTTATGTACAATTGAAAATTGTTTCTGTAACGTCTCAATATATTGGACATTTGTTGTTGGCCATGGTCAAGTTTGAGCTCTTGTACGTCTAATTACGACACAACAAAAGTGGCGACGAAGATGCGCGATCTACAGAGCAAGTAAAAAGCTGAGGAAAACGGCTTCTATGCAAGTATAACAACTACATCTTTTAAACTATCTGGATCAGGAAAACAAAGGAGTAGAAAAGATCAGCATGACAAGTTCAAAGTTAATAGTACCTTTTAGATGCTATAGCCCAGTGGAGGACACTTCGATCTTTTTGTACAAAAATTTGAGGCTTTCTTTTTGGCATCTGAAGAAGGAGATTAAAGTGCTGATTTTTACCTCGCTACCAGATTCTGAAACTTTGAAGCAGGGAAACGACATTTTCTTCCTGGTCTAATGGAAGATCAACCCTATGATTCTATCATTCAAAGAATTAAGCTGCATTTGGATCCAAAGAAGAAAGTGATACCACAGCGATGCAGATTTTTAAAGAGAATTCAACAGGAAGGAGAATCAATTTCGGAATATCTTAGAGAATTGAAACATTTAGCAATAAATTGTAATATCGGCGATATGCTGGGAACCATGATGCGAGACCGTTTTGTGGCTGGAATCAAGTTGGAAAGCCTGCAAAAGAAGCTACTACAAGAAAACGACGATGTCACCCTGTATAAAGTTTTGCAGTGGCGATCTCGTTCGAACTAGCGGAGATAAATACAAGAGAATTACAAGATGAATTAGTGGCCAAGATATCCCCTGTGAATGGAAAAGATAAAAAGGGTGAGTACAATAATAGTATGGTGCAGCATAGGCCTTTCAGGCAAAGGGGAGAAATAATGTGTTATAGATGTGGTGAAAGACATTCACACGTGGCCTCTGTTTGCCCTCATAGAACAAAGACTTGTCTTAAAATGTAAAAAACTGGGTCATTCAAGTAGGGTCTGCAAAGCTAGTAAAAAAATCTGGGAATGTAAATATGTACAAGAGGACTCAATATATTCTGTACAGGGCGAAACTGATGCCACAATAAATTTAACAGTAGATGATTATTATTTGTCCTTTACAATAGATACTGGAAGTCCAGTTACGTTAATACCTAAAGATATTTATAAAATTTATTGACAAGGTAGAAAATTATTTCCAACAAATTTAAGATTAAAATCCTTTTGTGGTAAATCAATAGAGATTATAGGGCAAAGAGATGTTTTTGTAAAAGAAGCCAACCAATATTTACGATTAATAGTTGTAAATGAAAATTCCAAGTGATTTTGTTAGAAAGAGAATGGCTTAAACAGTTAAAATTTGATTATTCTAGATTGTTTAGCAATAAAAATTTAAATAATGAATCTAATAGAAATAGTTTGATTGATAGATATGCAGATTTGTTTAAAAAAGATTTGGGCTGTCTAAAGGATGTTAAATTAAATTTTAATTCAAAAAAAGGATGTGACTGCTGTATTTTGTAAGGCCAGAAGTTTGCCTTTCTCTCTAAAAACAAAGTAGAGAATGAAATTGATCGTTTAGTGAATTCTCGCATTTTATAACCTATAGTTCATGCATATTGGACCGCTCCAATAGTACCGGTATTGAAAAAGGATGGTAGTGTAAGTATATGTGGTGATTTTAGATGTACAGCTAATAAAGCAATAGAATTAGATAGATATCCCATTCCATCGATCGATGAGATCTTTTCAAAATTATCTACAAGCACCGTACTTTTGACCCTAGACCTATCACAGGCTTGCTTACAAGTAATGTTAGCGGAAGAAGCCAAAGCTGTTGTTGATATAAACACAACAAAGAGGTTGTTTTCTTATAAAAGACTACCATATGACGTAGCGGTAGCACCAAATAAATTTCAGAGGATTATGGAAGGTCTATTTGCTGATTTGCCAGGTGTGGCCTGCTAAATAGATGATATTTTGGTTGCAGGAAAGTTGTTTGTGGCTTGTTGCCTTGAGCATTGTCTCGACGATGTCAGGTCGAAGGTGTGGAACTTATCACAGGGTTTGGGTACATCGCTGCTCGGTTTCCATGACTTGCGGGAATTTCGGGGCTGTCGTTGGCGCGGTCAGCTTGCTCCCGGCGTTGGCGATCGGTGTTAGCGGGTCTGCGGAGGTCCCTTGGGGCGGCGTTTCTTCCTACAATATCGTCTTTTGTTGGGGGGAGAGATTGCTTGGTTGTTTCGTTGGACTGGCGGGTTTGTTCCTCTATCTTTGCACTTTCTCGCTTCTATCTGAACTATCTGGCCTTCTTCGTTTTGGTTATCCTGTCGGCTAGCTGTAATGAGTTGAGGTTTGGTTGTGGACTCTTGTAGATTCCTATCGATTAACTTTGTGATGATAAAGTGTTGACTCTCGCTATACTGTGTTGACCAAGAGGAACAGTCAGGATGGGGAGTTTTCCAGTACCTCTCTGCACCTTGTTAACGGTGTAGAGTCGAGGTCGGTTAGCATGTCCTCAACCTGCTGACCTTTGTTATCCTGGACAGGTGATACCCAAGTTGGTCTTTCGGCGTTAAAATCACCAAGTATGATTGCGATATCCGAAGACGCTTCACTTAATGTCTCTATCAGGCCTGTATTGATGCTAGTATTATCGTGGTGATAAACATTTATGATTGGAATTGTTTTATCTGTAAGATAGACTTTTTTGCCTGAGCTTCTGTTGTGCTTTCTCTAGGCTTACTCTGATTATAGGCGATTTCCTCAAATTTGATTTCTAGAGTTTTAATCAAAACGTCAAGTCCTCCTCCTCAAGTCCCGGTCTGTCCTTTCGTAGAGTTGTATAATCTTTGATATTGAATCTCAGATTCTGATTCAATATTGTCTCCTGAGGACAGGTAATATGTACATTGTTGTCACAGAGAAGACAAGTCAGCTTTTTATTTTCCTCTTGGTACCATTTATATTCAGTTGTAGTAGATTGAATTGTGTCATCGTAGTAGATTTCTCATCATGAGCTCGAGCTGCAGCTCCTGACGCGGCGGTTACCCCGGAAGCGGTAGCATTACTGGAAATATCAGTTTTGCTCTTCATTTGAAAATGGGTGCCGTTGCAACGTTAGTCATCTTGGAAACGAACAAGAATTTGGTCAAATATTCTAAGGGTCCAGGGGGGACCGCAAGGAGGTTTGGTCGGACTTCTCCATCCCCCTGGAATGCCGTCACTACAGGATAAAGCACTCTTGGTGAATTTTTTAAATTGTGAATCAGAATCTGCCACTGAAGCTTTACGAGCGTTTCGTTCCTTTAAATATATTCGAAGCGGTAAAGGACCAATGAGTTGCTACTCTCTAAAGCGATTGATTAAAAGTTTTGAGGAAACTGGATCTCTGGAAGCAAAACCTCGGAGTGGAAGACCATCGACATGCAAGTCAGTGGCTGTTACGGTTTTGCAGAATGCTGAAGCTATTGAAACGTTATCCACGTATGGAGAAGTAAATGCTAGACAAGTTTCTCGACAAACGGGGATTTCGTATGGAACAGTTTGGAGAAAACACACATTTAGAATTTTTATATAAAAATACCCTAACAATATTCAAAGTTTTCACAAGTTGAAAGTCAGCGATTTTGAGAAGCGTCAAGAATTCGCTGCATGGGTTTTCCGGCAAATTGATATTGATGAAAACTGGTTGTCAAATGTTCTAAGAACAGATGATGTTCACTTTTATCTAAAGGGAGAATTTAACATTAAAAACTGCCTCATTTAGGATTTTTACAGAAATACCACTTCATCAGCCCAGAGTTACAGTTTTGTGTGGGTTCACTTCTACTTGTAATATTGGGCCATTATCTTTGAGAAAATCAATGGAAGAACTTTTAAAACCGTTTTTATAACTGGTGAACGTTATGTTCAACTTTTGAGCGAAAAGGTTATTCCCATATTGCAGGACACACAAGCACTAAGCGAAATAACATCCATGCAAGATGGAGGACCTCCTCATATCTCCCGCGGTGTCAAACAATTGCTGAAGGATACGTTCGGTGAAATTCGTTGATAAGTCGCCACTTTATATACCAGTGGCCTCCAATATCACCAGACTTGACGCCTTACAATTTCGGTTATGGGGGGTACATTAAGTCGCGTTTTTATCGATGCCGGCCTACCACTTTGGCCATGTTGAAGGCTTCTATCAGATGGCACGTTTTATAAATTTCAACTATTTAATTGTGAACATTCTGTCATCTATCGTCTGCAGGCGGTGTTTGAGAATGAAGGGCGCCACATTGAGCAAGGATTGTGACCTAATACAAAAGAGAAGGCAGTTACCTCATGTGTTATATTTTGCAGCTCTTTGTTTTGGGTTATGGGAATAATAAATGCTGTCCTCACACTTTGACTCTTTTTTTTCTCTGTGAACAGTATTTTTTTTGTTTGTCATTTGCCCACATATTATATTATGTCGTGCAGGCCAAAGTGTTATAACTTCTCGAATAACTCTGGTATACACAATTTTACCCCTTATGTTTAGTTTATCGCTTTTCGCTCATTAGAAGAAATAGCATAAGGAATATTCTCTGTATCCCCCCCCCCCCCCAACTTTAGAAAATTCGCGCAAAAAAATAATACAGAATGATTTTACTACCACGTTTTTCAACGCAAAAGGTTGATTTAAAAAAATATTTTTTTTTTAGGGGATACATTTTCAAAATTATGTACAGTATAATAAACAATGATAACATTTTACAAACCCATAGGATATTTGTAATAAAGTACGACAAATATATTTTGTCACTCTCCTCTATATTTCATTTTTGGATCATGACAAATATCCAGTTAAATAGTCAAGTGTCGATAATTAATCAAGAAACTATACATTCCTTATAGCACGAAATCCTATTAGTAGTGCCATCATAATTTTTGGTACTATATTAACATTTCTAAAATCGTGTATTGATATCAGTAGTTATTTTCAAACATTCAATCTATTTCACAAAACTCCATCTAAAATATAAATATTTTTTGCTACATGTTTTAATTTGCATATACCTATTTTACATATCTCAGATTGTATTTAAAAATCGTCAACCATTTCTTCTAACTTTTGGCGAAATGGTGTTTTATTAATTTATCTTTTGATATTATTAGGGTTCTTTCCTGGTATTCAAAAAGGAAAAATACGTGTTGTTCAGTTATATTTTTCAATTTATCAAACAATTTGGCCGCTGAATCGCTGATTCTGGTAGAGCGCCATCTAGCGAATCAGGTTGTAACTAAAATCAATTTCAAAATTTTCATTATTTGCCATAAAAAATCCCATTGCATCCTGAACACAATGGTGTTTACCGCATTGCTCTGGCGCAAATATTCGCGGAGTTATTAATTTTTAAAGTTCTGCGGGACTTTTGGATCACCCTGTATATACGTAGATTAATTATACCCACGACCGCAGAAAAATATCACATACTCATGGAATTCAAGATAAAAAACAAACGTGTATGCTTAACAAATCTAATATTCAAAAATCAACAGAAAATCTCTTTTTTTTCAAATAATATATATATATATATATATATGGTATAAAAGGTGGGAAAAGAAACACACCACAAGTTGGAGAAGGAACCCAGACAACCAGAGAGAGCGAGAGACGGGACCGGCACAGCCGGGCGGCCGTTCGTTTCGCACACAATCCCCAACTGTCTTAAAAGTTCCGAGGTGTTACCTAACGGGTCAGATACTAATTCTTGATTAATCAAAAAAAAAAAAAAGCTAACCACGTGCGCATTTAGCGTGGTGCAAGCTGTACCTCAACGACCAGATAAATAGTCATTTATGCATCCTGAAAAATCACAAACCAGTAGTTAAGGTTTGAATTGCGCGAGAACGCGAACCAATGTGAAAAATAGTAAAAATTTGATATTGTACTAGAATAAGGTGCATAAATTGTGAAAAAGCTGTATAAGCTGCACCTCAACGATAAAAAAAATAGTCATTCAGGCATCTTCCATTGAATAATGGAGAGAGGCCGGAATTAATATAATATTACAAGATGGAACACACATCAAACTCAAAGAAGAAACAGGAAAAATTTCGGTAAACTTCACTTGTGAAATTCTGGAAAGTTATGAAAGTATGCCTTAATCAACTATCCCCGCACAAAGCAGAAGAAGTTATAATATTCAGTGACTCTAGATCTGCTCTATAAACAATTCAGAAGGGCAATCTTGAAATAACGCAAAATATGCACTCATTACTAAACCAACTAAAACAATTGGGGAAGAATTGCATACTACAATAGATTCCTGGAAAGTTGTGATTGAGCGTAATAAGATGGCGGATGAATTAGCAAAGAAAACCAGGAAGTTGAGTTAAAGGAAAAAATAGTATTTGATGCTGATTCTTTGGCGCAAAATCCTAAAAATAATAATAAAAAAAGACAAAGAATGGTCAAATATACGACATAAATCTGAAATAGAATAACAAAACAATCACAAGACTCAGAATGAAATATTATAAAGGAAGGAAAATAAATATAGATATTACAAAAACCTACAGGACATGCAACAATTGTCCTGATGTGTAACTAACACCTACCCTTATATTATCTTTTTCAGCAACGGCTTCAGCCTTGCAGAAAATTCAAATGGACCCAAAACAACAGCTTTACTCACCCAAGATGGAGAACTTTGTGATTGCTGTGATAGAGATGAATGTGGAGGCATCTGAGGCTTTCTATTGGGCAAGACAACAACAACAACATCGGAATTCAGATAATAATTCTGAAATATATTTGCTACACTGTGGCCTTTATTGAGGAGACCTACGAGATAACCAAGTGTGAAAAAAATTGCCTCTGTATCCTTTGAAAAAAAAAAAAAAAAAAAGACGACCGGCAATATCAAAATATGAAACTTCTTTAAGTTTTGTCCATGAGTGTAGTTAATTTTAGGTTCTATCTAAATACTTTTATTTTATTTGATATTGGTTTATTTTAGATATTTTTAATATTTTTATCATTCAAACATTGTAAATAAAGAAGTGATTAACGTTAATCACTGTTTAATATGGCGTTAAAATTTTACAATATTGTCGCGAGTATCGGCCTGAAAACACCTACAACGTCCCCCCAATAGATGGCGCTATAGCCTATTTCTAGTCTGGGACTAGTGTGGGAATCGCCTGCTGCTGTGGTCCTTATTCCCGGGGCTAATAATTGTAAATAACTGTTTATATTGACTTTGGGATGTAATTTGAGTCAAAAGGCGATCCATTAATTAAGATTATAAAAAGAATAAACACTTTTTTTTCTTTACAGATCCAGGTACGCCCTTTTTTATAATCTGGGATATAAATTACTGCAAATACCCGTTAATTGGTTTTCGAGTTCTTATATAACGTCGATTAAAGATGACAATAAACAGGGAGTGTTAGCAGACTTATCGCCGGTTGCTGTTGTGACTCTCTCTCCAACCTTACAGTAGCTACTCTTCTGGTAAGTCTCTCGTGTCCCCCCAACCATTGGAAAGGTCGAGAGATACTGCCAAAGGGAAAGGAGATCCACGTGAGTGGTGGTTCTCAGAGAGTCTTTGGACTGACTGCAGGGTAGAACTGCAGAGGTGAAGCAACGGAGCCAGGGTAGATGATCCACGGTGAAGAAAGTGACGTCATCGCGAAGAACCAGAGAGAGGACACGCGCGACAATATTTCCATCACAAGATGCTAACCAGCTTACCCTCTAGCCATTTTCATAACTGTCAACACGCTGACGAGCGCCAAAAGTGCGAAACGCGTTCTTGGATGGCTTTTCTTGATTTATCAAGAATTTGGGTGGGCCAAATATCAAGGAATAGGCTAAATCAATGTTTAGTTGATTTCTCTTCCACCAGATGGTGCTCTGCCTTCTGTAAAGCACATGTGCTCCTGGTCAGGATATGCTTTCTTTATTTTTAATATGAACACCTGACCCACTAATTTTTATTTTTTTCTATTGTTTTTTCATGTGTTAAGCCTATTTATGCAAATTTGGCCTTAAATACCCATTTCTTGGTTTCTCAAGAAAGCCTCTGGGACCAAAATTATTTTTGGTCTCAGTGGTACAGCCTACTCCACACTGACGAGCGCCAACAGCGCGAAACGCGTTCGTGGACGGATTTTCTTGATTTATCAAATAACAGGGAACAGGCTAAATCAATGTTTAGTTGATTTCTGTTCCACCAGATGGCACTCTGCCTTCTGTAAAGCACATGTGCTCCTGGTCAGGATATGTTTTCTTTATTTTTAATATTAAAAAAAAAACATATATTAAATTTTAAATAAGATATTGTCACGTTTGTGAATTTTATAATTAACTAGCCGAATGACCCGGGCAACGCCCGGGTTTTAACCGATTAAATGTTTTTTATTCAAATACTATTCGTAACAATTATGAATTGGCGTCGTGGATGTCACTCTTGTGAAACGTCCCGCTCCAAACTTTGTGTTTTTTTAAATCAAAAATAATAAAAATGTAAATTCCACAACGATATTTGAAAATTATATTATTTTGATTTTCAAATAAAATTCGTTACAACTATAAATTGTGGCCGTGGATGTCACCCTTGTGAAACGTCACGCTCCAAACTTTGTTTCTGAGAAGCGATATTTTATAGAGAGATGATCTGGCCTTGTCTTCTGCTCGAATGAGTGTTTTTCTGTTAAAATTTTGTTCCTGCATATTAAAAATGAACTGGCTTTACCCGTGGTCTCTGCTTTTTGGAATTTTTCCCCATATAATTTTGTATCTGATAATCAAACCTGATACAGCAATATTGTCATCATCATTTTCTGACTAAAAAACAACTATTTTTGCCCAGAACCTGTCAATTTTAATTTTTCTTGGCTAAAAATCTGATAAATATCTCTTCCAGATTTTTCTCTATGTCCTGTTAAAACACGTTTTACATGTCTATTAGGTCAGCGGATATTACCTCCCATCTTCACCGCTAGAGGCGCTGCTTGTGAGCGAAAGGGCAAATTTGCAACGAAATTTGCAAATAACTCGAAGAATATTCGGGATAAAGACCTGAAATTTTCGCTAAAAGTTTTTCCAGATTTTACTATATATACTGTTGAAATTTCAGTCTGATTAGATACGTATTGTGGACGTGTATAGCTGACATAGGAGCAAAAATACATACATACATACACTGACTTTTATATATATAGGGATTATTTCTTTTTTTATAAATGAATTATGTATATTAATTTGAAAATTCATTTTTGTTATCATCATCACATACAATGTAATTTTTTTATATAAACAAAGGATAATAAACAACAACAACAACAATGTTATTTGCATCTTCATTATTATAAAACAACAAAAATTAAATTAACAATGTAAACATATATTTTAACATTTAACACAAAAACGTTACAATTTTTTCTTCAAATATATATTGATATTGAAATGCCAAGTTTTTTACAATGTCATTGGAATAATATTCAAAGGAAAAACAGGGTAACGTGGTAAGATTCTTTAATAGAACACGACGAGCTTTCAGGCAGCAACTGCCCTTCTTCAGGTCTTATACAAGTGTAGACAAAGAAGTGCCATATTTATAAGCGAAAATATTTACATATATACGCGCAAGGAATAAGGATCGAGAAGCGTACCGTTTACACCCATCTTTTATCCGCCGGTTACCCTCATAATTTTATTGACCGCCATTTTTACGTTCCGAACCACAAAAAAGTTACACCTCCGCTGTATAAAAACGTCTGTGTCCTTCCTTTTTCGACCACGAACTCTGATATTGCGTTATTTTTACGAAAATTCGGTATTCGCACGTTTTTCAAAAATTCGCCTTCCCTAGAAGCATCCTTACGGCACCCCATAACGAAAAGCTCCATCAAACTTAACCCTCTATCCCTCAATAACGGCATCTATAAAATATCATGCAACGATTGTGAGCAATGCTACATTGGTGAAACTGGTCGAACCATCGCCACTAGAATCCGCGAACACAACCGTAATATACGTTCCAAAGATCGAAAATCTCTCATCTTTCAACACATGGCAGATTTCGACCATTCCTTTAATTTAGACGATACGATTTCTGTATACAGGGATATTGGAAACAAGTACCAACGCTTGGTTCTGGAAGCACTGGTGTCCAACTGTACTCCCAGTTTTAACCGGAAGATTGATCTCCCACCGCAATATACAATATTTTACGGCCTTACTCGCTGATATGTTTCTGGGTTTTATTGTTATTTACGGTTCAATTTTTATCTCCGTGTTTTGCCTTCAGGTTTAATTTTTATCTCCGTTTTTTTTTTTGCCTCTATTTCTCACACAGAGTTTGTTATATTTTTATTTGTAAATATGCAAATTCCCCTTTCCAATCTTCAGTATGTAAAATTCCTTATTCCTTGCGGGTATATATGTAAATATTTTCGCTTATAAATATGGCACTTCTTTGTCTACACTTGTATAAGACCTGAAGAAGGGCAGTTGCTGCCTGAAAGCTCGTCGTGTTCTATTAAAGAATCTTACCACGTTACCCTGTTTTTCCTTTGAATCTTACAGCGTGGCGATATGATGTCTGATCCTAACATTGGAATAATATATAACTAAATTATCAAATTAAATTTATTATACTTGGAACACATTTAAGCATTTTTACAATTTATAAATGTAATTTCACCAGAGACCGCGAGAGGCGCTGCTTGCGAGTGAAAGTAGAAAATTTGCAAATAAAATTGCAACGAATATTTATTTCAAATTAAATTCAAACCAGAAACCTTCCCAGTAGTATAGTAAATAACTTTAGTAATAAAGTTTCACGGCGATTGGATAATCTTACCCTTTAAAAACATTCATTGTGTAAAAAAACTTACATTCATTGTGTAAACAAACTAGGTGTAAAATTAATAACCTATCAAATTCATTTATCGTCGCGACCAGTGCGGCGCCAAGCGGTAAAAGCTGGAACTAACTTATTGGTTTTACATTAAAAAAAAAAAAAAAAAAAAAAACATTACCCTTTTTAGTTTTTTTTATAGCCTATATGTTAAACGAAATTTTCAGCTACCTACATGCGAAATTTCATAATGATTGATTCTGTATATTTTCCGCAACGCAATAACAAACATCGATTTTGGATTTCATTTTTATATATAAAAAGGAAAGGATATATGTAGAATTATATCCATAATATATAAAAGATAGTTGGTATAAGAGAAGGAGTATTGATAATTAAAAAGAAATTAGATTGATATTATTTTTAAGATACCAAAAAGGTTTTGTATTCTATGTAACAACATAGGGTTATAACAAGTTCACGCTGTAGCATTGGAAAATACGCGTCATAGAAGCAGAATATAGGGGGCGAAAGTAAGAATATATATATATAAAGAGACAAGGGTCGCCTATCCCGTCAAAATATACGTCTAAAACCAGACGCCATCTATTGACCGTCGCCGCAACTAGCGGCCTCGGGTCGGTGACAAAGCCATAACACCAGCTTTGGCAAACTGAAAAGAGTCCACCTAGAGACCATGGTTTCGGGCTAATGGCCCTCTGCGGTCCGGTGGCAAACTGGTGTCACTTTGAGACGACTGGGAAGACGTCATACTTTATTACTTACATAAAGCAGATATTGATATTTTAGAGCAATGGAGTGGTTACAAATAATCAATAGTGTTACAATCTAAATGAATTTATATTAATTTAAATATGGCCTGTTTTCTATGGTACAAAAATAATAGAGATTTAAGTTATATTAATAAAAAGTTATAATTAATCACACGAAATATATGGTGAAGTCAGATAGGGACAGAGTTAATGGTTATTACTATAGTACAAGCCTTTAAGGACTATTAATTTATGTAGCTTTGTTTAAATTACGATAGAATGTGCCCCCGGTGAGAAAAGTTTGATTAGGGGAGTGAAATAAAATGGAGCGAAAAGCTAGCAAACCTATTAAAAGGGAAATAATTTGGGGAACGAACTAGTTACTAGAAAAAAAAAAGATAAAGGGGAGTAGTGGTGACACACTGATATAAGAGTATAAAAATACTAAATATAAGGAGTAAACAGGAAAGATAAATTAAACACACACAATAGAGAGGACAAATATTTGAAAAAGTTAGGTATACTATTTACAGTTTTTTGTTAATTAAGATGCCATGAGTATTCATAACATAGTTTCAGCGATGTAATACAGGAGCGAGGAGAAGTAGAGATAATAAAAGTAATATAAAATATAAAAGAAAATTGACACAAACAATAGGTTAGGCAGTGACACAGTGAAGGGTAAAGGAAGAGGGTCTGAATTGGTTTATGAAAAGGACATTTCAGCAGCCCTGCCCTGCAATACGAGCTTAGAAGCGAATTATTATTTGCATGGATCAGCAATCTCAAGATGCCCTGTAAGTAGCATTAGATCAGATGGGCAAAAGGCGTGAAGTTCGTAGGAGAGGTAGGTAATGGGAGAATATGGGAAAGAAAAGCTGGCTGAGAGAGGTTAAAAAGAGATGGAGGCTCAAGAGCTGCCCTGCTGTCTGTGATTGAGCTCGACCAGATAAAAAATAAAAGTAATAGAAAAATGAGTGGGCGCATCATGCTGTTGATGGCGATGGGTCGAGCGTGAGAAAAAAAATCTCGCTGGTTACCCAAGCTCTCCGTGTGGAGTTAACATGGGGAGGAAGGGTGTACCAGGTCAATGAATCATAAAAAAAAAAAAGAAATTATTGACGAGCAGGAGTCACAGGAACCGTTGAAAAGGTTAGAGGATGGAGGTAGATTGCGAAAACAGAGTTCGACTGTTGCCATTGATTGATTGAACCCGGGTTTGAAAAAAAAAAAATTAAATGAAGAATGCTGGGACGGTGACCCAGGTGTAAATAAAAAAATAAAAATAAGCCATTGATTTTTCTGAACACACCATCGGATGGGATGGCGAGGAAGGAGTAGTCCGCTGGGGCAAATCAACAAAAAAAAAAGAAAAGTCGGCGAACAAGAACTCTGCGATGGACGAGGGGTGGTTAGAACGAAGGCATAGAAGGCCTAAGGAAAAGGATTAAAGACGAGGGAAGTATTGAAGGCAGAATTGGAAGGTTCAAGATATGAGAAGAGACAGTTGGTAGAAGGGGAAAGGCGTCACTTTTAAAACAAAAATTTTAAAGTTAAACTATCTTAGATGTAGGCCATGGAAAATAAAAACAAATGATGTCAAAGAATATAAGGTTCCAGGTGATGTTTACATAGGTTGGCTAATGGTTTTAGATGTTTAGGGATGGAAGGAAAATAAAAATCGCAATGTAAAAGAAATATTCACAAATATCTGAGATTATTCTAAAATATGAAATGGCACACATCAAAGATCATAAAAATATAAATGAATAGGATAAAATATGGTAAGTATTTAAGTTAGTGTGTTCCCCACGTGATTTAATGCTTATAAACGCAAATTAGACAATGATTGGAAAAGTCAAAAGTGGTGAATAAAGAATTTAGAAATTAAAATTTTTGAAAGATTAAAATTTGTGAAGATGATTAGGGGAAGATAAATGTATTCATTATTGGAAATATCGAACGTAGTACGCAGAGAAGAGAGATCCTATCAAGGGACTAGAATTGTCACCAACACGAGGTCAAACGGGGGGGCAATCAAACCGGGGCGTAACGACTTGGCCTCCTGGCAACTTACAGCGGGGAAGTTAAAAATAGTGCCGAGGGGGCAAGGGTGATATCTGACCTCTCCGTTCTCTCCCACTTATCCAAGGAAGGTGTCTAATATAGGTTTCTAGCTAAATAGACTTAAGTGGATTCGCCGCTAGGAGGTCAAATTGGATGGACGCACGGTCGCCTCGCTCGGCAGCTAAGTATCAATTTTTAATTTTTAATCTATTTTGATAAATTTTTCCCATCTTATCTTTCTTACCGTGAGCACCAATTCATATCTAATTGCAAATTTTAGTGTGATTGCCAAAAGATTTAGCTGAGAAATTGGAAATCAAAATTCTTCGAAATGAAATTTGCATACTTGCTAACTGTTTTGATTGTTATTTCTCTGTTAACATGCAAAAATGAAACTAAGTTTACCCCGATTAAATACGCTGAATTTATAAACAAAAGTTACATTAAGTATCCTTGCGTACATGTCTGTTATCCCATGGCACTGTTAAAACACTCCTATGCCTACCTAATAAAAGTAATAGCCGTTATTCTGATTATTGGTGGCGTCGAACTCAACCCTGGTCCTCCAACTAAGAAACAAACAACATTACTGTCAACACAATCCCCCAGGCAGAAAGAGTCAGGTGACGAAGACATAAAAACCCTTATTAAACAAATGGCTTTAGATTTAAAAGACTTAGGTGAAAGACTAAATTCCAGACTTCAAAGTATTGAACAAAAGATGGTGGATTGGGACCAGAGACTCGGTGCCGTTGAGACGTCCCTAAAAAGGAATGGAAGCGGTTACCGCGAACGGTGCTAGCTACTGATATTGGAGGAACATGTCGAATCAATGGATAGAAATATCAAGGAAAACAACCTCGTAATATACTGATTAAATAGAACTGAAAATGAAAACTCTGATGAGACTCTGACAAGATTCACTAAAATAATAAAAAATAAATTGCTAATTACAGAGGAATTGGAGATAACACGCTGCCACCGTCTCTCAAGAAGACCTAGTGTCCCTGTCATAGTTGAAATGACCGAAACAAACGATTAGAACAAAAATATTCAGGAACTCAGGCAGACTCAGGGATAATAGGATTTTCATAAGCAAGGACTATAGCCCTAAAATCCGAGATCAAAGACGCATCTTGATTGCCAAAAGGAAGGAACTCTCAGAGAGGGGTACTAAAGCGAAACTGAGGGATAATAGGCTGCTTTCAAACAATGTCAGTTACCAGGTTAAAAACGGCCAGGTAGGTAATGCCACCGGAATATCCATATAGCAAACACCTGGAAATTTTAATATCGGGTTGCACGCAAATAAAACTGGTAGCTATATATGTAGATTATCTAAAAATGTTTCCAAACAGTTTCCTGCTAAGAATGCGACAATTAGATTACTGCACTGGAATATTAACGGATACCACAGAATTATATCGTTATTTTCACTCATAGACTATTTTTTAAAAAATTCGAAGTGTTTGCTAATTGCAAAAATGGCTTAGAAGAAACCAAAATTTTGACAGAGGATTACCTCATTATACAACTTCCAGCAATTAAGGCAGAAATAAAGGGAAGAGCTTCCGGAGGAATTATAGTAGGGCTTAGGAAAAATTTACAATTTACAATTAAAAAACACAGAGGTAGGTTCCTGTTGGATAACAATAATTATAAATAAATTAATCGATGGGTCTGATGTGAATACATGTCTGCTTTTTACATACCTACCCTCCAATGCATCACATGAACAAAATGTAACTAAATTGATAAATCAGATTGAATACCAAATAAAAGAGTGCAATGAAGTCATGATTGCTGGTGACATAAATATAAGAACAGGGAACAGGAGCTGTAATGCTTCATCATTTTTCTCACTCCAACTCTCCCAAGAACTTTTGTCTTTCATATCAGGTTCTGGATCGGAAATTACACATTTAAATAATTTTCTTCCTCTCAGAACTGCGCCGATTTTCAACGCCCAAATTTGAAAATTAGTTCCTGTTAATGGTTCAATTTTTGTTTGGGATAAAAATTATATTTTAATATATTTTAATCTTCTCAGAAGTGCTTCAGTTTACCGATCAGAATAAACTTCTTCCTCACTCTTCAGATTAAATATTTTCGCTTTTGAGCTTTATATTAAATAACCACGCTCTGCTACCAATTGTTGACTTTGCTTAGAATTTTTAATGAAACTGATTCCAAGAATTATTAATTAAACATTATATATAATACATTTGTACTATTTTTTTTCACACTTTGTAGCGTTCTCACGCAATTCTGGCCTTAACTACCCGTTTAATGATTTTTCAGGATGCCTTAATGGCCAATTTTTTTGGTCGTTGAGGTACAGCTTGCACCACGCTGATGAGGGCCAACAGCCCGAAACACGTCCGTGGTTAGCTTTTCTTGATTAATCAAGAATGGGTATTTGGCCAATTCTGGAATAATTAAAAATCAACGAGAATAGTTGATATTTATTCCGATAGATGGCGCAAGCCATCAGCAACTTTCAGATGCACGATAAGTAGATGCCTTTTTCTTAATATAATACAATATAATATGGCTTGTGATTGTAAAACGACATTTGAAAATTATCCCGCATGTGTTTCTTTTCAACGAAAAATCAAAATCCATTTTAAGGAGAAATAACGATTTTTCTAACCTTAGGGATGAGGTATGAAAGGATGAATTGTGAAGAGTAATGATAAAAGGAAAAATAAAACTGTCCAGGAATGGGAATCGAACCCACAATGTTCCGCTTACCGGGCAGATGCCATGTCCACTAGGCTACCCTGGACATATTTTTCCGGAAAATTATATATATATATATATATATTGAATTACAAGAGAGAGAGAGAGATCAAAATATAAAAGGGAAACCGATATTAAAACAAAGGAACCTTTTTTTTTCGGTTAGCGCCTTTTTACCTGTGAGCTTAAACACACTCTGTGGAACACATTTAATTAATATATATACAACAAAAATGTTGTTATTAAAAGCGAAAAACCATGCATATTTTAAAATTTGTTCTCAAAACAGAGCAATCCATATTTAAATCTTTATATATTAAAAAGGCATATATTGGATTTAATAAAATATTTATTTGCCATTATATGCCTTCTTATTATCTAAATATTTAAAAAATACTTAAACATAATGTAATACCAACAATTTAGTCTATATAGTTCTCATATTTGATAAATTAAATCGTGAATGTTTTTACATGTAATAATAATTACACATATATATATATATTTTCAACAGTAAGGTGTAATTACGTTTTTTTGTTGTTCAAAAGTAATAAATTTGGTGTCCAGGGCATCTAAATTCTTTCCGAGTTATTTCGCTCAGGGATTTTAAATATTATAATGTAATAATAAAATATAATGCCTAATTGCCTTTCAAATACATATGTTAATTATAACACAAAATAAGTCAAAATAATATATTTTGTACACATATTCCCCTAAAATATTAATTTCATATTTTAAAAATGGTTTAATAAGCATAAGGCAAGACGCGCCATCTTTATTTATAGAAAAATGAGCTATTCACGCCCGAGCATTTCTTTTTCAAATAAAATAATTTGGATGGAAATGTATATGTTTAAGTTTTATATTACATAAATACAACCTTGAAATAAATATTATTTTTAGTACAAAAATCTTATGAAAATAAAAATAATTGTGATGTGTACAAAATTATATAAAATCGATAATTAAACTCATGGCACTTTATGTCTAAGTCAATCTGCTAACTACTCCCTAAAAGATGCATAAAACATTCAATCGACTCTAACACTGATGATTGGTGGATGCATTACAAGGAGAGGTAAAGTAATGAAAGTAAAGAATTAGCCGAAATTCTAATCATCTTTCATTTTCCGAAATTTTAATTTCGGATCTCGGATTATCCGAAATTTCAGTTATCCGAAAGAATATTTCTTTCGGATTATAGGAAATTCCAATTATCCGAACTTTCAATCATCCGGATTTTCAATTTTATTTAAACTTTTATAATCCAAAAATCCAATTATCCGAAGCCCCATGTGTTAATTTTCCTTCGTAGTCGCAGGTTCTACTTTACGAATTTTGATACGGAACCTTTAGAAACATGAATGGTATCTTCTATTGTCTTCTGTGATTAGGAACGATTTTCTTTGATCTTTAACACGCGCTTCTATTCAGCGGTATCAGTCCAAGTTCTGTGGGCATTGGACAGATTAACGATACTGCGCATCATTTTGAACGAAATAATTTTGCTTGAAACAATTACAGTAAAACCTGTCTTGGGAATTTTCATTTGGTCTCAAGCAGAAATGCACTCGCAAGACAGGTTAAATAAATTTGTTTACAATAAACCTAAAACAATTCTTCATTAGGAAAATTCAATGATGTGTGTTCTTAATATAGAATATTCAAGGTATTTTGCCTCTATAGGTGCTTGAAAAATTAGAAGTGGGCTTAATAAAATTAAATTAATGGAAAACACTAGAACGGTTTCCAACTCAAAATATACTTATAAGACAGGAAAACTCCAAAGGCAGGTTTTTATGTATTCTCTCTCATAGCATAAAATAAATAATATTAAAATAACATTATTCTTCTAATTCGGTTCCTTGGGCGTGTGTAGAGCTAATGGAAGGGGGCTCGAGTGACGGGAAATATACTCGTAAATTACTCATTGAGACCGCACCAAATAAAATCCGTAAAAGAAAACATTCAACAAATACATTTTCCTCCAATAAGTAACCACCACGAGAGACCAGGGTTGACCATATATTTAGGCGGTCTCTCACTACTGTTTATTTAAAAGGAGAATTTCCCAATTTACTTGCGTTTAATAAGGAAAAGAAGAAAGTCAACAGTCCAATTGGGATAATCCATTCACCAGATGCCTTCCATATCAACAGCCCATCACCCACAGTTATCTACGGTACAAGACAAAAAAAAAAAGAACATCATTCATACCAAGCAGGTTTAAAGAGAAGTATAGAATTGTATGCACAGTTATTTATTTTACAAATATATATATGTTATATTAAAATATTTTATTTAAAATTATGTTATATTAAAGTATTCTTTTATTTAAAATTATATTTCTTCGATTCAAATACTCTGCTAAATCGACCGCCAGAGGTCACGCTTCCCCTATAAATATTCATTGTTGTTGTTCCCCGAGATGAAGTTTCGATCCTCGTGGTCACTATTTTTGCCGCCTTGGGGCTTCGGGCTCTAGGTGTGCTTGGTGCGTCCTTGGTTCCTTCGCAGGCGGCGCGCTGTACCAGATTCGGCGGGCTGTTTGCACTTGTGTCGTCTAGATGTTGTCCTGTGTCTTTTTATGTGCCTTAAAAAGCTTACCTGAAAGCTTGTAGAAGGCGGAATAATTGATACGTTGTTGTTCCCCGATGGCCGACTCAAAACTTTTGTACATTATGTAAATAATCTTTTGTTTTCCTCGTTCTACTCGCCTTAAGCCAGGCAGTACTTTTATCAAATTATGTTTTTATATATCTCATAAGCTCAATTAAAGCAATTTCTAATCTTTACTATTTTTATTATTTTATTATTTGCCACGACTGCATCACCAATACCATATAGTACTAAAAAGAACCAGCAAATAACTGCATTACTATAATCCTCAACATGATCTAAAATACGAGCAGAAAATCTCTTTTCTTAAATATAATATATATATATATATGTTACGATTATTTTTGTGTTTTGTTGTTGAAAAGAGGTGCAGTCGTGAAAAAGTAAAGATAATTATTTACCTTTCAAGTAGATTTTATTTTGAATTACTTGAAATAAAATTACACTTAAAATTATTTATCACAGCAATATAGAATTTACAGAATGAATTCTATAATCGTAATTATAATTTAAAAAGGTAGGGTTAACTATACATATTTACAACAATAATAATTAAAGTGGTATGTTTTTGAATCTAAGGTCAAAAAATATATAACAGTCAATGAATGAAAATGAAATATATGTTTAAAAAAAAAATATATATATATATATTCTGAATATAGAGCAATCCATAATACATTTTACATACATAATACATAATATATTAAAATATATATATATGTATATAAAATAAATTACTATGATGAGGAACGCACAAAATAGTTTCCAATATATACAAATGATTTTTTTAAAAAATATCTAACACTATCCATATTAAAAATAGTACTTGAGCAAGTCCAAGACCATTTACAAAACATACGCTCACAAACAACAAATTATTGATAGGTTTTGCACTTTTAAGATATTTTACACTTTAATGACAACATTTCACATTTTAAAATATATAACAACTTTTTACACTTTAATACTAACATGTTCACTTATAACGTATTTTCGATTTTTAAAAATATTTGAAAAATTTAACAATAGCTATTTTTAATTTTTATCGCAATACTTTTATTATACAATAAATTGGTCTATTTTAGACATGCATATGAGATTTTCTGAAATAAAGTTAATTACTGTTTGATATGGCGTTAAAATTTTACTATATTCCCATTACAAGATGCTTTCCAGCTTAATCTTTAGCCATATTAATAACTATGTTTTCAATATTTATTTTTTTATGTTCAAAGTAAATATCACGTATATTAGTACTTTTCACAGTGCGTCGATATATTCATTCAGGAATAGGAATTAATATTATATGGTTGAAAACTAATAAATACACTGGCTCTCATTTTAAAAGAACAACATATTTTTTTTATTTATCTCAAATTTTATTAAACATTCATCAATGAAATTTTATACAAAAATTTATTATCCCATTATTGAATAAAAAACTCGAAATCAAAGAAATCTAACACGCATTTTATTCAAATTAGCCGGTCAAGCAATGATCTTTTTGTAATCAGCGCATAAATATCTTGGATATTATTGTTAATATGGGGTGTGATCGCCTTTAACTGATAGACAGGCTCTACATCGGCGACCCATACTAACAATTAGAGAGTTTATCAGCTCCTGTGGAATTAACGCCCCCTCTTGTGTTAAGGCTGTTCCTTGGAGGGGGTTGGAGGGATGAGATCTGCCGTCTTAGCTTGTCCCATACATGCTCAATGGGATTTAGGGGTGTTTTCATTAGGAATGTTTTCATTCAACGTAAAAAAATATTTAAAACAATAGTTTTATGAAAACACTTTAAATTTAAGCTGGGAAGCAGCTTGTAGCGGAATTATAGGAAAAATGTAACGTCATATTAAACAGGGGTTAACTTTATTCGATAAAATCTCAAATGCTTGATTAAAATGAATATAAAAATATCTAAAATAGACCAATTTTAATTAAAATAATAGTATTTCTATTAAAACTAAAATTATATAGAGTTTAATTGTTAAAATACTCATATATAAAAATAGAAACAATTGTTTATAAAAATCAAAATGTTGTTATTAAAGTGTAAAAGGTCTTTAAAAATTGTAAAACCTATATATAATTTTTCTCAAAATAATTTTACACATTTCTTTTTTAAAATCACTTTTTTACAGCAACATACATAATCAATTATAACAAAAATATATAAAGACACAATTCTTTCTAAAATATTTATCGTAGCAATTAACAATACAAAAAAAATTGGCAACAAATTGTAGCAGAACATTACAAAAGGATGCCGCTCTATAAATCGAGTGGTAAAAAAACTCCTTCCATAAGTCTTCGATATCAAATTGGTGCACTTTGACAAGTGCATCTTCGACTCCTCCTTAACTCACACATATATAAATGAATATTAAATATACAAAGGGGGATCAATAAATAAGGTGAATTATCTTATTTCTTAAAAATTAAAAAAGCAAAAATAATTTAACCCACAGAATATTAAAGTATAACATCGAGAGACTTATTTAAGGTGTTCTGTTCTTTTTACCCACGCGCGGCGCGAGACTTATAAATAAACTAAAATGGAAGCTCCCTTGAAGGATTGCACCACGCTTGAACAACGTGCAGTTATTCGTTTCTTGAATTCAGAAGGTATTCAAACATCTCAAATATGCCAAAGAATGAAAAATATCTATGGTGAGTCTTGTTTGTCCCAAAAAACATTTATAAATGGGTTAACGAGTTCAAAAATGGACGAATTACATGTTCCTCAGGTCTCAACGTTCGGCCGGTAAAGTTTTGTTAACAATTTTTTGGGATGTTGATGGACCAATCTGTCTTGATTTTTTATCCTCAAGGCAACGTATGAACAGCGACCTTTATTGTGACATTCTTGTAAATAAGCTAAAGCCCGGTATAAGAAACAAAAGAAGAGGGAAGCTTAGTAAAGGTGTTCTCTTCCTTTATGATAATTAAAGGCCGCATACATCATGTAAAACTGTATCTACAATCATTAAATTAGGTTTTGAAGTTTTAGAACATCCTGCATATAGTCCAGACCTAGCCCCATTTGACTATTTCCTTTTTGGACTACTAAGAAGGAGTTAAAGGGAAAGCGATTTGACTCGGATGAAGATGTCCAGAAAGTGGTGCAAGATTTTTTTCACACGCTTCCTAAGAGTGCCTATAAAGAGGGTATTTACAAGTTGCCAGAACGATGGAGACGATGTATAGAAAGCCAAGGTGATTATTTTGAATAAATCAAGTCCTAATGTTTAATATCGTTCTTATTTTTTTTAAATAAATTATAATTCACCTTATTTATTGATCCCACCTTGTATATAAATTTTCAGGAAGCCATTGGGACCAAAACATATTTTTTGGTCGCAGTGGTTCAGCCTACTTCACGCTGACGAGCGCCAAAAGCGCGAAACGCGTTCGTGGATGGCTTTTCTTGATTTATCAAGAAATTGGGTTGGCCAAATATCAGGGAACAGGCTAAATCAATGTTTAGTTGATTTCTGTTCCACCAGATGGCGCTCTGCTATCTGTAAAGCACATGTGCTCCTGGTCAGGATATGCCATTTTTAATATTGATTTCAACACCTGATCTTTTTATCTTTTATTTTTTTCTTTCGTTTTTGATATATATACAAGGTATGTCCCATAAGTTCTCGGACTGGGTCCATAAAAAAAAAGGTAAGATTTTTAAAATTTTTTTTTATTAAAACTTTTCAAAGTAATCCCCCCTTGCTTCAACGCACCAGCGCCATCGTTTCTCCCAATTGTCGAAACAGTTTTTATAAGCCTCTTTTGGAATGCTCTTCAATGCTAACGGCGATTTTTCTATTATGTTATCCCTGGTGTCAAAATGTCTTCCTTTTAGAACTGCTTTAAGTTTGGGGAACAGGAAAAAGTCATTTGGTGCGATGTCTGGGAAATAGGGTGGTTGAAGTAGGATTTGTGCCCCGTTTTTCGCCAAAAAGCTAGTCATCAAGTGCGCTGTGTGAGGGCGAGCATTGTCATGGTGTAGGATCCAGCCACCATTAGTCCATTTTTCTGGCCTTTTTTTTTTCGAATCGCTTCCCTTAGACGGCGAAGAATGCCCAAATACATATCCTTGATAACTGTTTGGCCTGCAGGAAGATACTCGTGATGAAAAATGCCCTTTTTATCCAAAAAAGCTACCAGCAACACCTTGTTTTTGGATTTCAATAATCTGGATTTTTTGGGTCTAAGCTCACCCTGACATCTCCACTCAGCAGATTGATGCTTGGTTTCAGGATCATAGCCATAGACCCATGTCTCGTAGCCTGTGATTATCTTGTCTTTCCATTCCGGATCCGTTCTTGTCATTTCCAACATGTCCTCACAGGTTGCAAGCCGACACAGTTTTTGCTCATTAGTGAGGAATCTTGGGATGAATTTTGCAGGAGTCTTTTTGATTTGGTTACGATCCTTCCAATCGTTGTTTTAGAGATGCCTGTGTCTTGCTCTAGCTCCAGCAAAGTGGTTCGAGGATTTTCTTTTATCAAATCGGTGATTTTTTGCACATTTTCATCAGTCCTTTGAAATTTTTGGGCGTCCTTGACGAAGATCATCTTCAATGGAAATTCTGCCAGCTTTAAATCTAGAATGCCACTCAAAAACAATTGTTCTCTTTGGGGAATGCTTTATTAAGCATTTAAAAAGTTTCGGTTGCTGATATTTGAAGTTTCACACAAAATTCTATGCAAATCCTCTGCTTCAATTTTCGTTCCATCGTAAAATCGCCGCAGCGCTATGTGTAACCTTTAAATAAATTATAATAACTTTGGGGCGCGTGCACGTACCGCCTCGATATTGGTACCACCGTGTAGCCAGATATTTTTTCTATAATAAACAGTCAAATTCATTTACATTTTTCATTTATTTATTTTTTTATGGACCCAGTCCGGGAACTTATGGGACATACCTTGTATATATATATATATTCTCTAACTACTAAAATTTATACTATTAAATATATTCTCACTTCTATTATTCTATATACAAATTAGAGTATGTCTAAATGACGTGTAAAAGCCGATGCAAAAGACGTTACGTTGTTAAATTTTATTGTTATTAATTATAAATATATAATTAATTGGATGATGTGTAAGAAGTAAAGGATTTTTTTTCTCTCTCTCTACTAAATAATAACAATTTACAAATTTTATAATTTGAATTTAAATAATCAAAGTAATAAAGATAATTTTAATACAAAACTAAACTATAAAACTAAACAACTATTTATTTTTATAATTAATTTAGATTTAGCTTGCTAATCTAATCAAATCTACTTGATATAAATTATCATGTTTATCAGTTTACTCTTTAAATTTTAAATATAAAATCACTATTATATTTTTTATATAGTTTTTACACTATATATATATATTAAAAATAATGAAAGCATATCCTTACTAGGAGCACATGTGCTTTTTAGATGACAGAGCAACACTTAATATCAACACCTGACCCTTTTATTATTTTTTTCTATTGTTTTATATATATATATATATATATATATATGTCATAATATATGCTCTTCCTGGAAAAATAAAGTAAACCTAAAGTCAACGAGAGGAGACGTCGATAGAAGGCAACTAAGTTACGGCCATTTTGAACCACTGGCCACATGCCGGAGGGGGCTTTTCTTGAACCCTCAGACCTATTTTTGGACAGTTGGGGGGTGGTGCGACACATGGCGGTCGTTCAGCGGTGACAGCCCCTCGCGCTACCTCTCTCTCGCTGGTTACCTGGGATCCCTTTTCCAAACTTGTGGTTTCTTTATTTCTCTCTCCCCACATTATTATCATATTGCCACACTGAAAGTCGACAGGATAAGACCTGACCGGGAAACAAATCCCTCATATACCAGAGTATGAAGAAAACAAGAAGCAATACCACGATGATCGAACAAACCCACAACCAAGTTCCACAAGAACCAACGACCGACTCTACTGTAGCCGCTTCCCTTCGAACTCTCACCCTCTGTCTCGACCAACTTTTAAACCGTGAGCCTGAAGAAGCAATCACCTACGACGGAGATGAACCTGCCGCACACTTCTTCTCACAACTTGAGTCTCAGCCGAACTTTCACAACTTAGAGCCAGCACGCCAAGCTCGAAAGGCTCTATCATCACTCAGAGGCGAACCTCGCGAAATTGCACAAGACTTAGCTCTACTCAATAAGACTTATGAAGAGGTCAAGGAGTCACTCTGCGCCGTCTATCCCCGACGCCCTAGCTTCACTCTTCAAGAGTTCTATGAGCTTAAATGCACATCGATGGCCGAGTTCGAGGCCTACTACAAGAACAAGGTCCGAATAGGATTGGCTATCAACCTCCCTAAGAGTGCCATCGTGCAAGCACTATCCAACGGTGTGCCACGTAACTATAGCAACCTTTTAAAGATGGCACAACCCTCGGAACCAGGAGAATGGTTGTGCTTAGCCCAACAGCTGACCTACGAAGGGGATAACACCAGCACTAAAGCTGCCCAACAACGATCACCGCGCCAGAGCAGAGCACCTTCCACCACCGTGGACAAGACCCCACCATATCCTTGCCGTTACTGTGGCGGACAACACTGGCACGCACAGTGTCAGCAGCGAGGGCCCTACCAGCGGACTTTTCGGACCTTTACACCTGCGGTCCACAACGTCGAGCAACCCCAAAGATCGACTCGGCCTGCAGGTGTCTACGAGACCGCAGCAACGACGAGCTCGGGAGAAACCAAGTAATGCCAACTTCGGCAGCAGAACTCCTCCGAAGCTCAATGAACCTACCTGCACGCTAAACCAGCATACGCCTGTAAGTGCAATTATTTTAACCCCTATCATTCATTCTTTAAAGATGCCATTCCTAGTTGACTCTGGAGCCAATGTTTCCATAATTAGTTTAAACCAATTTGAATATATTAAAAATTTTAATAGTTTCATTTGTTACACCCCTATTAACAATGATGTTATTATCCGTACTATATCTAGTCACGCCAAACCAATCGGATTAGTTACCTTTTACCAATACAATTTAATAATTTTAATTTTAATGAAACATTTTATATTCATCTTATTAAATTCACCCCTTGACCTTGGTATCCTATCTATTCATGTTATGCAATTCTTAAGAATAACAATAGATTTTCATAATCAATTGATACTTCAAAATAGTGTTTCAGTACCTAAACATTTGTACCATTTTGTATGTGACCTTCCCACTTGTAAGCACGGCTCGCGAATAATAACTTCTAACCCTAAATGACCCATAATTCACTCGGTTAACTTAGGCGTTGACGATTTTCAACCTCCACGTGAGCCTTGCTTACAAACAACCCTTAGTAATATTTATCAACCTTCCCCTGAATGCCCCTCTCACCCTTACGACCTTAATAACCTTCCTACCAGCCCATGCCCCTCTAGAGAATTAATGATTAAAGAATTTATCGAACAACGCCCAGAACTTCCTATCCCTTTTCAGCAATTATTGTATTATTTTAAAGATATTTTCCCTATCAATAAATTCAATGTATTACCACTCAACATAACCCCTGTAAAGCTCAAAATTATTTCCGATAAGGTTATTTCTTTCCGACCATACCGAACTCCCTATGCCTACCAGAAGGAAATTCAGGATCAGGTATCTCAACTTCTAAAACATGACATAATCACCCCCTCCTCTAGCCCATATTCCTCCCCTGTGACACTCGTTCGCAAACGCGATAACACCATGCGTCTCTGCATTGACTTCCGTCGCGTGAACGAACTAGTACCCTCGGATTTGCATCCTTTGCCATTGATAGAAACGGTACTGGATAACCTGTCGAAAGCCAGAGTATTTAGCACCGTTTACATAAGCAATGCATACTATCAAATCCCCATCGCGGAGGAGAGTCAACCACTACTCTCTTTCGTGACTCAACAAGGGCAATATAATTTCAAACGCTTACCCTTTGGATTCAAATCAGCCCCCCAAATTTTCGAACGTGTGATTACCCAGTTGATCCACAAACACCACCTCTCTTTCATAGCCCATTATTATGACGACTTTGTTATTTTTTTCTGACTCCTCAGAACAACACCTTACGCACCTTTGACTTTTCTTTAAATTCTGTTTAGAGGAAAATCTCCAACTTAACCTTAAAAAATGTAATTTTTATCAAAATGAAATAGATTTTCTCGGCTACCACATCACCGCAGGGACTTACACACATAATATTAAAAATACCGAAATCATCAACGCTATTAGAACCCCTATCAACATTAAAACCCTACAATCATTTTTAGGGGCCGTCAACGTATATCATAAATTCATCCCAGAATATGCTAGACTTCGCCACCCCTTAAATCAATTACTAAAAAAGAACGCCAAATGGCTTTGGAGCCCGAATTGTCAACAAGCCTTTGATAAATTGAAGCAACACCTCGCAACACAACCTGTGTTACATCTATTTCAAGAAGGGCTCCCATGCCAGGTCTATTGCGACGCTTTCACGCAGGGCATCGCAGGTGTACTCAAACAAGTACATCCTGACGGTAACATCTACCCTGTACAATATTACAGTCGCGCGTTGCGTTCCTATGAGCGTAATTACACTATATCTGAACTGGAGTGCTTAGCCATTGTAGAGTGCGTTGACAAATTCCGAGTGTACCTCCTAGGTACAAGGTTTGTCATCTACTCGGATCATCACGCCTTACAATGGCTAAAGACCATAAAAGACCCCACCGGACGCCTCTTTCGTTGGAGCCTTCGACTCTCAGCTTACGACTATGAGGTCAAATACCTCAAGGGCTCGCGTCAGTACGAAGCGGACCTACTCTCCCGTAACCCTTTCTGCGGATTTCTATCCACAGGTCGAATAAAAGATCATCAGGGCGAATTACGGAGGGACACAAGGTATATCCTCAATGACAAGGACCTTATGACCATCACACGACGGGGTGTCACTAAAATAATTGTTCCACCATCACTCCGTGGCACCCTACTACAACGAGCCCATCGCGATATCAATCACCCTGGCATTTCGCAGATGACCAGACTGATCGCAGCCCAATACTATTGGGACGGCATGACAAATGACATCAGGACACATGTAAGAACCTGTTCAGTATGCCAATTAGTCAAACCACCAAAAGGACCTATCTACGGAGAATTGGGACAACTTCCCCCAGCGGTCCTGCCGTACGAACTAATGTCACTAGATACTATTTCTGGATTCGCGAAATATGTAAATTCTCAGACCTTCTTACATGTCGTAGTGGACCATGCCACACGGTACGCGTGGGCATTTCCATCGCGTCCACCAGCATTCTCACCTACACCCAAGTGATTAAAAAGGTGATGCAGTTTGTGCTTATCCTAAACGACTTTTGACGGATAGAGCTCCTGCCTTCACCTCTCCGAAATTTCGTAGATTTTTGATTAGACATAACATTGGCCAACTTCTCACGACAAGCAACAACCCTCAGGCCAACGGATTAAGTGAACGACTAAACGCCACGATTACTGGCAAACTTAAACTGTTGCGCCTCCAACAACCTAAGACGGCCTGGACCAAACTACTACCTCAGGTTCTTCAGGCTTATAACCATACCCCGCATTCTGTGACCGGGTTTCCACCGTCATACCTTTTGTTAGGTAGTTTCCCGCTACAACTATCCGAGCATGTACAAAACTACCCAAAAATCGACGACGCCAGAGAATTGGCCTATCAAAGGATACACGAACGACACTTACGCGACAAAGCGAGATTCGACCAAACACATAGAGCTTCCGATTTTGAAGTAGGCGATCTCGTTTTGGCAAAAACATACCACCATCCAGACACCGGTAAACTGGCATCTTTCTTCTCAGGACCTTATGAAATACTGGAGATAATTTTCCCCTCAAATCGTACGGATCAACCGCTCCAACCGACCTCTAAGTCGTGAGACAGATACAATTCATGTCAACAAATTAAAACACTATACGGAAAACGAACAATTTATTTCACCGCCCGTAAATGATCGAGACCAACCCAAAAATACCTTCAATTTCCCATATAAACAATTCAATCACACTCTAATCCATACTAAAACGGCTATTAACTCACGAAATCAACATGACTACACTTACAATCAAGATGATCAAAGATATTTGAACCGCTTATTCCCTGAAATCATTACCAATTACTAACCTGACAACGAGACTTTACGAACCGAGTAGTATCTAAATAATTAAGGTAGAAAGGCCCAGGGCAAGTTTACCCTCGCTCTGTCCGCCTATATTCTACCTTTGCATCTCGAACTATTTTATCTTCGCAAATTAAATATAAGTCCATTCGACTTCCTCACCTACACACGGGACTTTTCCCCTCGGACTCGCTACACAAGTAACTGCATATATAAGGTAGAATGGCCCAGGGCAAGTTTCCCCTCGCTCTGTTCGCCAAGGTTCTAACATTGCATGTAGTTCTATATTTACCTCAGTCCTGAGCTCACACAATTGCCAACCTCATTTCTCATACTCTACACCTATAACATAGAAAGTCCATGCCAAGTTTCCCCTTGCCATGTCCGCCTGAAAAATATCTTAAAGTGTAGAGTTCCCCAGTCTTAATGACCTTCAGAATTTCATCATGTGTATGTGACTCCCCTTCTCGTTGTTCACACGCCTCCATATCATTTCCCTTATAATACATTAGATTTTGTTGTATATAGCCTTTTATAACCTCGATATTTTCAAGAATTTCCTTAAATATCTAACTCTCCGGTGTTGTAAAACTGCTTGTAAATAATATTTACTTGTGTACTATACAATATTTTATTTACATAAAACAATGTCACCATTACCTTAACTAATTTCAACTGTAAAATTATTTTCTCTATTCCTGGCTTCTCCAGCTTTAAGTATACTTAAACCATGTTCAGCCTTCTTCAACGGGGGCCATATCTCTCTATATATAAAAGTCAATTCCTGTCTGTCTGTCTGTTTCGCGATAAACTCAAAAACTACTGAACCAATTGGTTCCAAATTTTGCATGTCGCTTTTTATAAACCTGAGGAAAATTTTTGGCTACATTTTGCTTATTATTTTTGGCTATTTCTTTTTTTAATTTGAAGAACTATTTTTTTACGCGGACTAATCCGGAATGGAATGAATACCTAAATATGGCCATTTTTTTAAAGCATCGGTGGCTTAGTGGTAGAATGCTCGCCTGCCAAGCGGGCGGCCCGGGTTCGATTCCCGGCCGATGCATTTTTTTTTTACAATTTTTAAAACTAATTTATAAAAAATATAATATAAATATATACTATTATATCAACTATATGAATTAAATCAAATACCTAAACACTAATCTCTATATATATAAAAGTCAATTTCTGTCTGTCTGTCTGTCTGTTTCGCGATAAACTCAAAAACTACTGAACCAATTGGTACCAAATTTTGCATGTCGTTTTTTATAAACCTGAGGAAAATTTTTGGATACAATTTGCTTAGTATTTTTGGCTATTTCTTTTTTTTTTTTCATTTGAAGAACTTTTTTTTTTTACGCGGAGTAATCCGGAATGGAATGAATACCCAAATATGGCCATTTTGTATACGCATCGGTGGCTCAGTGGTAGAATGCTCGCCTGCCACGCGGGCGGCCCGGGTTCGATTCCAGGCCGATGCATTTTTTTTAAACAATTTTTAAAACTCATTTATATTATATCTTCTATATATATAAAAATGAATGTTTGTATGTTTGTTTGTTTGTTTGTTGGTTTGTATGTCCGGTATACAAATTCGCAGTAGTTCACTAATTCAAACCAAAATTTCCATTCATAGGTAAAAAAAATACGAGGAAAACGATAGGCTATTTTAAATTATATATAAATTAAATATTAAAACTATATATTCAAATTATTCTAATTAGCTCACGAACAGCGCCCTCTATCAAGGTTATAAATACGTTTAATATCGAAATCTTCTCAAAATTTTATTAATAATTTTGTGTGTGTGTGTGTTCGCTTAATAATTAGAAAACTTGATCTAAATCGAAATATTTATAGACGCTCGCTCGATTTGAAGATTTATATCGTAACTAATCTGACTGTAAAGTTTGGAGCGGGACGTTTCACAAGAGTGACATCCACGGCGCCAATTTATAATTGTAACGAATAGTGTTTGAATAAAACATTTAATCGGGTAAACCCGGGCGTTGCCTGGGTCATTCGTCTAGTGTCATAATATATGCTCTTCCAGGAATAATAAGGTAAACCTACAGTCAACGAGAGAGAGACGTCGATAGAAGGCAACTAAGTTACGGCCATTTTGAACCAATGGCCACATGCCGGAGGGGGCTTTTCTTGGAACCCTAAGACCTATTTTTGGACAGTTGGGGGGTGGTGCGACACAAACGGTCGTTCAGCGGTGACAGCCCCTCGCGCTACCTCTCTCTCGCTGGTTGCCTGGGATCCCTTTTCCAAACTTGTGGTTTCTTTATTTCTCTCTCCCCACATTATTATCATATTGCCATATATATATATATATATAAAGATTTGGTAATGTTTAAAAATATATATTGAAAAATTTGATGTCGAATTGAAGGTACAATGTCAGTATAGCAAGCTATTACTGAACAATAATGTAAAAAAGAGGAGGAAAGAAAAAAATGACAAATCTGATAAGTTTTTAAACATTTATCTCTGTTGATTTGAACAGCACTTTGTTGCAAACTTCAAACCTCTCCCTCCCTTTTTTTCTCTTTCTTACCCCTCTTTATATATAATCGTATTTTTCTAATTAAGAATATCTTCATAGGATAACAAATATTGAAATATAACCCTAAAATATTTTGCATATGCCCGTAAATGACCTCAAATGATTCATTAACATGTGTGTGACACAAAAGAAACCTCAACTCTCAAAAATAAATATATTAAAATAGATACAATTGTCTTGAACTTAAATATAATGATAAAACTTCTATTTAAACTAATATATATTCAAATTTTAAATAATTTAACTAAAAGAAAATATTTTAAATAAAAATATTTCTTAAATTCATTTTTTTATTTGATCTCCTTTAATGTTTTCAAAAGTTTAAAAATTTCAATTTTATTATAAAAAATGAGGGGGAGAGATCAAATGAACAAATTTAATCAGACGTATATATATAAAACTTTACTGAAAAATTAATTAATAAAAAAAAACTATTCAAATCTCACCATAACTCAATTACAGTTTTGATTACAATTTATATTTTGTTTAAAGAAGATAAAATTATTATAGAAGAAACAATTATTCAACATTTTTAATATATTTCTTTCACATTCTGGACAAACTCATGGTAGTTAAATTAATTGACAAAAATTTGTACAGTATGGAACCTTTTGAATAAAAGGATTATCACCTCTCAATAAGCAATTTATATATAACCACACGGCTCATCCAACTATTAGGAACAATGATATGAAAATGGAAGACATTTTAAACTAATATACATATTGTGAGGCCTCTCTGTAAAAAACAACTATTTTATGAAAAAAAAAGTGTCCTTTATAAAGAGTTATCCTCTTGCTAGAGTGTTGTTGGTTAGTGAAAATGGTCATTTTTACAATGAAAACTATCCTTTATTTCTATAAAGGAGCTCTAGCTATAAGTGTCCTGGGACTATAATGTCTTCTCATGAAGAGTTTACTGTAAATGTCTTTATCTAATGTCAGTATCAGCTTTGATTCATTTTCATTTAATATATTAGTCAGACGTTAACATTTAATTATTGATCTAACTTGAAGAGTCTTGATGGTTGAATGAATGGTAATACCTTCATTCATCATATAAACCAATATTAAAAAGTGGTAGGAAAAGATCCAAAGGAATTGATAGAGTGTAATATTTCTAGTACAATGAGTTTGACAGTCATCAGTCAAACGAATAAATATATTTTTTTGTCCTTTGTCTGATAATTCTTTCTACACTATGCGATTTGCAATAAAATATAGCGATTTGCAATAAAAAGCATGATGAATAGTTGAATGAAATTTTCTTCTTTAACTGCCTCCTATAACCCATTATTGCAAGCAAATGGTAAATGATAAAAAATATATATATTTTGAGAGGACATAGTGTCTCTGAAACAACATTGACACCGTCAATGGTCACAAGACTAAAGCATATAGGTGTTTTATCTATAAAACCTATCTGCATAATATATTGAAACTTCACACATAGATAATTAGGCTAAATTTGGTCTCACTACCTTTTCATAATTCAGAATTATATGTGAATTTTATTTATTTATTTTTTTACTAAAGAAAAATTATTTTATTTTAACTTATTTTTCTCTATAGTTTGATTAATTTAACACAAAGAGACTTAATGGATAAATAAATTAAAATTGCTTTCTTTCAATATATACTATAAATATATCAATACTATAGAATGGTAGAAAAGTTCTAAATGAATGGATATAATGTAAATTTTCTATGGAAGGTTTGTTAACATCAGCGATCAACCGACTAAAGTATTTCGCTCTTTCGTCTGATGTCATTATCGGCACTATTGTCAAAAAGTCGCACACAGATAATTTGATTAGATTTATTCATACTGCCTTAGAGTTCTGATCTAAAATCCAAATAATACATTTTCTTTATTCAGTATTGCGATTTATGATTTTGTTTTTTGTTTTTCGTTACTGAGAAAATTTTGAAATTTCTTATTTTTCCATAATTTGAATAATTTGGTCCTAAGAGGCAAGGTGGTTAGATGATTGAAGCAACATTCTTTAATCAATTAACCTAATATTGCAATCAGTTGGGGAGATGTGAAGTTGGGGAGATGTGAAGTTGGGAAGCAGCGATAGCACCGTCATTGGTCAGAAGACCAAGTTATATAAGTCAATTGTATTTTGTGATGCAGACGGCCTTAATTGCTGAAGCGTCACACAGAGATAATTTGGTTAAATTTGACCCTATTGCCATGTAGTTCTGATCTATAATCAAATTAAAGCCTTTTAATAATTCAGTGGTATAATTTAAGAATTCTTATTGTTTTGTTACTAATGAAAAAATTTTAGATTTTTCTCTTATTTTCTATGATATAGTATTGCTTAACAGATTGCAACAGATATGATAAATGCACAAATTGTTGAATGTGCTCATAAAGAGAGCACATATTAATAGTTTTCATTTAAAATGTGCACCAGTTACTATGAGTATAACATCGTTAGAAAAGTTTGAAACTTATCATTGGATATAAACAAAAGTTAGAATGTACACACAGAGTATTCACACATAAGTGCTCTTCTTGGGAAGAACTCTTGATTATGCATTTAGTAAAAGAAAAATCACGCACACATGAATACAAACACACACACAATACACTCTAGAAAATACACATGAACACACACACACAAAATAACACACATACGCATAGTAACATGCACACATACTGTGTCTTACATCCCTCCTCCCACAACAACATTTTTTTTTAATCTTGCTTTGTAATTCCGGTGTTGTACCACTCTCCCGCCGCCTCTTTGAGCCACTTGTCGACCCACCTGGCGGACACCTTTCTGTAGCCGAGGGTCTCAGACACAATCTTGTGCACGGAGAAGTGGCTGCAATCTCCATTGAGGCCATCCTCGATCTCTTCAAGGGTTATCCGCCGGTTTGCGCGCATCATTTCGTCGATTCGAGCCACGGTTGATTCCGGCAAACTCGGCCGCCCGGACCGCTGTTCATCGTGGACGTTTATCCGCCCCTCGTTAAACTCCCGGCACCATTTCCGCACATTTTTGATGTCCATGCACTTCTCACCATACACTTCCACTAACTGACAGTGAATTTCGACCGGAGAATTATTTTTCGCATTTAAAAAGCGTATAACTGAGCGCAACTCGCACTTGGCGGGAGAGCTGTACAACAGCGGAATTACAAAGTTGGTTGATAGGATGAAAAAAGTGATTGAGCATCAAGGCGACTATGTAGAAAAATAGCAAAGTGTCCAACCTTTCCAATGATGTATAAAAGGTTGTGATTAAATGTGTTTTTCTATGAAAAAAAATATGAGACCTTACTTTTCTACTCACCCTCGTAAATGTAAATCCCTATTGAATGTTATTCTGCTTATATGTAATGTGTAGTATAAATGACAAAAAAGAAGTAGTGTTCGAAGTCTCGGTGCCGGTTGCTGCTGCTACTCTTTTGGTAAGTCTCTCGTGTCCCCCCACCAGTGGTAAGGCCGAGAGATACAGCCAGAGGAAAGGAGTTCCACCAGAGCTAAGAACCGGAGGGGTCAAGCGCGACAATATATATATGTAATATTACGCGGTGAATATTACTCTTGGGGTTGATGATTGTTGAGGTGGTGGCGCAGTCGTGGTGGCTGAGTGCTAAGGTGTACACAACAAGGGAAAGCAGTCGAGAGTACACGATTGATTGTTGAAATAAAAAGGCAACTGATCGGAGGAAAGAAAGGCTTGAGAAAGGTGAAGCGGTTTGGCTATTGGCTATCTATTCACATTGCGGTAAGATTGACTTAGCTGAAAGGATGAACGGGGAGAGATCTCTAGAGCAGGTGTTACCTCGGTGGGATCCAAGTGATGACTCGATGGTGTCCAGCCGATGACTGACAATTCTTGGTTCTCGATTTAACACGGAGAACTCTTCTTACATCTCATTGGTTGAAAGGTGAGACGTGGAGGTTCCCTATTGGTCCTCCACTAATGAATTGCTCCCTGATTGGTCTACGTTACGTCTTTGTCTTGAGACATGTTCCAGCTTGACCAGGAAGTGATAGTTTGTTGAACTCTAACTTTTATGAGTTCCGCGATAATTAAACTGGTAATAACTTTACTAATGATTGTGCTAACTCTAAGCCTTCTTTCTAGGCCTTTCTTCTAGGCCTTTCTTGCCTCCAATGTTACCTTGTTCTTTATTGAAACACAAATCATACATTTCCATACATATTGGATTGGGTTGGCATCTATGTATGTACAAATTATGACAGATGCGCCCCCTACATGTGAAGAATTTATGAAGGGGTTTTAGTCTGAATAAGTTCTGTGAAGCAAAGAAAATAATTTTGTGGGAAAATTAATTGGTTATAGGAAGGTTATATACAACATTGATAAGGATATAAGGGATAATTAAAAAAAGTGGTATTAATGCTATATAGTGTGTTTATGGTTAATAGAGATCAAAATTTTTAATGGTGAATCATAAGTTGAGTACTATGGTACATAGTGAAAAAGGAAAAATTGCCTAATTACATTTTTTGCTCGAGATTGGGAAGGAAATCGAGGAAATTTCATGAGGTAATTTTAGAAATCAAAAATAAAAATAAAAATAGTTGACTGAAATCAAAGTGAAGGCGTGGTTGAAAAATAAAAATGTCTTGTTGCGTGGAAAAAAAAGAAAAATTGCTTTGTTGCATTGGTGAAAAAGAAAAAATGCCTAATTACTTTTTTGCTCGAGTTTGGGAAGGAAAACGAGGAAATTTCATGAGGTCTTTTGAAATCAAAAAATAAAAATAAAAGAAAAGTTGAGTGAAATCAAAGTGAAGGCGTGGTTAAAAAGAAAAATGCCTTGTTGCGTGGAAAAAAAAAAGAAAAATTGCTTGTTGAATTAAAAAAATAAAATAATTGCCTAATTACTAAAGCTCGAAATTGGGAAAGAAATCGAGGAAATTTCATGAGGTCTTATTAGAAATCAAAATAAAAATAAAATAAAAATAGTTGAATGAAATCAAAGTTGAATGCTTGGTTGCGTAAAAAAAAAAGAAAAATGAAAAAGGTTTTTTCACAAATAGGATGACTTAATGTCTAAGTTTAACCGAAAACCAATGAGTTTTCATTGATAAATGGAAATACGATAAAATAAAAGAAGTGGTAAATAAAATGGTAAATAATTGCTAAAATAAGTGATAAGAAATTGGATAAAGTTGATAATTTGGTTAAATGTTTTGATTTTAATTTTAGAAAATTATGTAAATGATTAATATATAAACAAGAAAATGTATAGCGGTTTGAACCCGTTTTTGTATCTACATGCCATCATCTAGTTTTCTCAATTGATTAATTTTGCCCTATAAATTTTTTGTCTCTTCTGTTGCGACACTTAGGTGGAAACGTGATCCTATCCTCAAGTGCGAATTTATGTTATGTACACAGGAGACATGGAAATCTAAATAACCTTTACGTGTATTTTTGTCTTGTGTCATTGTAGGTTGAGATCTCAAAAGCCGAATGTCGTATGTTAATTTGTTTCGAGCCTTAATGCGTTCTAGGGGTTTTTATGCGATCCCCTAGGGCACTTAAGATGTGCTCGCCCAATATCCACTTTATATATTGGGTGTCGGTACCTAAATTAATACCTTGAATACAGGATTCGAGGGGATCCTCGGTCCTTCTAAAAGGTCGTTTACTCCTTTTGGGAGAAAACGTAAGCTTGAACAGCTTAGTTATCTAAAATCCTAACAAATTTAAAGTGGTAATATGCGTGAATTTTGTTCGTAATTGATTTTGAGATCTACGTGTAGGTGGAATATGTAACGTTTTTTGGAAGTCTGTAAAGGGATTATAATAGAGGTGTGAATTAATTAAGATGTGTCGGTAACGTTTTTAACTCTTGTGAGAGTGTAATTGAATTGCTTTTGTAAAAGTCGATATGCAGCTGGAATGGGGAATGAAAACTGGGTGATATCCAGAGAGAGGTTCCCAAACTGGCGACAAGGAGAAGTCCCCCGCTTGACCTCAATAGCCGACGACACCACTGTAATTAGACGCCCGGAAATAGGGAGGAACCAAAATCCCTCTGTTTGCATGTAATTGAAGTCCTGACGTCTTTGTCTTTATTGCTCCGCGGGAAGATATCTTCCTCGCTTCCTGTCTCCTAATTCCTTTTGTGTGCGACTAATGGATTTGCCGCCTAATGTTTTTTTAAGAGTTTTGTACATTTTCTGGAGTTGGTTATTCTCCTTTGGCATCGATTTGTTAAATTTCAGTTACTTCTATCTCCTCGGAATTTATTTAGATTTTCTGCAAAAATGTTTCCTAAAATTATAATAAGTTTTACAAATGCTTGTCCTATATGAAAAACTGCCTCTTGCAGCTCGAAAATTCTATGAGAGGGCATGGTATAGATTAACAGATAACTGAGGAATAAAACTGGAGTACATTTATAGGGTAGGACTAGCAGACAAAGGATAAAAATCAGATGAAAGATAGGGTATCGATACATGTTCTCCCATATTGTATTAAATGGTGATTCTGAAATACCTGCTCGAATCTTATTCATTGTTGGCCGTTCAATTTCGCACTGCTTGTTATCGTTGGGGAGTGGCGTGTATCGTTTTTGGGACAGAATGGTAGGATTTAAATGATTGTCAGGTTCGCAGTTCTTAATATCGGGGGAGAATGATGTAAATTGTTTTGTTGAAAAAATGGTAGGATCTAACTGCTTGAAAGGTTCGCTGTTTGTTGGTTTAAATGGAGATGTGTAATCGTTTATCTGTCGTAGGTGGTGTAATTTCGGCATTGGTTGTATTGTGTGTGTGATGTGTTTTGTGTACGAATTTTGTTTTGTTTTGTGGGTTGTGTCGGTGTTTTTACATGGAGGTTGGTTGGATTCATCGATACTTCTAGCGAATCGGCAGGTGGGACAGGTTTTTATCTGTTTTGAAATGTCTTGTGTCATGTTCTGCCAATAATATTGTGAAGAGATGAGTTTCGTCATCTTGGAGATATTTGGATGGTGGTGTTGTGTGTGTACGGACTTAAGAAGTCTGGCTGTAAGTGATCTTGGGACTATAGTTTTAAGTACACCTTTTCGGGAGACGGTATGCAATCCATTGTGATCCATAGTCACGCGAGATTTTCCCGGTGGGGAAGACTGTTGGCTCTTTATGAGTGGCGCATCTAGAAAGCCACAAAATGGGATACGAGTTACAACGCCCGTTTCATATTGTTGTACTCCATTTATGCTACGGACCTCATATTCGTATCTTGACAGTCTTAACCTCCATCGAAACAATCTGCCTGACGGGGCTTTGATCCCTTTCAACCACTGCAATGCGGGATGGTCAGAAAGTATTGTAAACTTTCTGCCCATTAGAAAGGCGCGGAAGTTATCCACACTTTCCACAATGGCTAGGCATTGTAGTTCTAAGTTTGAATAACCTCGCTCGTGACTACGCAGAGAGCGGCTGAAATGCTGAACTGTATCTGTCTTCCCATCAGGTTAGACCTGTTTAAGAACGCCTGCAATGCCGAGTGTTGAGGTGTTACAGTACACTTGGCATGGCAGACCTTCCTGGTAAAGGTGTAATGTGGGGTGTGTGGTAAGGCTTTCTTTCAGGCTGGTGAACGCTTTCTGGCATTCGTCATCCCAGACCCACATGACATCCTTTTTTAGAAGGTTGACAAGTGGCGTCCGCAAGCGGGCGTGGTCTGGAATGAACTCTTTATAAGCGTTCACAGCGTTTAGGAAAGATCGCAATGTTTTTCGACTGTGTGGTTGTTTAGTGGCGTGAATTTTTTCTATGTTTTGGGTAGACGGGATGATTGTATTATTATTAATGGTTGTGCATGTGCTTACTGGTTGTTGTTGTCTTTTGGTGTGAGTGTCGCGCTTGTTGTGCGGGTTGTGTGTGTTACCGTTGTGTGATGACGTATGGATGCGTGTGTTGTTAGTGTGAAAATCGTCCTGTTGGATGGATGTTGTCTGTGTATTGTTGTTGTGAATGTCGTGTTTGTTGTGAGGTACATTTGTGTGATTGTTGCGTGACGACGTATGGTCGCGTATGGACTTTGCGTGGTAGTTGTGTGAGCTGTGCTGTTGTACGGACACGTTTTGGGCATTGTAATTGTAGGTTGAAGCCGTTGTGGCTTTGTGAGTTGAGGGCATATAGTAATGGCAATTGGGTTTAGGAAAGAAGTTGTGTGGTGCGGAGTTAGATTGTTGGCATGTAGGGAGTTGTGGTTGGGTCAATGAATGCATGCAAGGGTTGCCATGGGTGAAAGATTTGGGTGTAGTGTAAGTCCTTTGGAATATGTTTTGACATAACCCGTGCTTGCATTCATTTGGTACATGTTTAAAGTGGTAGATAGTGTTAGACAATGGGACGCCAAGTTGGAAAATAGTGCCGTGATTATAATTTAATTTTAATTTAAACTGATAAAGAGTTTTTAAGGTAAGAATTCCAAATGGCAAGGATGCATTTACCACGTGGAAATTCTCTTTACGGGATATTTGACCTATTGTCAGAGGGAGAGTTAAGTTACCTATTATTTTTGAAAAATTATTTAGGGTTGACAGATCAAGGGAAGGGTTTTCAATACTTAAATTAGGAAGGTGAGTTTTTAATCTATTGTATAAGTGATACGGCACTATGTTCGAACTTGCGTCTGGTTCAATTATAAAGGTACATGGTAGGTCCTGGGTCAGATACAAGTCCAAAGTTAATTTTATGATGTCATTGGGTGGAGATCCTACCTCAGTTCTGGACTCCGTCTCGAAAAGTCTGCACTGGGGCGTCCTTGGCTTGGGTTGGCTGCTTGGGACTCGGGACCGATTGCACTGTCCGCGCAATTGAAGGGGGAAATCTGGCCATTTGCACTGCTTTTACTCGAATGGACCGATTTCGGACTATTTGCACTGTCCTGGGTCGCGTGGATTGCTTTCGGGTGCGGGTGTATGGGTACGGCATGGCGGTGGATGACTCCTCGGTGGTCGGTGTCAGGTCGCGGTGACACTCGCCGGCGATAAGTCCGTCCATCTTGCCTGGGGCGGTGGCGCGATCGTCATCTCTCCCGGGGGTGGGGCTCCGGAACGCCGTCTCTAGTTGGGTCGTGTCAACTCGTCGGAGGGCCACTGTCATCTGCCATATAATGGCCGCCAGAAGGCGTCTTGTCGCCTCGCTTCTCGCCAGCTTCTTCTCCTTTCCGTTCGTCAAGTGCTCCCGTTTTCCCGTCATTATCCTGTCGACTCACACTGTAATATTACGCGGTGAATATTACTCTTGGGGTTGATGATTGTTGAGGTGGTGGCGCAGTCGTGGTGGCTGAGTGCTAAGGTGTACACAACAGGGGAAATAAGCCAGGACACTTAATGGGTTGAAATAAGGCAACTAAACGGAGGAAAGAAAGGCTTTGAGAAGGTGGAGCGGATTGACTCTTTGCTAGCTATTCACATCGCGGTGATTGACTTAGCTGAAAGGGTGAACGAGGAGGGATCTCTAGAGCAGGTGTTACCTCAATGGGACCCAAGTGATGACTACTCGATGGTGTCCAGCCGATGACTGACAATTCTTGGTTCTCGATTTAACACGAGAACTCTTCTTACTTCCCATTGGTTGATCTATGTGACGTGGAGGTTCCCTATAGGTCCTCCACTAATGAGTTACTCCCTGATTGGTCTACGTTATGTCTATGTCTTTAGACATGTTCCAGCTTGACCAGGAAGTGATAATTTGTTGAACTCGAACTTTTATGAGTTCCGCGATAATTAAACTGGTAATAACTTTACTAATGATTGTGCTAACTCTAAGCCTTCTTTCTAGGCCTTTCTTCTAGGCCTTTCTTGCCTCCAATGTTACCTTGTTCTTTATTGAAATCATACATTTTCATACATATATTGGATTGGGTTGGCATCTATGTAGGTACAAATTATGACATATACTAGCGGATGTGTACCCGGCTTCGCCCGGGTTTTATCCGAGTGAAATTTTTCCTAACGAATATTATTGATAATAATGTTCCTGAACACACAGAATATTATGATAATAATATTCGTTACATTATATATTTATATAATACTAGGCGAATGACCCGGGCAACGCCCGGGTTTTACCCTATTAAATGTACCCTATTCAAATACTATTCGTTACAATTATAAATTGGCGCCGTGGATGTCACTCTTGTGAAACGTCCCGCTCCAAACTTTGTGTCTGAGAAGCGATATTTTTATAGAAAGATGATCTGGCTTTTGTTTTCTGCTCGAATGAATGTTTTTCTGTTAGAATTTTGTTCCTGCATACAAAATAATGAACTGGTTTCACCCGTGGTCTCTGCTTTTTGGAATTTTTCCCGATATAATTTTGTATCTGATAATCAAACATGATGCAGTAATATCGTCATCATCATTTTCTGACTAAAATATATAGTTTTAATAATTTATTTATATATATTTTTAAAATAGCCTATCGTCTTCCCCGTATTCTTTTACCTATGTATGGAAATTTTGGTTTGAATTAGTGAACTACTGCGAATTTGTATACCGGACATACAGACAGACAAACATACAAACATTCATTTTTATATATATAGAAATATAAAATATATTTTTCAAGAAAACATATCCACTCTCTCTACTGAATATATTTTTAGAAAATATATATGTAAATAAAAATATCTAGAGATATACTACATGATCTTAGCCAAAAGGCCGAGAAACTATATTATATATATAGAGATGACCTGGCTCCGTGTGTCTTCTGCTCGAGTGAATGTTTCGCTGATAGAATTTTGTTTCTGCCTGCTAAAAATTATTATCGGGCTTCGCCCGTGGTCTGTTTTAGTGAATATTCCCCTAAAGAATTTTGTTAATGTCAATCAAGCATGATACAGCAATATTGTCATCATCATTTCTGACAAAAAAATATTGTTGCTCAGTACTTGGTTAATTATAATTTTTCTTGGTTAAAGCGCGACAAAAAATCTTTCAGATTTAACTCTGTCCTGTTCAAATTTCAGCAAGATTAGTTACATATTGAGGGTGTGCATAGCCGACAAACATATATATACAGTATAACCTCGTTAATTCGACACACGCAAATTCGACACTACCTTAATTCGACCATATTCTGATGTTCCGACCTCCGGTATATCAAATAACAAACCGTAATTCGACAGTATCGATAATAAGACAGTTCCGATAGTTCGTCCGTTTTAAAATTCGAATTTCGACAGTTGAATGTTTTTTTACATACAACTTTGCCGTTAAAAAGGTATTACATCGGCGACGATCAGCGGGCGCCGATAGGATCGCGCCTGCGCACTTTTGGTTTCTGTTAGTTTAAGTTTCTCTTTGCAGTGCCGTTGCGCAATGTCGAGAGTATTTTTTTTACGCGGAAATTTAAGCGTCGTGCACTAATTAATATATATCTTTTTTTTTATAAAAGGTTAACATGGTTCAGTCTTAGCTCTTTTTCTTATCCTAATTCTTATAATTTCCTTTTAAATAAATAAATCTTCAAAAATGTAGTCACAATGATTATGATAATATTTTATTTCAATATTAAATTTTAGTGTTATTATAAAATATTTAAACACAAAATCAATAACAACTGCAGCAACAGTGGATGCCTTTAATACAATGAAAGCTCTTTGTTATTTAAAACACATTTCAGAGTAAGAAAGACATGCATGTTTTTTTAAAATAGACCATCTGGAATACATTCTGAATAGGATTTCAATATAAAAACAGACATCTATAAAGGAATTTTTAAAAAGATCTTCATGATTATTTTTAAATATTTTTTTAAATTTTATTTTTATTTTCCATATTTATTTCCTTTCAACTGCTATATTCTTCAATTAGAATAAAATATTATTTGTAATTATTTATATTTCAAAAATATGTATTATTGCCATTTTGTCCCTGATACTAAAGGTTAATCCTGAAATTAAAAAAATAATTACAAAAAAAGTACACACACAATGGTTTCAATTAATATCATTAATTTATGTTAAAAACATTTTTTTAAAATATTATTTTAGTGAGTTAGATGATTAGCTAATCATCTAACCTTAATTCAACACTTCCTTTAATTCAACCGAAAGCTCTGATCCCTTGGGGTGTTTAATTAAAGAGGTTCGACTGTATTTATTCCCGGCTTCGCCCGGTTTTTACCCGAGTAAAAGTTTGCCTAACGAACATTTGTTTAAACGATTCTAGCAAACATCCAATCCCTACTGAATCTACACTTGTCTATACTCTCGATAATTTGAAATTTTTTCCTGGTCCCTTTAAAAATACAACAAACAACAACAAAAGCCTTTATTAGGCACACGTGCCATACAGGATTCTCCCGGTAGGACAAAATAAATCCTTTAAAAATACTCGATAAGTTGAGTAAATTCAATATTAATTGGTCCACTCGGTAATGTGAAGTTGAAGGAATAGTATATTTCCACAAATGAACATTTGTAAATAACTGTATTTAGCGAATGTACTCGGCTTCGCCCGGTTTTTACCCGAGTAAATTTTCCTAACGAACATTTGTTAAAATGATTCTAGAAAACATCCAATCCACCTACATATAGATTTATAAACGTATATAAATATTGTTATATACGTTTAAATATATTTTTGAAACACATATTTTTTTTATTTACTTTGATTTCTCAAGTAAGCCTCTGGGACCAAAATTATTTTTGGTCGCAGTGGTACAGCGCTGACGATCTGACGACCTCGATCTTACACCGTTAAATAACGGAGAGAACACCTATCTATCCAAGTCCACAGTCACAGAATCCACAATAGACACCACAGTGATAAATTACAACATCGCACCCACAACACAATGGAAAATCCTGAAAAGTGCAATCAGTGACCACAGACCAATTTTAACAACCCTAAAATTCAAAATTGAGAATGTCCAACAGAATAAAATAACATGGAACTTTAGGAATGCCGAGTGGAAAAAAATCACAGAAAAGCTTGAAGAACTGTGCAACGAAGAATTAAATTACAGAACGCTTGACAAAAACTTGGAAAAATTATTTTTGAACATATCCAAAGCTGCAAAAGCATCGCTACCTAGAGGTAGACCTAAAGATCTGTGGATACCTAATGGAAGGACATCGAGGCAATGATTGCAGAGAGAGACAATATCAATGAACTTCTTAAAAAAAAATAAAACATAAATAACCTCATTGAAATTAGCCACAAAATAGAACAAAAAGTGTGGAATGCAAACAAGAAAAATGGGCAGAATTCTGTAAAAAAAAAATGGATCCAAGAAAAGACAGCCAACACTGGAATTTAATTAGTGTGTTAGAAAACAATCAAAACCAACACCAATCCTCCAATACTCTATCCGATATGAATAGAACAGCGAGAACGAACAAACAGATGGCTGACATAATTGCTGGATATCTTTCAAGCACTTCCAGACTCAGTTATACGAATGAAGACAGGACTCTAAAAAATAATATAAACAAGTTAGTTAAACAAGCAAGAAACTACCATCAACAAGATATTTTCTCGAGAGACTTCACACAGAATGAGCTAAACTCATCAATAGAAAAGTTAGATCCAAGAGGTCACCAGAAGATGATCTAATCTTTGGTCAAATTATTAAACACTTTGGAGACAAAGCTAAATATCAACTCCTACGAATACTGATCATTTTATGGCAAACTGGTTAACTTCCAAAAAATTGGAAGATATCAATTATAATACTGAAACCAAACAAAGATGCCAAGGAATGCAAGAACTATCGGCCAATTGCTCTCACCAAACATACTTTGTAAAATAACAGAACGAATTTTCCATTCTAGGCTCATAGTCTGGCTCACTAACAATAGTTAGTTGTTATGCAGATGATATAGCACACAAGTAGCAGTATAGAAACTAAAAAAAAAAACTGAACACATCATTCAGAGAACTGGAGAAGTGGGCAATGGAACTCTAAATGACCATAAACCCAATAAAAACCTAGGCGTCTTCTCCACTGACAGAAAAAAGACATAAATTTAACTTCAAAATAAGCATAAACAACCAAATAATTGATAAAATTAGGAATTCAAAATACCTAGTTGTGATACTTGATGAGGAATTGCGATTTACAGAACACATAATTAGCACCTCAAATAGAGCTACCAGAAAACTGAACATTCTTAGAATGCTATGTAGAACAAATTGGGGAGCAAAACCCAAAATTCTCAGTAAAACATATACCACCTTAATAAGGCCAATAATGGAATATGCAAGACCCGTCTAGGCTCCCTAAAGTTCATCACTAAAAGGAAGACTAGACAGTATTAAAGCAAAAGCGGCCAAAATAATCACTGGTGCTGTTTCATCCACCAACAAAGAGAAAATTCAGAGAGAATGTGGTCTAGACTTACTCAAAGGCAGGAGACGATTAAAAACAATAAAATTCACCAATAGCTTAAAAGGTAAAGAAACTAAACACATACCCCATACAACCTATTTAAACTGGACCCAAAAAGAAAGACTCAAAAGATCTTCAACACTTCAGTACGACAACAATATTTGAAAGGGCATAAATATTGTTGCAACAAGTTGCAGGGTCGTCGACCTTGCTTTCCTTCTTCTTGGTGTTATACACGTTTCCCGAGCGGGTTTCCATACTCAAAGCAAATAAAGAAAAGTAAATAAAAGTAAATTACCTTTTAAAGCTATCGTGTTTATTTATTCGTTGTCTTCCTCGTAGGTCGTGATCCGCAGTATTGGTCCAGGTTCTCTCTCGCTCCAATAACCAATCAATATATATCTATATATATAAAAATCAATATTTGTGTTTGTTTGTTTGTTTGTATGTTTGTTTGTTTGTTTGTATATGTCCGGTATACAAATTCGCAATATTTCACTAATTCAAACCAAAATTTCCATACATTGGTAAAAAAAATACAGGAAAGACGATAGGAAATTTTAAAAATATATATAAATCAATTATTAAAACTATATATTCAAATTATTCTACTTAGCTCACGAACAGCGCCCTCTATCAAAGATTATATTAAATTATGCTGATGCAAAAAAAATAGATAATGCTAATAACAAACAATTATTTGAAAAATCTTTTCTAAATATATATCACTCGGGTAGATATGCACACGGGTCAATCCCGGGGTGAAGCCCGGGTCACCCGTCTAGTGTACAATAAAATATTACAAAAGGATTGAAACTATTAAAAGGAACGATGATAATATAAATAATCTGTTTTAAATAAATATTAAATATCATAGAATATTTTGAATAAATGTAGGGCGCATTAAAATTGATGCAACACTTCCCCTCTCCAGAGGTTGTCACGTCCCGTGAATGACCTCATCAACTCTCATGATAAGGCTTGTGTCTTGAAACAAAAATTATCAGAGGGTCTTGGCCCGGATTATCTTTCGGTTCTATTAGATAATTGACGCTAGACATCTTCTTTAATATTCTATATGGACCAAAATATTTTTTTCAGAAGTTTCTCACACTTTCTTATTTTCCTAATTGGTGTCCAAACTGCTACTAATTCTCGTGGTTCGTAGCTTCTTTCCATGTGTTTCTTGTCATAGTTCTTTTTCATTCTTTCTTGAGTCTTTATTGTGTTGTTAATAACTAAATTTCTTGTTCTGTCTATTTTGTCTAAGTGATGTTTTATGTATTCATCATAATCATCCTTGTCAATGTCCACCGAGATATTCCTGTCGTCCAAAAGAGACGTGGGTTCTCTTCCAAACATCAGGAAAAATGGAGAATATCCTATGGTTTCCTGAATTGTAGTATTGTAAGCATGGGTGATGAATGGGAGTATTTCATCCCAATTATTCTGATCAGTGTTCACATACATACTGAGCATATTAATCAATGTTCTTTTTACCGCTCTGTCAATCCATTAGTCTGGGGATGATAGCCCCTTGTGAAGAAATGCTTAATCTTGCACATTTTACTCACCACTTTCATTAAGTTACTGGTAAATTGAGAGCCCCTGTCACTAATAAGATATTGTGGGGCTCCGTGCCAGAGATAAATATCCTCTACTAAAAATTTAGAAACTTCTTTTACTGTTGCTTCTGTGACTGCTCTTGTTTCTGCATATTTAGTGTAGTAGTCCATCAGCACAATTATCCATTTTCCCCTGTTTTTCGTAGATGGCAATGGACAAACAAAATTAATTCCAATTCTTTCGAAAGGAAAGTTGGCTGGGGGAATGGGCTGTAGTAGTCCAGAAGGTAATTGGTTTGATTCTTTTCTACTTTGGCAAAGGTGACACGTCTTAACAAATTCTGAGACATCCTTTAGCATGGATGGCCAAATGAATTTACTCTTTATTCGGTACATGGTTCTGGCGACACCCAGATGGCCATCCGACATATGATTGTGATATTCTTTCATAATTTCTCTCTATTTCTACTCTGGAACCACAAGCAACCACGCCCTGCTTCAGGGTTTGGGTTTTTCTTAAAGAGGCATCCATCTTCTTCTTTAATGTTTTGCGCAATTGTTCGCCTGCTTCCATTAAGGTTTTTCTTAACACTTTCGATAAAATTTTCCCCTTCGTCTGTTATTTGATATAAAAATAGCCTTTTAAAATCCTCATCCCAATTAGTTTCTGGTAAGGGTTCTCTAGATAAGCCATAGGCGTCCAGATGCTTCTTTCCTGATTTATGTATCATATCGAAGTCATATTCATGTATTTTCAATTCTCATCTTGCCAATCGACTTGTTGGATTCTTCAAGTTTTTGAGCCAGCATAAGGCGTGATGGTCTGTTACTATTTTAAAATGTCTTCAATAAAGGTAGGGCCGTAATTTTGACATTGACCAGACAACAGCCAGACATTCTTTTTCGGTGGTTGAATAATTTTGCTTCACTTTACTTAGAGTACGACTCAAATATGAGATCACCTTCTCTTCACCACCGATGTCTTGGACAAGTGTTGCACCTATGCCGATATTGGAAGCATCAGTATGAATATAAGTAGGCGCATTTGGATTGAAGTGACCTAAGATTGGTGGACTTAATAGTGCTGTTTTCAGGGTTTGAAACGCTTCCTCTTGCCTTTTTGTCCAGGTAAATGATACACCTTTTTAAATAAGGTTGGTCAAAGGGTCAGCAATTTTTGAGAAATCTTTGATAAATTTTCTATAAAAAAAAATATGAGCACATTCCCAAAAAGTATTGTACTCCTTTGACCTTTGTGGGCCGAGGAAAATTTATGACAGCTTTGATGTTATGTTCCGCGGGTTTTATACCATGTTTGCTCGTTATATAGCCGAGAATATCCAATTCTTCAAAAGCAAACCAGCATTTTTTTCGTTTAACTTAAAAATAGATTCATTAAAACATCTAAAAACAGCTTCGAGTCTTTTGTGATGCTTTGGAAAATCCAGGCAATATATGATAACATCATCCAGATAACACAAACAAATTTACCATCTTAGATTTCCAAGCATATTTTCTATATATTTCTCAAAGGTAGCAGGAGCATTGCAAAGTCCAAAAGGCATCACGTTGAATTCATATAATCCATGCGCTGTAGTGAAAGCTGTTTTCTCTTTGTCTCTTTCTTCGACTTCAACTTGCCAATAACCAGATCTGAGTCTATTTCTGAGAAGTATGTGGATCCTTAGAGACGATCCATAACTTCGTCTATTCTAGGGATCGGATAGACTGTCACATGATTCAGTTTTCTGTAGTCCACACAAATTCTGTATTTACCATCTCGTTTCTTAACCAATATTACTGAAAAAGACCAGGGACTAGAGGATGGCCTAATTATGCCTTCTGTAAGCATTTCATCAATTTGCTCTTTTATAATATCTCGTTCTTTAGCACTCACCCTGTAGGGCTTGTGTTTAATTGGCTTCGCATATTCTGTGTCAATCCTATGTTTTGCCGAATTGGTTCTCCCTAATATCGACGAAAACAGATCTCCGAACCTTTCTAAAACTTGTTTTAACTCCCTCTGTTCCTTTGATGAAAGATTTTCGTTTATTTGGAATCTAGGTTCCTCGTTCTCTTCTACCTCCCTTTCTTCATTCACATTTATTTTCGCTGGACAACTTCCAATAGCCAATGTTTGGTTTTTCATTATTTTTAACGGTCGAGGATACGGATTAGTTATCCAGATATGTGCTTCCCTATTTATAACATTGATCAAGCTTCTTGCTAGACGAAGTTCATTTGTTTGAAAATTTTGCTGCTCTCATCGATAATTTATTCCCCATCCTCTGTTTCTACCAATGCCTTGATCAATTTAATGGAACATTTCGGTACAATGGAATCATCGGCACTCTTTATTTTCAACATTTCAAAATTGCTTTCGTCATTAATTATTCGTCAAATCTTATTTTATAGTTTCTTGCTTACAATCTATTTTCCTGTTCATTTTCTTAAGGAAATCTCTTCCAAGAATTAATGTCCGTAAATGCGTTTTAAATATCACAAATTTGTGTGATAATGCTTTGTCGTCAATTTTTATATTTAAAAATATACTTTTTACTATGTCTAATTTTTTTCCATCAGGTCCTGCACAAGTTTTTACGAGTTTACTTATACCATGGCCTGTAACGAGGGCCGTTCTGAGTTTGACCATTGAGAGGTCAGCGCCTGTATCAACCAAAGCTTCAAAAGTCCCTATCTTGTCCACATGAATTTTTAATTTGTATTTAGGGCCCAACTTCTTGATTCCATTTATGGTCGACTTGCTTTGATTGACAGATTCAGGCGCGACGCTTAGTTTAAATCTTCGAACACGGAATATCTATTCCGGGTAGGAATAATTGTCTGTGTGCTATGATATACATTAGAATAAAGCCAAGGTCCTGATTTCTCTGATATTTCATTCATTTGGAATTTCTTTTCCGTCTTCTCTTGGGTAGCTGTCGGATCCTCTTCTTGGATTCTTATAAACTTGACTCTACAATAACGGGCCACGTTCCCTGGCTTGATAAACTTAAAGCAGATTGCTCTTCCATCTTCCGTCCTATTTTCCCCTACTTCTTTGATTTTATTGTAGATGTTTCTCTGAAGGTTTGGTTTCGGGAAAAAGCTTGGATTATAAGGACGTCTAGTGATAGAGGGCTGGGGCAAGTTGTTTCGATACTGCCTGGAAGTAGGAGGGGAGTAGTTCTTGTAATATTTGGAAACAGGGGCCTGGGGCCTGGAGGTGGTCTGTTAGTTTCGTGTGGCAGTCGGCGGCACGTTCCTCGATTATTGTTGGAGTCTAGAAAAGCGTGGATAGTTATATAGACTTCTGGATTTCTCCACACGTTCCCGATACTTATTCTCAAAAGAATTCATTTTCTTGCACACGACAAGAAGTTCATCGGTCGTTTCAGGGGGCTTTAGGTAGAGCGCAAATGAGTATTATTTTTTTAGTCCACAAATAACATGTCCGATTTTTGTTTCTTCTTCCATTGCGGGGTCAACCTTGTTGCGCAACACTAGGATGTCTCCCGCGAACCTGATTGCTGGTTCAATTCAGTGTTGCATTCTGTTAAGCTTCATTCTTAATTCTTATTTAGTCGCGTCCAAAGAGAAATCCTGAATGAGGAGGATTTTAATGTTTTTCCCAACTCGTGAAACTATATTTGTATAAATTCAACCAGGTTTTGGCGCTTCTGTCATGTTCATGGCGGCATAACGGGCAATTATGTAGTCTGCCCAATGGTAGAGGAAATCAATCTCTTCGAGGAATTCTTTCCATGGGCGAGCGTCTTCTGTCCCGTCATACCTCGGAATTTCTATATTGGGGTTCAAAGCAACTGGGTCGGAACCAGCATCTCTACCAATTGTTGCACCAAGTTGCAGCTTTGCAGGGTCGTCGACCTTGGTTTCCTCCTACTTGATGTTATACACGTTTCCCGAGCGGGTTTCCATACTCAAAGCAAATAAAGAAAAGTAAATAAAATAAATTACCTATCAAAGCTATTGTGTTTATTTATTCGTTGTCTTGCTCGTAGGTCGTGATCCGCAGTCTTGGTCCAGGTTCGTTCCCGCTCCAATAACCAATCAAGATATATGTACAATGAAATATTATAAAAGGAATGAAACTATGAAAAGGAATGATGATATTCTGAATAATCTGTTTTAAATAAATATTAAATATCATAGAATATTTTGAAAATTGTAGGGCGCAATAAAATTGATGCAACAATATGAAGCACAATGACTTTCAAATTCAAGAAGAACCAATATGTCCTACACCATTGTCATCAAATATAATCATCAATCTTAACCTGAAAGAACCCTGCAATAAAAAAGAAAGCAAAAACATACTTAAAAATAAATAACTTGAGACAATTGGTTTATACGATCAGAGAAATTATTTAACAGCATACATAGATGGATCATCAGACCTTATCCTGAGTAATGGAGGGGCCGGAATTAATATAATACTGCAAGATGGAACACACATTAAAATCAAAGAAGGAGCAGGAAGGAATTCGTCAAACTTCACTTTTGAACTGACAGCTATCTGGAAAGCCCTTGATGTATGCCTTAACCAACCATCCCTGCATCAATAAGAAATAATTTTAATATACAGCGACTCCATATCCGATCTAGAAGCAATTCAGAAGGGCAATACTAAAATCACACAGAAAATACACTCGTTACTTACTCAACTGGAACCATTGGAAAGGAACTGCATTCTACAATGGATTACTGTCCATGTTGGGATCGGGAGTAATGAAATGGCATTTGAATTGGCAAAGGAAGCCAGAAAGTTGAGCCAAAGGAAAGGACAATTGTCATTATTTGACGTGATACTTCGGCAAAATACAAGATAATTAAACAAAAAATGAGAAAAGATCAAAATGCGAAATTCTGAGATAAAAATGACAAAACCTATAACAAGACTTAGAACAAAACACTATAAAGGAATGACAATACATCCAGATGGCACAATAACTTATAGAACATGCAACAACTGTCCTGGTGTGGAACTAACACCTACCCACATATTCTCATGCCCAGCAATGGTCGCAGCCTTGCAGAAAATTTACATAGACCTAGAGCAGCAGCTTTACACACGCAAGATAGTGGACATTGCTGCTGCTATGATATAGATGCATGGGGACATCTGAGGCTCTTCATTGGGCATGAACAAACAAAAATTGACATAGACCCAGAGCAGCAGCTTTACACACCTAAGAAAGTGAACATTGCTGCTGCTGCTGTGATAGAGATGCATGGAGACATCTGAGGCTCTTTATTGGACACGACAACAACAACAACGGAATTCCAGAGTAAAATAAATTATCAGAGATTTGATAAATATTATTCAAATGAATTAAAATAAATATAATCGATACTGAATGAGAGTTAAATTAAAAAAAAAAAGAAATTTATTATCTTCGAAAACAAACCGCATCTAAAATATCAAAATATTTTTTTTCCTCATGTTTTAATTTGCATTCATCTATTTTACATATCTCTGATTGTATTTAAAAATCGTCAACTAATTATTCTACCTTTGGCGAAGTGGTGGTTTATTAATATGTTATATTTGATATTTTTAGGGTTCTTTACTGGTATTTAAAAAGGAAAAATACTTGTCGATCAGTTATATTTTTCAACTTATCAAACAATTCGGCCGCTGAATCTCTGATTCTGGTAGAGAGCCATCTGGCGAATAAAATTGCAACTAAAATAAATTTCGAATATTTCATTATATGCCATAAAAATACCATTTTATCCAGGAACACAAAGGTGTTTGCCGCATTGCTCTAGCGCAAATATTCGCGGAGTTATTAATTTTTAAAATAGTGCAAGACTTTTGGATCACCCTCGTATTTCAGAATCGCGATGTATCGCGACTTTTGAATTTTCACGGGTTACGTATATTAGAATTTCGATCTTTTTGTGGCTTTATGTTGTTAATCATGTCTCTCACTTATGCCGACAAGGTCGGCCATTTTGAATGTTCACTTAATTGTTGACAGATGCTTTGCTTGCAGGTGTTTTTGGATCTTCTTCGATTTTTACCTATTAAAAAAATGAATCAAAGAACCTGTATCAAATTTTGTGTGAAAAACGAAATTAAGTGCGCGGATGCATTCCGAATGTTGACTGTGACATACGGAGAAGCTACCTTGGACCGAAGCAACGTTTATCGGTGGTACAAAATGTTCTCAGAAGGCCGAAAAGATGTGAACGACGAAGAGCGTGCCGGACGCCCGAGCACTTCAACAAGAGACGAAAAAATTAATGAAGTGGAGAAAATGATATTGGCCAATCATCGAATCACCGTTTGAGAAGTTGCTGAGGACCTAAACATATCGATTGGCTCGTGCCCTTCGATTTTTATCAATGATTTGGGCATGAGACGGGTCGCCGCGAAATTCGTACCAAAATTGCTCAATTGCGACCAAAAACAGCATCGCATGAACATTGCTAATTAGATGTTGGACTCTGTCCGCGACGACCCAAATTTGCTCCAGAGGGTCATAACTGGTGACGAAGCGTGGGTTTATGGTTATGACGTGAAAACCAAAGCTCAATCATCTCACTGGAAGCTGCCGCACGAACCAAGACCGAAAAAAGCGCGCCAAGTTCGGTCGAATGTGAAAGTTTGCTGACAGTTTTCTTCGATTGCAGCGGCGTGGTGCATCATGAGTTCTTGCCACAGGGTAGAACGGTCAATAAGGAATATTGCCTGCAAGATATGCGCAATTTTCGCGAAGCAATCCGCCAGAAACGCCCGGATTTGTGGAAGAACAAAAATTGGCTTTTGCACCACGATAACGCCCCTGCTCACACATCGTTGCTTGTGCGCGACTTTTTGGCCAAAAACAACACACTAATGATGCCGCAGCCACCGTATTCCCCAGAACTGGCCCCCTGTGACTTTTTCTTGTTTCCTAAACTGAAGAGGCCCATTAAAGGACGACGTTACGCTACGCTTGACGAGATAAAGACGGCATCGAAGGAGGAGCTGAAAAAGATTTTTAAAAATGATTTTTTGAACTGCTTCGAAGATTGGAAAAACCGTTGGCACAAGTGTATAATATCTCATGGGGATTACTTTGAAGGGGACAAAATAGGTATTCATGAATAAATAAATAATTTTTGAAAATACACAAAATTCGCGATACCTTTTGAACACACTCCGTATTGTTTTTCATTGACCGACCTCCCAAGATGCTTCATAATCAACATAGATCAGACGGGGAGGTAGGCAAGTTGAAAGTGGAGTAATGGGAAAGGATGAGTCAAGAGTTACTCTGTTGCCAATGATGATTGAGCTCGGATGAAAATGGAAAAAATAATAATAAAAAGGTAAAAATGATGGTTTTAATGATGATCCGAGCGTTGATAAAAAAAACAACCTCAAACTGGTCGCCTGAGCTCACTGTTGGTAAATGTACAACGAGAAATGTTGAGCCAGCTGAATCAAAATAAAAAAAATAAAGTTTGGTTGGCGAGCAGGAGACTCTTGACTGTGGGAAATAGGAAGGGTGAGAAAGGTAAAGGGTACTGTTGCCATTGATGATTGAAAAACCCGACATGGTTGAATGTAATGAATGATGTTGCCGGGTGTTGGATAAAAGAAAAAAAGAAAGAATCTTTGGATTTCCTGAACTCGTTATCGGCAATTATATACCGAGAAAGGATGGTCCTAAGATAAATTAATAAAAATAAAAATAAAAATGGTTGGCAACAGGAACCCTATGGAAGTCTATGAGGCTGGGAGGAAAAGCATTAAGGAGGTATGACTAAGTGATGGGAAGATATGATTGGGAGAGAGAGATAGAGTGAGGCGTTAATATGAAATTAAAATAATAATCTAATAAAAATAATTATATCAGAAATAAGACGATCTTAAGGTATTTAAAAATATATAAATGTTATTTAAAAACTCAAATGATGTTTAAAAAGCTTGAATTTGTGAAGTTTTAAATTATATATATGATGACAGATGAAAAAATAGTCAAATAGTAATATTTCAAATGATTGCTGATGTGGTTGAATATTCTAAGATTTAATGACCAATGACAATAATATCTATATAATAATGTAGCCTTGGATAGTTTATAATGGCTGCATATGTTGGGGTATAGGAGCACTGGGATGATCGGTGGTGGTGGAGCGAAATTGGAGAAGTCAACATTGCCGCCGTATTTGTTTTTCTTTGTTAGAGCTTCTTTCGAGCGAAAGGGGCTCACCTTTGAGGAGCTCGTGGAGCCTCGCAGACCCGTACACGATGTCGTTCCGCACGACTTCCAGTTGCCGGAAGAAGTGTTCCGCCGGACACGTGGCGCCGTCACTTCTTGGAGGGCCTCGGTCAGTCGGTCTACCAAGGTGTCCAGGCTGGGCCGGATGAAAGTCGCAGGGGCCTCAGAAGCGTCCACGTAGCGTTCACCGTCCTCGTCCATAGTCCTTTGTCCACTGTCCGCCATCATAATCCTGTCGACTTATACGGGTCTACTGTCGAAAACCCGGGTAAGCCAACAAGTGAGTTGGAAGCAGTCGGGGTTGAGTGGCAAGGCATGCAGAGTCAGAAGTCCGCACGGGACAGTAAGGACAAAGTTTGGGATAAAAAGGCGCTCCCCCAGGACGTCTCAAGTGGCACCAGTACCGGATGAAATTCGAAGACTACCAGAGGAAAGCTCAGCGTCCAGCCCGAAGCCGCGGGGCAGGGAGGAGCCAAAACGGCGGCCACGAGGGCCGCCGTGAGATGACAGCGGACTTAGTACTGAGCGTGCCTGTCAGAAATATAACCTGTAACTTTCACTAACTGCCGACAGCCGGCCAGCATTCCCTCTTCTTCTTGCCCGGATCCCTGGGAATTGATTCTCATTGGTCAGTGACTTATGTGGGTCATCCTCCCCTCCCCTGCGGTCCGGTGGCAAACTGGTGTCACTTTGAGACGACTGGAAAGACGTCATACTTTATTAATTACATAAGGCAGATTGTGATATTTTAGAGCAATGGAGTGGTTACAAATAATCAATAGTGTTACAATTTATATGAATTTATACTAATTTAACTATGACCTGTTCTATGGTACAATATTAACCGATATTGAAATTTCTCAAAAGCTAATTTATTAACAAATATAAAATTTAGTATACAAATAGTTTAAACTATGGAGAATTTGACTAGCTATATGAAAATTTAAAAAATATTTGAAATTATGAAATATGCAAATTATTACCAACATACCCAAAGCTAAGGTTCCAGATCTTAAAGAAATAAGATATCAATAGGGAGTATGATCACCTCTAACAGCTATCAAGGTCTCACAGCGAGCCCTCATACTGTTTACCAGGCTTTGGAGGAGGTCCAGGGGTAGTAAACCCCACTCCTCCAATAGAGCAGTTCTTAGCTCAACGAGGGTTCTGGGAGAGGGGTGACGAGCTCCAATACGCCTCCCTAGAGCATCTCACACATGCTCTATTGGATTCAGGTCCGGAGATCTGGCTGGCCAATCCATCCTTCGAATATTCTCACTCTGGAGATATTCATTGACTAGCCTAGCCCTATGCGGACGAGCATTATCGTCCATAAAAATTAAATTGTGACCAATTTGATATCTATAAGGTCTTAGATAGGACTCAAGGATCTCGTCCCTGTACCTTTGGGCAGTTAAAGTGCCCCCAGAAAAAATGTGGAGGGGTGTGCGTCTGCTAGAACTGATGCCAGCCCAGACTAAGAGACTGCCCCCTCTAAAACTGTCTATTTCCCTGAAATTACTGGGATGATAGCGGGTTTCAGGCTCCCTCCAGATGAAAACTCGTCGAGAATCTGTGTTTAAACTAAATCTTGACTCGTCACTGAAGAGAACATTGGCCCACTGATCATCAGTCCAGGCGTGATGTTCCAAGCACCAATTCAAGCGGGCTCTCCTGTGAGCAGAGGTTAAAGGGATACAGACCATTGGTCGTCTTGCAAAAAGAGAACCTTCGTGAAGCCTTCGGTAAACAGTTTGTCTTGAAATTCTCGTTCCAGTAGCTCTTGAGAGTTCATTAGAGAGTTGAATAGCTGTCATCTCCCTATGGCGCTTGGCAGTTACGACCAGATAACGGTCTTCAGAGGTAGCTGTTTTTATTTTTCTACCAGAACCTTCTTTTCTTTTGATGGTTCCTGTCTCAATGAACTGTTTCCATATTTTGTTGACCACAGATTTATTCACATTTAGCCATTTTGCTACTTCAACTTGTTATTGCCCTGCCTCCATTCTTCCAACAGCTCTCCATTTTAAATCATCTGCTAAAATTTTTTGTAAACTCATAATTAACTAAGGATTAAATAAAATTATAATTGGACAATTCTTAGACGGGGTAAACGACACGCCAAATAGCAAACTTATAAAGACAAGCAAAAATTTGCATATTTTCAATTTTACCGAATCGAATGGTTGCGATAAATAAATTCTACGACTTAAAATACCTAATTAAATTACTTTTTAGCTTTTAGCGTTGTATATTTTAAAACATATCATTAAAAACAAAAGTTTCTTATTTTTTGGACACCAGTGTATATGGTGAAGGCAGATAGGGACAGAGTTAATGGTTATTAATATGGTACAAGCTTGAATAAAGACTATTAACTTATGTAGCTTTGTTTAAATTACGATATATTTTATATAAGACCAAATGTACAGAGTATAAATTCAAATGACATTCGAGATACCAATCGCGATCTTGGTAAATAAAAAAGTTGCCCATATCTAATTTACATATTATCCTGGAAAGGAGGGTTTTACGAGTCTGTCTGCAACAACATTTGTCAAAGAGTGCGGACGGAATTGGAGCAGGTACCTACTTCTAATACTCTTTTCTTCTGCTTGGATCTTCTCTGCTTCCCTATTAGCTTCTTGAGGATTTATTTATTCTTTACTGGATTACAATATGTAACAATTTTTTTTCCTATACATAGAAGTTGAATATTTTTCCCTTTTCCCCTCATATCGATAAAAAACAGAAAATGACAAATGGGCAAATTATTCGATTTCGTGACCATTGAATTTAAAAGTGGAATTTGTAAATTTTCGTATCACATATAGGTAACTATGTTATATATTTACATTTGCTGTGATCAATTTATACTTTGTGTAGGCAAATAGAAGGGCGCCTAGAATCTGTAAATCTCCACCATATTCATTGTATTGTGCCTGTAACGAATTCATTGAAACAAGAATAAAAAGGTAGTCTCTATACTAGCATCAGCTTTCATTGTAATCAACAACAACAACAACAAAAGCCTTTATTGAGGACCTCTCGTCCTATATAGGATTCGCCAGTTTACAGAGTAAGAGAAGAGAACTAAGAATACAGAGAGAAACCTATATGTAGTAGGTATAGTATAGTATTTTCTTCACTGTGACTATATACAACAGCAGCAACAAGCCTTTTACTGGAATCAAAGTCCCATACAGGATTCGTCATTCTAATCCTGACATAAATTATTTGCATATAATTATTTACATCAATTAGATTATGTATATAGCCTCCTCTTCTCTTCAGCCGTCTTCCAAAATTTGAACAACGCAAAAGCTCCAGCTCTGTTTCTCACCACCTCATTCAACAGGAGCTCCAAAGAGAGTCCCTCAAGGCCTATTTCACTGAGCAGCTCTTCTCGTTTGCCTTTCAGTCCCATATATGAGAGTAAATGGTGATGTCGCCCCGGCTCCATTCTTGTCCCGCAAATCTCGCATGTCCATCCGTCTGTTTTAAATATTCTGAGGCAATCATCAGCAAAGAGCACCGGGAGGATTCTCAGTCCGGCAATACACCGTTTGACCCGGAGCGGGAAATCGCTGGACAGATAGTGTTCCGGTAACGGAGTTGAACAGATGTTTTTATACTGGGGGTATAGTCTTGAATTTATTATTCTTGTGTGATCCTTTTGCAGAGATTGGTCTATTGCAGTCCTGATTATGTAGGGAATTTCTCTTTGTAATGTTCTATAGTCTGTGCAGCAATTCAGCCATTGAAATCCGGTGTTGTTTAAAATATTAACTATACTTCCCGTGAAACCTATATATTTTTTCGTTGCGTTTGAGATTTCCCACAGCTGGGACAAGCAGAGCAGCGGCAGTCTAGTTTCACCTATTCCCAGCATTCTCAACCAAAACTTTAAGGTAAGTTTCAAGACTGTAACGCTGAGTGACACTCTTCCCAATTCTATCCTGAGCATGTATCCGGGGGTGTATCTTGGTAGATTTAGATATCTTCGCATAAATGAGTCCTGAATTTGATCAACAATTAATGTATGCTCATTTTCCCAAACAGGTGCCGCGTATAGCAGGGTTGATAAAACCATCGCGTCAAGAAGTTTCATAGAGGATTTAAGAGAGTTCATCTTCGACTTGGTCAGAATAAGCCATACCGCACCACTGGCAGCGAGAGCTTTACCCTTATAGTATAATGCGGCTTGCTTAAAAGAGTTTGTTGAGGTGAGTGGATATCCTAGATACATGTATCTTTCCGTGACATTCAGTGTTTGTTGTCCCCAATACCAATTATCGGATTTTGAGCGCTTCCCACCATTGCGAAATACTATTCTTTCATTGTATTCAACCTATTATTGATAAAGATAATGCGCCATCTATATATAAGAAATTAACAGCTATATCACGAATTTCTATTTTTCCAATTTGAAAAAAATCGTAATTTTATCTCCGAGATGTTTTTTCATCTTCAATATTTTTTTTTATATTGGGAGGATCCAGTTGAATATACCAGGCCGCTTCACAATTATCTTAAACTAAGTACCAAAAATTAGCTTTCAATGAGTAAATTTTATTTACATTTTAAAAATGGCTAGCTCCCGAGCATAAAGATCACTAACAGACTTATTTCCCTATAAGACCAACAAGCTGACAAATATAACATATAAAGATATCTTCTCGTGTGTGCATGTGCACATGAGAGGACATTCTTTTTTTGAATGTGAATAAAATATTTTTCATTATGCAAGTTCATTTTTGACTCTTTATATACACGTCTTGTGTAACTAAAATTGTTGTTGTTGTCGTGTCCAATGAAGAGCTTCAGATGTCCCCGTGCATCTCTAACGCAGCAGTCGCAATGCCCACTATCTTGGGTATGTAAAGCTACTGCTCTGTGTCCATGTCAATTTTCTGAAAGGCTGCGGCTATTGCAGGGCATGAGAATATGTGGTTAGGTGTTAGTTCCACACCAGGACAATTTTCGCATGGCCTATAGGTTCTTTTGTCATCTGGATGTATTGTCGTTCCTTTGTATAGTGTTTCGTTCTGAGTCTTGTTACAGTTTTTGTAATTTTTCTCTCAGAGTTTATTTCGCATATTTAATCTTTTCTTATTTTTGTTGAATTTGGCCAAAGCCTCAGCGTCAAATACTGACATTTTTTTCTTTCTTTTGGCTCAAATTTCTGGCTTCCTTTGCTAATTCATCCGCCATCTCATTACCACCGATCCCAACACGGGCAGGAATCCATTGTAGAATTCAGTTCTTCTCCAATGGTTCCCGTTGAGTAAGTAACGAGTGTATATTCTGCGTGATTTTAGTATTGCCCTCCTGAATTGCTACTAGTGCGGATCTGGAGTAGCTGTATATTACAATTCCTTCTGCTTGATGCAGGGATGGGGTTGGTTAAGGCATACATCAAGGGCTTTCCAGATAACTGTCAGTTCACAAGTGAAGTTTGACGATATTTTACCAGCTCCTTCTTTAACTTGCAGTATTATATTAATTCCGGCCCCTCCATTACTCAGGGTAGGGTCTGATGCTCTATATGTATAGGCTATTAAATAATTTCTCTGATTGTATAAAGCAATTGTGTCAAGTCCTTTCTATTTAAATATGCTTTTGTTCTCTTTTTTATTGCAGGGTTCATTCAGGTTAAGATTGATGAGTATATTTGATGGCAATGGGGTAGGAAGTATTGGTTCTTCTTGAATTGGAACGTCATTGTGTTTCATATTTTTATGCCCTTTTTAATATTGTTGTCGTATTGAAGTGTTGAAGATCTTTTGAGTCTTTCTTTTTGTGTCTAGTTTAAATAGATTCTATGGGATATGTGTTCGGTTCCTTTACTTTTCACGCTGTTAGTGAATTTTATTATTTTTAATTGTCTTCTCATTTCGAGTAGGTCTAGACCACATTCTTTCTGAATATTTTCATTGTTGATGGATGAAACAGCACCAGTGATTATTTTGGCCGATTTCGCAAAACTATAACTGTTTATTATATTATATTAGACGCACTTTTCTGCTTCTATATCCGGCACCTCATATTAATAAGCTTTGATAGCTAAAGTGAAAATATAAAAATATATACTCTTTCTAAAATAATTCCGAGTATATATAGATAAATTAAGATCTATATAAATAAAAGACAATTCGCCGAGGGAAGAGTTTATTTCTTTATTTTAATTTTGTCGTTTATTTATAATTTTACAGAAGGAATTATAATATTAATAAGACCTATATTGTAGGATAACATATACCTAAAATTATTATCATGTTTCGACAACAGAGTATTGGTGTCATTGACCTATTGTGTAATTATTTATCATCATCATACATGTGTAAATAAGCGATACCAAATAAAGAACTATCTTCTGTATACGAGAGAATCGTTCTTCGCAGATTGCAGTCATACATGGATTCTATTAACTTTATCATTCCTCAACAATTTGGATTCAGAAAAGGACACTCCACAACCCACCAGCTAATCACAGTAATAGACTACATCCAAATAAGAAAGTCCCACAAGGAGGCAGTAGGTGCTGTTTTTCTAGACTTTACCAAAGCCTTTGATAGAGTATGGCATGATGGCTTGATAGCAAAAATAACAAAAAAATCAATTTCCAAGGGATTTTATCAAATTCTTGAAAAACTATCTCCAGGACAGAACCTTTTCAATTAAGCAAGGGAATTATATAACCACGGGAAAACCAACCCAGATTGGAGTCCCTCAAGGCTCTATCCTTGGACCCTACCTATTCAACATCTACATCAACGATTTCCCTCCACATCCAAAATGTCAAATAAAACTTTTTGCAGATGACGCAGCAATTTTATCAAACTCCAAATCAATAGGAATAATAACTACACAACTCCAAAATTACATAAACAGTATAACCAAATGGTGCAATGATTGGAAATTAGACATCAACCCAAAAAAGTCTCAGGCAATAATTTTTCCTCCACTAGACAATAAAAAATTCAAGCCACAATCCATCCTGAAGGTAAACCAGAGCCCTATTAACTGGACTGACAGCGTTAAATATCTTGGAGTTACCTTAGACTCCAAGTTGAAATTCAACATGCATGTCAAAAATATCATAAAGAAAGCAAAAATCGCCAAAATAACATTATCAAGCCTGTTCAACTATAGAAGCAAATTGACTACAAAACAAAAGTTTACTCTATACAGAAGTTGTATCCTCCCGATAGTAACATACGCACTCCCAGTTTGGTGCAAATATATTACAGCCACAGACAAAAATAGGATAAACGCATTCATGAGAATCTGCCTTCGGACAAGTATAGGAGCTCCATTCAACCTATCAAACAAGATACTGAAGGAGGACTTAAACCAACCCGATCTAGAAGATATGTACCAAACTTCCGTTAAGAAATTATACCTTCAAATGCAAAACTCAAATAATACAACCATACAAGATATTCTACAAAATAAAGGAGATATCAATCCCCGATTCCGACGACCCGGCCCTGACACTTAGTCAAGAGCTCATCGCCCAACAGCTGCCCTCCTGCAAGGTCTAGGGGGACCACTTCTACTCCACCAACTCGCCATGTGTAAATAGCCAGGACAAGGTGACTCGCGAGCTGTGCTCGAATGTAACACCTGTAAATTGAGACGAAATAAATAAAAATAAATAACTATCTTCTTGTGTCATCTGCTTGCCTCTCCTAGATACTAAATGCCATCGAAGATATAACATTGGCGACGAGGACGAACTCAACGTAAGTGCATACGCATTTGTATCACTAAAGTTAAATTTCGTTTATCTTTAAATTAATTTATATTTTGAATCTAATATTTTAAAATTTGCATATTTGCAAAAGAGATTCGATTTGTATAAAGGAAAAAAAAAAAAAAGTTGAAAATTATTCTATCGATGGAAATAATAAACGCAATTGAACCATTTGATTTTAAAGATTCAAAATATTCGTTTGATAGTTGTATTGAACCTTTAGACTACTTCTTCAAGCAAATGATATACTAGAAGAAGGAAAAAGAAAAGCGATCTTTCTGACTGTTTGCGGTGCCTCGACATTTGATCTGATTAAATCCATCATTGCTCCAAATGACATCGGCAAACTTAAATATGCAAAAATCGTCCAACTGGTAAAAAGCACATTTTAATCCCAAGCCGAATGTAATCATAGAAAAATTCAATTTCCATAGAAGAAAACAAGAATTTGATTAATCAATCTCTGAATTTATTGCAGCATTGAAACAGTTGAGTCAAAATTGTGAATTTTCAGACATAGATGATCGACTGAGTGATGCCTTGGTCTGTGGAGTTAAAGATACAAATTTGCAAGAAATACTTCTATCAGTACCTGAGCTAAGTTTTGAAATAGCGCAAAATATTGCTTTAAGCAGCGAAATGGTATCTAAAGATGTGGCTACAATGAGGAATCGGGAAAAGCTGTTTCTTGTAAAGGAGAAAAAGGAAAATGATCGAAAGGTTGAAACTTGGAAGTTTCCTTGCAAACATTGTGAGAAAGGTAACCACACTCAGGAACAATGCTTCTTTAAGAATGCCAAGTGCTTTGCGTGTGGGAAATTAGGACATATAGAAGCCATTTGCTACAGGAAGAAATGGAAAAAGGTAAACTCGATTGATCAGGAGATGGTGAATATCGGCTTTATTTCTTAGAGAAATTCTGATAATAGCATGCACTTGAAATTACGCATTGATCAAAGAAATCTTGATATGCAAATTGACTCCGGCACAGGCAGATCTATAATCTCGGAACGAACTTTCAATGCACTATGGAAAATAAAAGATTAGTTAAGGAGAACATAGCTCTCAAGCAGTGGAATCATGGAGGACTCCAGGTCAAAGGATCATTTTTGGTAAATGTGGAATTTGGAAATAAGAAGGCAAAACTCCCTTTGCTAGTTGTCACCGGTGTAGGGCCAAGCTCATAGGAAGGAACTAGTTTGATCAACTAGGTGTCAAAGTGTGTGGAGATCGTGCAAAGCCTATCAATTGTGCAGCAGGAGATACACAGGAGCGTGTTGGACCCAAGAGTACTGCACGAAGGTTTGAACAGAATTCAAATATATATTATAGGAGCTATAATGGCCGAGACAAATGGCTTCCAGGAAAAGTAATTCGATCAACTGGGTCAAGGAATTACGATATACAGGATGTGAATGGTCAGGAGACACAACGTCACATAGATCAGCTGAGACCAAGAGAAATAAAGGAAGAACAGGATCCATATGACGTTGTGTCTCCTGATCATTCACATCCTGTATATCGTAATTCCTGGAGCCAGTAGGCGACTGGCGACGAGGGCATAACAATTATATTATGAAACATATTATAGAACAATTACCTCAAATTATTAGAATATATATGTTATGAATATTTTTGTTGTTGTTAGATAAGGCTTGATAAGACAAAGGATCGATAAGATAAAGGGTTGAGGTGCAGTCGTGATAAAAAAAAGATAATTATTTACCGTCAAGTAGCTTTTATTTTCAACTAGCGGATGTGCCCGGCTTCGCCCGGGTTTTACCCGAGTGAATGTTTGTCTAACGAACATTTGTTAAAACAATTCTCTTTAAGCTTATAAAACGTACTCGGCTTCGCCCGGGGTTTTACCCGAGTAAAGGTTTGTCTAGCGAACATTTGTTAAAACAATTCTCTAAAAACTTATTAAAAAATAAAAAAGATATATTTTGATAATTTGAAACTCGTAAATTTGAATCTCTCGATAAAGTGAACATTTTTTCCCGGTCCCTGTGTGCCTTGTCATCCTGAATTTTGTCTTTCCTAATTTTCTACATTAGAAAATCATAGTTTTATCTAGTGAACATTTTTCCCGGTCCCTTGAGAAATACTCGATAAGTTGAATAAAATCAATATTAATTGGTTCCCTCGGTAATTGGAAGTTAAAGGAATAGTATCTTCGCCTTGGAATTGTATCATTATTCTTGTCGCAAATAAATTGCCGTGTCATCCTGAGATAATCTTACTTTTGATAAATAATATTTAAGATAACCAACTTAGTGATAAGAAAACTTGTTATCATCGTCACAATGGGGGGGCTGCTTGCGAGTTAAATCTACAAATCTGCAAATAACTCTAAGGATATTCAAGATATTCATGAAATTATTTTTCAAAAACCTTCCCGGTGATATACCTAATAATATCCCAAAATTTCACGGCGATTGGATGAATGGTTTTTAATCTATAGAGTACAGACAGACAGACATTCAATTTTATATATAAGATAATAAAAATGAGTTTTAAAAATTGTAAAAAAAAATGCATCGGCCGGGAATCGAACCCGGGCCGCCCGCGTGGCAGGCGAGCATTCTACCACTGAACCACCGATGCTTAAAAAAATGGCCATATTTAGGTATTCATTCCATTCCGGATTAGTCCGCGTAAAAAAAAGTTCTTCAAATGAAAAAAAAGAAATACCCAAAAATACAAATCAAAATGCAGCCGAAAATTTTCCTCAGGTTTATAAAAAGCGACATGCAAAATTTGGTACCAATTGGTTCAGTAGTTTTTGAGTTTATCGCGAAACAGACGGACAGACAGAAATTGACTTTTATATATATATATATATATATAGAGATTTACTCTTCATTGTTGGCTTTTTAACTTACATTAATTCTTCATTGTTGGCTTTTTATATTACATTCACTCTTCATTGTTGGCTTTTTATCTTACATTCATTCTTCATTGTTGGCTTTTTATATTACATTCACTCTTCATTGTTGGCTTTTTATCTTACATTCATTCTTCATTGTTGGCTTTTTATATTACATTCACTCTTCATTGTTGGCTTTTTATCTTACATTCACTCTGTTGGCTTTTTATATTACATTTACTCTTCATTGTTGGCTTTTTATCTTACATTCACTCTTCATTGTTGGCTTTTTATATTATATTTACTCTTCTTTGTTGGCTTTTTATCTTACATTCATTCTTCATTGTTGGCTTTTTATATTAAATTTACTCTTCATTGTTGGCTTTTTATCTTACATTCACTCTTCATTGTTGGCTTTTTATCTTACATTCATTCTTCATTGTTGGCTTTTTATATTACATTCACTCTTCATTGTTGGCTTTTTATCTTACATTCATTCTTCATTGTTGGCTTTTTATATTACATTTACTCTTCATTGTTGGCTTTTTATCTTACATTCACTCTTCATTTTTGGCTTTTTATATTATATTTACTCTTCATTGTTGGCTTTTTATCTTACATTCATTCTTCATTGTTGGCTTTTTATATTATATTTACTCTTCATTGTTGGCTTTTTATCTTACATTCATTCTTAATTGTTGGCTTTTTATATTACATTTACTATTCATTGTTGGCTTTTTATCTTACATTCACTCTTCATTGTTGACTTTTTATCTTACATTCATTCTTCATTGTTGGCTTTTTATCTTACATTCACTCTTCATTGTTGGCTTTTTATCTTACATTCATTCTTCATTGTTGGCTTTTTATATTACATTCACTCTTCATTGTTGGCTTTTTATATCATATAGAAAATCATCTTAGTTCTTAGTGATAAGAAAACTTGTTATCATCGTCACAATGGGGGCGCTGCTTGCGAGTTAAATATACAAATCTGCAAATAACTCTAAGGATATTCAAGATATTCATGAAATTATTTTTCAAAAACCTTTCCGGTGATATACCTAATAATATCCCAAAATTTCACGGCGATTGGATGTATGGTTTTTGAATCTATAGAGTACAAACAAACAAACAAACAGACAGACAGACATTCAATTTTATATATATATAGATTACTTGCGGAAAGATTACACATTAGTTATTTTCACATTATATATAATTTATAAAGTTAATCCTATATTAGTGATTTAAAAGGATAGATATGTTAACTACGCATATTTACAACAAAACTATACAACAAAAACGATGATAACAAAGGTAAAATTATCAATCAATCTATATATATAAAAATGAATGTATGTGTGTGTGTGTGTGGTCTGTTTGTCCTTTATGCCTGACCAAACCACTCATTGGAACGCCATGAAACTTTGAGAAGTTATTTAGTATAGTACTGGGAAGGTTTCTAGCAAATAAAATTTTTGAAATAACTTTTCGCTTTAAAATAATCATGATAAATATTCTAATTTATCTGTTATAATTCAACAATCTGCTCTAAATATTATCATGATGATACGATGATTTTGTAATGTAGAAAATTAGGAAAGACAAAATTCAGGATGACACGGCAATTTATTTGAGACAAGAATAATGATACAATTCCAAGGCAAGATACTATTCCTTTAACTTCCAATTACCGAGGGAACCAATTAATATTGATTTTATTCAACTTATCGAGTATTTTTCAAGGGACCGGGAAAAAATGTTCACTTTATCGAGAGATTCGTTAGACAAACCTTTACTCGGGTAAAACCCGGACGAAGCCGGGTACGTCCGCTAGTAAAATATATATTTTTTAAAATATAGAAATATTTGAGTTTTTAGATTATATAATATATATATATAAATCGGTCGACTATTTATCAGGAAATGGGCATAATCAACGTTTAGTTGATTTTTGTTCCACTAGATGGCACTTTGTCAATATAATATGACACAACAACCATCTTAACTGGCCATTGCCACGTTCAAGTATACTCCGCGAAATTTTGAAAGTGGATCGATTTACCCCAACTTCTATAATTCAGACTAGGACAGTGTATCATCTCTTCATCTGCTCAACTTTCTCATAACAAAAATTCAAACGGCCGCTCTCCTATGAATCATGAATCTCAACCTGGAATCAGTGAAAAATATCTCTAGAAATAAATCTCTTCGATACTATCAATATCTTGGACTTCCACAGTCATTGTAAATAAAACCAAAAACACTCAAGTCTCTGACTGACAACATGAGTGGTTAGAGAGATATTTTGAAGGCCTAAGGAACCTGAATTAATTACATATACAAATGTATATTATAATATCATAGTGTTGTGAATGGTTTTATGAGTAGATAAAAATACTGGGTTGTTTTTAATATTGATGCGCATATTTATATATTTTAGTGAAGTTTCGTATATATTTCAACTTTTTATTCCAAGTTTTGTATAAATTCATCACTGAAAACTAACTAATTAATTAATAGATAAAAACTTTAAAAAAGCTTTTATTTAAATGAACTAAAAAGGAAAAATAAAATATTTTAGATTATTCCATTGAGCAATTAGATGTATATGAGTGAAAATAAAATCGGCGGGAGACGATCATATTGAGAGAAGAGATAAATATTTAGTGAACCTTTATAAAATTCGCTACTCAGTTGCTACATATTAAATCACATCAGGTTCGAAATTCATGATGATCATCCCCCACCGCTTTTATTTTCACTTATATATTTTTAATTGCTCAATGGCAGAAGCCTCTATTTTATTTTTCCCTTTTTAGTGCATTTAAATATATATATATATTTAAAATATACTTTTTATTTATTAATTATTCATATATTGATCCTCCTTTGAGGCATCGACATACAGCGAAACCTCGCTATAGCGAACCCTAATGGGACTAAACCCATTTGGTTCTCTCTAGCTCTTCTAATTAGAAATTAAGATTTTCAGACTTAAATTTAAGTAGGAAAAGGGGTAATTCGTCATTTAAAGTTTTTATTACCCTAGTATGTTTAATGAAATGGAATTAAAAATTATTTTAGATTAGATTTAGGGTAGGTTTGCTATATCCCCGATTCTTTTAGCGAGGTTTTTCTGCATATTCAAACTTGTCATGAGCAAGCCGCCCTAACCCGAATTTAACCGTTCATCGTATATAGAATTAAATCAATATATGTCGCTCAATGAAGGTTCAGAGAGAGAGAGAGAGAGAGAGAGAGAGCCGATAACATAATTTCATTCAGATTCATCCTTGAATTACAAATACGTTGTATAAGAAAAATTCCCATACTCAACAGAGCCCGATAGAACGAATATATCCTTTCATAACAAATCTCGAGATTATGGACATCCTGGAGTCAGGTAGATGTGGCGAGATGAGTGACTAAATGACTTGAGACATAGGTAACAGTCTAGGTGCGACATCTTGAAACGATACCAAAAGGACCATCTTTCAAAAGGGGATTGAGAGCGACCAATAACACAAAGTTGTATTCGTCAATGTGCGGTAACATTCTATCGTTGTGGATAAGATTGGGGAACGGCTGGCATTCCACCCTCGCACCGTATCGCGGCACCCATCTACCCTCCGAACGACCATTAAAGGAGTGTTCGACGCTAAGTAAATAACCCTTCCAGATAACGGCCGGCCATTAGGTACCGGAGCTGATGATGATGCCGCCATTATGATGGATGGAGCACAGGTGCCTCACAGAGGCTTGTCAGTCAACTGGTGCCACGGGGTAGGACAAGGCCGCCGTCCCACGCAGACGTCGGCGCGGTGCGAGGCCACGGTAGCTTAGATGCCTACGACGGTGGCAGTCAGCGGCGTTACGGTGACCGTGGGGTTGGTAACAGAACGATGTTATAAGAACATTTTTGCTAACAAAATACACTAATACACGGTCAGTTACGATCATACATGTCAGTTATAGTCTTTTACGGCCAGCTACATTAACATAGGATCAGCTACGGCCAGTTACTGTCGACTATGGCAAGTTACAACCAGAAACGGTCAGTTACAGCCATTTAAGGCCACTTACGGTCAGCTGCAGTCAGTTACAGCCTGTTACGGTCAGTTATAGTCATTTACGTTCAATTACAGCCAGTTACAGCCATTAACGGTCGGTTACATCCAGTAACGGTCAGGTACAGCTATTTACCGCCATTTATGTCTTTTACGGCCAGAGAAGACCAGAACGGCCTTTAAAACAGGAGAAGCGCATTATGTATATATATGAAACGATTTTTTGGTTTTTCAAGAAGCCTCTAAGACCGAAAATCTTTTTGGTCGCAGTGGTACAGCCTACTCCACGCTGACGAGCGCCAACAGCGCAAAACGCGTTCGTGGATGGCTTTTCTTGATTAATCAAGAAATTGGGTTGGCCAAATATAAGGGAGCAGGTTAAATCAACGTTTAGTTGATTTCTGTTCCACTAGATGGCGCTCTGCCATCTAAAAAGTACATGTGCTCCTGATCAGGATAGGCTTTCTTTATTTTTAATATCAACACCTGACCCACTTATTTATTTTTTTTTTCTATTGTCTTCTCATATATATATATATACCTAGTTGTAAAGTGGAGAACACAATTTATAAATTAACATGTAACATGTGTAATTTGAGTTATATGGGTCAAACATGCAATCCATTAAACATTAGAATAAACTTACATAGAAACCATTCAAAAAAGTCAGAAAATACCCTCGTAATAATAAATATAAACAAAGATTTTCAATCCTAGACTTTTCGTTTTAATCGTTATAATTTTTATTTAGATAAAAATAAAGAATAATAATATATAAATAGGATTCTCAAATATCTTTAACAATTTCAAATTTAAAATTTATTATACTTACATTTTTATTATTTTCATTTATTGAAAATAATTTAGTTTATAAAATTTGAACACGGATTTATAATTACCACTTACAGCCAAAAATATAAATAAATTTCAAACAATGCAGCGTGTATATATAGAAGACAACACATCAATATCTAAAAGGTATGTCATTAATATATCTTAAATCAAACTTAAAATTCATTCAATTTTGAAAAGTTTTATATTTATATGAAGAGGGGATCAGAAATGAAAGGAACAAAACGGGAGGAGAAAAAAATTACAACCATGATAAGTTTGAAAATGGAAATTATTGACCTTGAAAACTGTCGCTTATTTTTATAAAGAACTTCTAACTATATATATCCTCTAATTGAAGTATCTTCTCATTAAATGTTTACAGTAAATGTCTTTACATAAATTCAATATCAGTTTTGAATCAATTTTCATTTAATTATTAAACATAAGTTAACACATTAAATCATTGATCAAACTTAAAGTATTGTTAGTTAAATGAATATTACTTTCATTCATCATTAAAATTAATTTAATAAGTGGTAGTACTAAACCCTTGGTAATTGATTGAAATAATTTCTCTCTCTCTTTCTCTCTCTCTCTGGTATAATGATTATACAATCATCAAACAACTAAAAAAATAAAATTGACTTTTATTTTAATGTATATGAAACAACATTGTCACTGTCAATGATCACAAGACTAAAACATAGGTATTTTATCTATAATGTCTATCTGTACAATGTACTGTAACACTATACAATTAATTTGACTGAATTTGAAGTCACCACCTTGAATAGAATACTACTAACACCTTTAATACAATATAATGCACTGCGGCCTGTGATTTTAAAACGACACTTGAAATAAATTTTGATTTTTCGTTTAAAAGAAACTCATGCGGTGTAACTTCAAGTGTCGTTTTACTAACACCTTTCTTAATTCAGTATTATAATTAGTGAATTTTATTGTTTATTTTTATTTTTCTTATTAAAATAAAAAATGCAATAGATTAATATTTTTTTTCATTAAATTGGTCTTAACTTCGGCATTAAACCGACTAAAGTATTTCGATATTACACCTGTTTGTCACTATCGGTACTATTGTCAAAATGTCACCCACATTTAATATGTTTAAATATATTCAAATGCATTATAGAGCTAATCTATAATCCAAATAATACCTTTTCTTTAATCAGTATTGCAATTCAGAAAAAAAAAATTCGATTTACGTTACTAAGATTTTTTTTTAATTTCTTGATTTTCCATGATTTGAATAATTCAACACTAAGAGGATCGATGGCTGTTTAATGTTAATACCTTCTCTAACTAATTAATTCAATATTTTAATTAGTTAAGAAAAAATTCGAATATATATAGAGATGTAAAATTTGTGAATTGACATCATCATCATTAATCAGAAAACTAAAGTACATAGGTCACTCGTCTATTGGTTCAGACAACCTTGTTTACCAAGAGTCAAAAAAAGAAATTTATTTAGTTAAATTCAACCTTATTACCATATGATCCTTGTCTATACTCCAGTATACTGTACAGTATACTGAACAGTGTACTTCAGTGACATATTTGGTAAATTCTTATGATTTAATAATAAGTGGGGGAAAAAAAACCTTTTTCTTTAATTTTTTAGAATTCTCTCTTATTTTCAATAATCGTTTTGAAAATAGAGCAATCCATACAAGGGCAATACACGCACATGCTCTTAAGGACATACACACACTCTATGTCCCACATGCCTCCTCCCCCCCATAACAACAACACACATTTTAAAATTTTCTTTATTCTTTCTCACAATCTCACTTTTAGTTTTAATTAATTTCATACTTAACCCTAGAGATAAGTATGTTGATATGATTGTTCTGACACTATAATTACCATCTTTTATCCACCAACTAAAATATTTCGATCTTTCGCCTTAGTCTATCGGCACTAACGTCAAAGAGTCGCACACAAATATTTTAATTGGATTTATTTATACTACCTTATAATTCAGGTCTATAATCAAATTGATACTTTTTTATCAATCACAAATACTGTAATGGACAAATAACACACATGCGCATAAGGACATACACACACTCTATCTCCCACATGCCTCCTACCACAACAACAACAACGAACATTTTAAAAATTTTCTTTATTATTTCTCCCAATCTCACTTTTAGTTTCAATTCATTCCATACTTAACCCTGGAAATAAGTATTTTGATATGAAATTTCTATGACAATTCATCTTTTATCCACCAACTAAAATATTTCGATCTTTAGCCTTTGTCTATCGGCACTAACGTCAAAGAGTCACACACAAATATTTTAATTTAATTTATTCATACTACCTTATAATTCAGGTCTATAATCGAATTGATACATTTTCTTTGTTCAGTGCTTCAGTTTAAAATATGCTACCCTTTTTTTTTTCTCTTTTACTAACGAAAAAATTTGAACTTTCTTGGTTTTCTTTAATTTAAATTATTTGGTCCTAAAAGACATGACTATTAAATGAAAGAAATATAATTCTTTAATCAATCATCCCAATGTTATAGTTATTAAAAATTAGATCTAACGGTAATTGATGAATGGATAACAATGGTATTACTGGTTTTGTTCGATCGGCCAATGTAGTAATATTATAATAGACTTGATAATTGCATGGATTTTTAAATGTACTCATAATTTAATTATAAAAAAGAGACATATTGATAGGTTTTATTATAAATATACACCTTGTTAATATTTGTTGATTGTAATTCGAACTGCTTGAAACTTGTCATTGGACATATATACTAATGATTAAGAGTACACCTGAAGTATTCACACATAATTGCTCCTTTTAAGAAAAGCCCTTAATTGTAATTACAATGAGGAAAAGTCACACACACAAGAATGTATACACACACTTACTCTTTAGAAAATGCACATAAACACACACACACAAACAAATACACATACAACACACACATATAAAAACTAACATACACACACAGTGTCATAACTCCAACCACCCAAAACAAAAGCAAAAGCAAAATTTCATAAATTTAAAATATTTTTTTCCAATCTTTCTTTTATTTTAATCCAATTATTCATTGGTCGAAGAGATTGGTAGGTGAGTAAGGTAACAGGGATGAAACTCCTGCCGGGTTTATTTTTGACAATTCCCGGCCCGGTACCAATCTCTTTCCATCCTGGTCGAACCATTATGGTTTCCATTAAAACAAGACAAAAAAATTGACTCCATTTTACACTAAAATTTTATATTATTAATAAAAGTGTTTTCAACACACACAAAAAAAGAAAAATTTAATAAAAAAATATTATTTAAAAAATATTTAAAATTTTCTTTCATAATAACTTTAAATTGTTTGATAAAAAGATTACATAGTTCTGTATTTGCTCTTTTTCTCACCCTAATATCTTCAATTCTTCCTTTTTTTTCTATTTCTGCTTAAATGACGCCTAACGGCCGAGGTAAAAGCGTGAACTTGTTATAGCCCTATATTGTTAAATAAAAAATCAAAAACCTTTTTGATACCCAAATATTTTGATATTTTATAATTTGTTTTTAATCATCAATTTAACTATTTATCAATTTACAACTATCTTTCATATAAGTTATATTTAATTCTACTTATTCGTTCAGTAATAGCTTGCTATACTGATATTATACTCTCAATTCAACTTCGAAATTTTCTATAACTTTCCTTAAAAATATAATAAAACCTTTATATAAATATTGTAATATGGATAATTCCCTCCTCACTGTATGACAAGATATCCGAGAGGCAGGGATCCCAGGGTGAAGTTGTGGAAAGCTGGATGGATTCCAACTGCGGGAGTATAGCCCACGTGTGTGGGGGGTTGACAGGCGCCACGACGGTATTCCAATGTGGGGGAGCAGGACAGTTGCATAGATAACGGCGGTGACAGCATACACGGCAAGTTGGCTACGGGAAGTGGCTCCGGGCGTGTTGCCGTGTGGACTAACCGGGAAGACGGTGACGAGGAGGATCCCTCTCGTGGCGGACAATGAAGGCAAGTCCATTGCACAACTGTTAGAAACTTGGATAAAAACCCTTGTCCCAGTTTGATTCCAGGCCATCTGTAGGATCATTAGAAGGAACGCGAGAGGAGCTGAACTGGATACAACGAAAGAAGCCTACACGTCTCCTCTGCCAATATGAAGACGTATTCGCTACCAGCCCAACGATGTTGGGCGGACGAACGTGACACAGCAACAGATAGATACAGGAAGCGCTACTCCTGTTAAACAGCTTCCGAGAAGATTTCCCATGGCAAGAAAAGACGAGGTTTGCAAATTGATTGAGGAAATGGCAGAACAAGGTGTCATCGAGCCCTCATTTATTCCTTGGGCATCTCCCGTTGTGCTTTTAAAGAAAAAGGATGGCTCCACACATTTCTGTGTGGATTACCGACGTCTAAATGATCTGAACAAAAAGGATTCCTACCCCCTGCCCCGAATTGACGCTACGCTCGACACCCTATCCGGATTGCAGTGGTTCTCCTCTTTGGATCTCAAAAGCGGCTACTGACAAGTTAGCATTCACCCAGAAGACAGAGAAAAGACAGCCTTCACGGCAGGAAACGGGATTTGGCAGTTCAAGTGATGCCATTTAGACTCTGCAATGCCCCTGCCGCCTTTGAGCGTCTGATGGAGACGGTGATGAAAGGAATTCCTTTGGAGACATGCCTAGTCTATCTTGAAGACATTATTGTGACCGGAAACATTTTTGAAGAACATCTAATCAATCTTGAAAGAGTCCTACAAAATATTCGAGGAGAAAGATTGAAGTTGAATCCGAGAAAGTGCTGAACTTTTCAAAAAGAAAGTTCGTTACCTGGGCCATGTGATTAAGCGCCAAGGAATACAGACTGATCCAGACCGAACTGATACTGTTCGGCAATGGCCTGTATCAAGGGATGTACACCAATTGAGAAGTTTCATAGGCTTGTGCAGCTACTATAGAATATTTGTTCAGGGATTTTAAACAACGCGAGACCTTTGCATCGACTAACGGAGTCTGGCCGCCCCTTTAGTTGTTAGACTGTTGACTGCGAAAGGGCAATGTATAAACCGAAGCAGGCCCTGTCTTCTCCGTCGATGCTGGCCTACCCTGATCCAGGCGAACAATTCATTATGGACATAGATCTCAGCAACACTGGGATTGGAGCAGTTCTATATCAATCTCAGGATGGAGTAGAACGTGTCATCGGCTACTTCAGAAATACTCTGTCCAAACCTGAGAAAACTACTGTGTAACCCGCAGAGAGTTGCTGACAATTGCCAAATCGATTGAGCATTTTCATCATTATTTTATACGGGCATACTTTTCTTCATAGAACAGACCATGCAGTTTTACGATGGCTGTTGAAGTTCAAGAGCTCATAAGGACAGCTAACTAGATGGATTCAGCGACTTTAAGAGTATGATATGGAGATTCAGCATCGAAAAGGTAAATCTTGGGGAAACGCAGATGCTCTTTCGAGGCGACTATGCCCAGTGAACTGCAAACTTTGTTCCAAGGCAGAGAAACTCCTCCTGGCTGGCGTGGTCATCCAAATGTAGGGCAGGATGTATTCCCAGTTCATGTCGGGTGTCAGGACGGGTGTAGGTCCCGGCACACTTCTGGTACAGTCTCAGTCTGCGGGAATTCCACACTTTACCGTCAGATAGCACAAATGTAAATGGTCACAGTTGTTTGGTTATGGTGAACGGGCCCCTCAACTTGGAAAGTCCTTTCATGACGGGATCACCCACTTGGACTTTTACCTGATCTCCAACTTGTAGTTGTAGGCTTAATGCCATTGCTCCCCAGGAAGTCTTCAAACTCCTCGGAGATAAAGGGTGTTCCATTGTCGGTGACAATCTCACGTGGAAATCCCTCTCTAGAGAAAACATCTTCCAAAAAGTTTATTATCACTTCAGAGGTAGTCTTGTTCGTACAGAAGACTTCGGGCCATTTAGATGTGTAGTCAATTAGGGTTATAGCAAACCTGAATCCAATCTCGGAGTCAATGAAGGGTCCAACTATATCCAGGCCAAGTTTAGTCCAGGGATTTGCTGGCCTTTCAACAGGAGTTATGGGGACTCGAATAGACTTTAGTCTTTTGTCGTGGTTCTTACATACCCAGCAATTGGTTACTAAGTCTTCCACGTCTTTATCCATCCCGGGCCACCAATAGCTTTCTCTTAACCTTTGCTTAGTTCTGACCATTCCTTGATGAGCTTTATGAGCAAAGGATAGCAATTTATTTCGGAGAGATACTGGCACTAGAATTTTTCCTTTTTCATTCAAGATCAGGTCCTCCTGAACTGAAAGATCCTTTCTTAATCTGAAGTACTTATTTTATTGTGAAGATTCATTATTACTCCATGGTTTCATCAGATGCTCTTTTAAGGCAATAATTTCAGGGCACAGTGAACATTCTCTCAGGAATTCCTCTTCACTGATAGCCAACATGTCCTGGTTGATCGATGCAATTAGTTCAACTTCACCATCATAGTCCTCATGGGATGATAGCGATGATCTGGAGAGATAATCAGGTAATAGGTTATCTCTTCCCTTTTTGTATTCGATGTTGTAATCAAAGTTCATGAGCCTTGCAGACCATCTTGCAATTCTCAGTCCTGCTCTATCGTTGCCTTTAGTTGTAAGCAATGTCGTTAGAGAGGATTGGTTTGTTCTCAAAGTGAACTTCAGACCCCAGACCCATCTTCTAAACTTTTCACAAGCCCACACACAAGCGAGGGCTTCTTTTTCAACGATTGAGTATTTCCTCTCAGCATCAGAAAGTGTTCTTGAGGCACACGCCACAATGCGCTCCTCTCCCTTTTCTGACAGCTGTGAGACTACGCATCCTATGCCGCTATGAGATGCATCAGTTGTAATGACCGTAGACACTTTTGGACAAAATAGGGCAAGTACTTGTCCCTTTTTAAGAGAGTCCTTTACTATTTGCAAAGCTTTTGCATGTTCTCCTCTCCACTTAAACGGAACACTTTTCTTAGGCAACTTTTGTAGAGGTTCCATAATTGTACCATTGTTAGGGATGTATTTCTGGAACCAGTTTATCATTCCGATTAAGGATCTAAGACCTGACTTATCTTTGGGAGGAGGGGCATCTAAGAGAGGTTTCATCAACTCCTCATCCAGATGAACTCCATTATCATCAATTATGTGCCCTAAAAATTTTAAGGACTTCTGCCTGTAAATTGACTTTGCGTCATTTAGCATAAGGTTGACTTCTCTAAGTCTAGACAGAACTTGATTTAACTTTTTATCATGGTCTTCCATACTGCTACCCCCAATTATTATATCATCGAGGTAACAACTTACACCTTTAATGTCCATCATAAGTTTACTTAAATATCTTTGAAAAGCACCTGGTGCTGAGCTCAGGCCATAGGGCAACCTTTTAAACTGGTAAATCCCCATATGAGTAATAAAAGCAGTGAGGTACCTGCTATCAGGGTGAAGTCTTATCTGGTGGTATGCCTGGGATAGATCCAAGTTAGTAAAAACTTTACAACCGTGCAAGGGTGATAGTATGTCCTAAATTAGTAGAATTGGGTAGGCATCCAATATCACAGCCTTGTTCGGTTCTCTTAGGTCAACGCAAAACCTTAATGAGCCATCTTTCTTTTTGGAGACCACAATGGGTGAAAAAAATCCATTTAGATATAACAATGGGTTCAATGATGTCCATTTTCACCAGGCGTTGAATTTCCTTGTGTACTTCATCTAAAAGGACTGGTGGCAGTCTCCTTAGTTTTTGTTGTACCGGCGGTACACTCGTATCAACAAAGATTTTGTACTCAATGTCCTTTGCGAAGGGTAAAGTTTCAAGAATCTTGCTACTTTCAGTGATTTGGTTGACTTTTCCATCCTTTATGGAAAGCCCGAGTTTATTAAATAACTCCAATCCCAAAATAGGTGAGTCAGCTCTAACAACATGTAAGAGCGTATGTACAACAGTGTTACCATGCTTAATTTTAGCGGGAAGGTCACCAAGTAAGTCAATAGCTTGCTGCGTATAGCTTTTTAGTGCTACCGAAGCTGGGTTTAATTTAATTTTTTCAAAGTATTTGGTGTACAAACTCTCTGGAATCAATGACACTGAGGATCCTGTGTCAACTAGGAACTTTATAAGAACATTACTTGTTCCACCATTAACATTCAAGTCCATTTCAAGCTTTGAAGGCTGATGAATTGGTTGGTTACATTGTGCCATTGTAATGTTCTTAACTGAAAACTTAGATAAACAATACTTTTTAAAATGCCCTACCTTCAGGCACTGGTGACACTTTACATCCTTAGCGGGACAATCAGGACTTGTAACTTTATGCTTACCTCCACAGCGCAGACACTTGAAGTTTGTCGAGATCTTTTTGCGCTCCCGAAGATTAGGCTCAGTGCGGCGATCATTAGCAGCGATCTTATTTATCCCTTCGGGCGTATTATCGAACATCTTGTTGTCCTCCTGGGCCTTCTCGTACTGAGTAGCAAGTTGCACCACTTGATCCAGGTTTAAGTCCGTAGGCTCCACTAGAAGCCGATCCCGTAGTTGCTTGATTTTGGTTCCGACAATGAACCGATCCCGAATCAATTCGTCTTCCATAGAACCATAGGCACAGTCTTTAGCCAGCGCGCGTAGTGCCGATATTTAGTCAGCGATTGTCTCGCCTTGTAATTGCCTTCGATCATTAAACTTCATCCTTATTACCCAGGGGCGAGATTTGAAAACATATCTCTGCCTTAGAAGATCAATAGCTTCACTTAAGGAAGTGACAGTACTGGCCTTGGGCAACGTGTAATATTGCCGTTGTGCTTCAGCTCTAACACTGTTCAAGAATATAGCAAATTTTCTGTTTTCTTCCACATTTAGTTTATCCTCAGCAATCATGTAGTTGTTGAAATAACGAACATATTCGTCAAAGTCCATGCTTTGGATGCCATCTTGCAGGAACGGGATGAGTTTACCAGCAGCCATCTTGAATTATTCGTTTACATTCAAAAAAAAAAAAAATCAATTAAAAAAAATTGATCACTTTACCTTGAATCCTCGTCACCACTTTGTTATGTTTGTTGAATTAACGACAAAGGCCAGTTTAAAGGTTCTACGGGATGAAGAAGGAAACATAGTTTATTCACTTTCAAAATATACGCGTGGTCTCATGCTACCACTTGAGATAGGCTTTTTTCTCCTACCCCCGGTGACGTCACGACATCACAGTGTCCCCATGCAGATTCAGACTGAACAAGGGAGAAATTCCGAGTCAAGACTTTTTGCCCAAAGGTGTAAACTTCTCAGAAGCCATAAAACAAGGACACCACTCCCTTACACCCGCAGTCCGACAGCAAGGTCGAAAGATTTAATAGGACATTAGCAAGTCAACTTAGTCTCTTCGTCGACCAGAATTAAAGAGACTGGGACAGTCAACTGCCTATTCTTCTGACGGCTTACCGATCCTCAGTCCATGAAACCACGGGTTACTCGCCAGCCAAAATGCTTTTTGGAATGGAATTAAAGCTTCCCTGTGATCTGATATTTGGATGCCCCGATAGTATAGGGGAAGGCTTGAATGAATTTGTTGACCGGCTCTATTCAAGACTTGAAAAAGTGCATCGATGGGCCAGAGAGAAATTAGAGATTGCAAGCGAGGCAATGAAAACTTAGGTATGACACCCACGCGTGCGGGAACGAACTTCAAAAGGGAGGACTAGTCTGGTTGTACAACCCGAAAAGAAAGAAAGGTCACTCGCCTGAGATACAAAAATCCTAGGAAGTCCCATTTCGAATTTTTAAGAAGTTAAACGATGTCGTATTTAGGATACAACGCTCATCCCACTCTAAACCAAAGGTTGTTCATTTAAACAGACTATCCTCGTTCAAAGAGCCACTGATCAGCGCCACTGTGGAAGTCAGTCCTTTTCGGGACGAAAAGAAGTGTGTGTAATATGGATAATTCCCTCCTTACTGTATGACAAGATATCCGATATGACAAGATATTCACATGTTATGCATATTTACGCAAGTTTGGCCTTAAATACCCATTTCTTGGTTTCTCAAGAAGCCTCTGAGACCGAAATCTTTTTGGTCGCAATGGTACAGCCTACTCCACGCTGACGAGCGCCAACAGCGTCAAACGCGTTCGTGGATGGCTTTTCTTGATTTATGAAAGAAATTGTGTTGACCAAATATCAGCGAACAGGGTTAATCAATGTTTAGTTGATTTCTGTTTCAATAGATGGCGCTCTGTCATCTGAAAAGCACACGTGCTTCTATATATGCCTCCCCATATGCCTTTTTATTTTAAATATATATATTTATATATTATATAAAAGTCATATATTCGATCAAAATATATATATTTTTGTCAATATTTCAATTGGCTGAACGCCAACCTTTTTCGTCCCAGCAGTTCTTATAAAAAGCATCCAATAATTTTAAATCGGAGAAGAAAAACAAGTCTCACCTTCTCGAATACTCAAATATCAAAATAAATATCAAAGGGATATCCTCAAGGCGGATCAATATCAACTCATTGTGGAATATACTGCTGAATGATTTGTTGATCAACTTCGTATCCCCTAATTCTGAAATAATCTGTTATGCGGATGATGTTTCCATTGTTTGCTGGCACAAGACCATAGAAGGGTTAAAAAATAAAACAGAAAGTACTTCAACTTATGTAATACAATGGTGTACAAGAAACAAACTGAAGCTAAGCCCGGAGAAAACCAACTTAATACATCTACAAGACAAACAAAAGATCCCATTGGGAACACCAAACTTCATAATAAAACCGGTAGAAGAAGTAAATATTTTAGGTATAAAATGTTCTAATCACAGATTCAAGGCAAAAATTAACTTTACACCTCACATTATTGATATTTTATGTAAAACCAATCGTATGAAAAATCTGTTATTTTCCCTTTGTGGGAAAATGTGGGGATTGGATGCTAAAAAAAAAAAAAGATTAGTTTTATATAAAACTCTTTTCAGGCCAATACTAACCTACGGATCTGAAATATGGTATAAATTTATTTATAAAAGTAGTAAGAAAATATTAAACTCTCAGAAATATCAGATTCTTCTTGGGTAGTAAGAGCTTATAAAACGACCTCATCAAAGGGCATACACAGTTTGGCAAAAATGCCTATTCTCACAGATCACATAGAATATATATATATCGTTGATAATAGAATACAAATTGGCGAATATATCAGAAGAAGATATTAATTTTTTTTTTTTTTTTTTTTTTTTTTTTTTTTTTAGACCGCATTCTCCAACTATAATTCACAACTTCATAGAATCAAGAATGGCTGAAACTACAGCGAAATTTATAAAACATTCCGGAAGTTTTTCCTATTTGGAATTCCTTTTTATTTTCGTCCAAATTTTTATAACTCACGGATCATGGTATTTTGGAGAATTTCTGGCGAAAATCGGGGCGACGGATGATCCTAGCTGCTTCTGTGGAAAAGAAAACCAAAACTCGATACATTTATTAATAGAATGTCCAATATTTACAACTAAAGAAGTAATCATATTTATCCCATCGAAGCATTGTGCAAATTTGTATATAACAAAGATACCTATATAAAATTCAATAATTTTTATAAATTCATTTTTTATTTACTTCTCTGTTTTAGAAAACCAACCTTTGAGTTTTAATTTTGTTTTTAGTCCTGTTATTGAATTGTATATAAGTTTCTAAAATATATTTTGGCGCAAGTATCCCAAACTGGGATATCGCGTTCGATATGTCAAATAAATTAAAAAGGTATTATCTATATATATAAAAAGGAATGTATGTGTGTGTGTGTGTGTCCTTTATGCCTGACCAAACCACTCATTGGAACGCCATGAAACTTTGGGAAGTTATTTAGTATAGTACTGGGAAGGTTTCAAGCAAAAAAAAATTTGAAATAACTTTTCGCCTAAAAATAATCAAGATAAATATTCTAATTTATCTGTTATAATTCAAAAATCTGCTCTGAATATTATAATGATGATACGATGATTTTGTAATGTAGAAAATTAGGAAAGAAAAAATTCAGGATGACACGGCAATTTATTTGAGACAAGAATAATGATACAATTCCAAGGCAAGATACTATTCCTTTAACTTCCAATTAGCGAGGGAACCAATTAATATTGATTTTATTCAACTTATCGAGTATTTTTCAAGAGACCGGGAAAAAATGTTCACTTTATCGAGAGATTCGTTAGACAAACCTTTACTCGGGCTAAACCCGGGCGAAGCCGGGTACATCCGCTATTAATATATATATAAATGAAAAAAAAGTGAAAAAAAATGTCGAATCCTGTCGACTCTATGTCGAATCCTGTCGACTTTCTTCTTTAGCTGTGGTATTTCGGTGGTCTGGTCTGTTGTATTGAGTCGTGGGGAAAAATGATGATTGCGCAGTCGTGATGGTGGTGAGTGGTAAAGCACACAGAGACGCATCACAGGGGAAGCCGAGGCATCAGAGAGAGGGAACGGAGAGACCAAGCAGCGGCCGGCGGGTCATCCACCCCGTTCACAAAGACTTACTAACTAGCTGTCTGCTATCTTGCGTCTGCTGAACTGCCTGACGACTGCGGGACAAGCCCTTTTTATATGCTCAAGTCTTACGTCACCGGACGTCTGACGCTATGGCGTCGACAGGGCGCTTGACCTTATTTGGCTGCGGGTAAGCTCTGTTACGTCATTTTATTGGCGCCGCGTTGACGGGGCGATTAAACTCATTGTTTGCGGGGTAAGCCCTTTTGGTTTCTGCGTTCCCTCTAGATGTACCTCTTTATTTAATTGAACACTTAAAAACGATACATACAAAGTTAAATTGATTAAAGGAGGATTGGGTACCATGATTAAAAGTCCATATTAGAGTAGGGTGTGTAAGAAGAGGTGGTGAGTATCTACACAGGTGTTTATGATTCTTAAATTACCACAGATGGGCCCCCTGCGTTGAAGAATTCAAAAAGGGGCAGCCTGAGTTAAATTCTGGTAGATGGGAAGTAATTTTTGGGGAAAATTAATTGGGTAAACAAACAAAGCTATTTACAGGGTGGTAAGAAGTTGCGGTCGACAAGGTGACAGAATGGAAAGATGAAGTAGGACTTATTAAAAGGATGACAACACGGTGATTAAATTGGTTGAAAGCAGGATCAGCTTGAGAACATGGGTTTGCAAGGCGTTTTGCTAGGGCGTCTTGGAACCAGTTAACAAGGGATAAAAAAAACTATTGTTCTCCACTTAGCGGTCTTGTGTGGGAAAATAAAAGAAAATAGCGCGATGGTGAGTGAGTGAAAAAAAAACAAACAAAATGCCTGTGTGTGTGCAGAGTATTTAAGCTTGGTGTATGGACGAACTACATCAAGGAAATTCCTGCAAGTGTAATAAAGTGTTTATGATTCTTAAATTACCACATCTATATATATAAAAATGAATGTTTGTATGTTTGTTGGTTTGTATGTCCGGTATACAAATTCGCAGTAGTTCACTAATTCAAACCAAAATTTCCATACATAGGTAAAAAAAAAACGGGGATGACGATAGGCTATTTTAAAAAATATATAAATCAATTATTAAAACTATATATTCAAATTATTCTACTTAGCTCACGAGCAGCGCCCTCTAGAACGCTCAGGCGACCTGCCGGCGGCGCGCGCCCGTTGGCTACCGGCGAGCACGTGACTTCCCTGTGCGCGCGCATGGCGGGCGGTCGCGTGGAACAGCCCTCGCCGAAAGCCATGCGCGCGCACAGGGAAGTCACGTGCTCGCCGGCAGCCAACGGGCGCGCGCCGCCGGCAGGTCGCCTGAGCGTTCTAGACGAGAAGCTTTTTCTTAATTACAATGCAAGCCTTAACTATATTTACAGGTTTTCTAATTTATAACTATTTCACATATTTACATATATATTTTCATTTCTTGCTATAACTGATCTAATTCGCCGTTTAAAATACCGGCTCTTGCTATATTTGCTATGTTTTATTTTCCTATGTTTTATGTGTTTGAATAATACATTTGATCGTGTAAACCCGGGCGTTGCCCGGGTCATTCGTCTAGGTTATATATAAAACAGATGGCGTTCTGCCATCTAGAAATGCTCATGTGAGCACGGTCAGGATATGCCTTTTTTAAATTTTAATATCAACACTTTACCATTTTTATATTTTTATTTATTATTATTCTTTTCACAAGAAAAGCGTATTTACGCAAACTTGGCCTTAAATACCCATTTCTTGATTTCTCAGGAAGCCTCTGGGACCTAATATTTGGTTATAGAGGTAACGTCTGCACCACGCTGTCGAGGTTCAACAACCCGAAATGCGCTCGTGGTTAACTTTTCTTGATTTATCAAGAAAATGGGTTGGCAAAATATCTGGGAACAGGCTAAATCAAGGTTTAGTTGATTTCTGTTCCACTAGATGCCGCTCTGCCATCTAAAAGTTCATGTGAACGTACACCTGACCTTTTTTTTTCTATTGTTTTTTTCATGTGTTGAGCGTATTTACGCAAGTTTGTCCTTAAATACCCATTTCTTGGTTTCTCAAGAAGCCTCTGGGACCATAACTCTTTTTGGTCGCAATGGTACAGCCTATACCACGCTAACGAGCGCCAACATCAGGAAACACGGTCGTGGATGGCTTTTCTTGATTTATCAGGAAATTGGGTTGGCTAAATTTCAGGGAACAAGATAAATCAATTATTAGTTGATTTCTGTTCCACTAGATTGCGCTCTGGCATCTAAAAAGCACATGTGCTTCTAGTCAGGATATGCCTTGTTTATATATATATATATATATAAAACAATAGAAAAAAATAAATAAAAGATAAGTGGGTCAGGTGTTGATATTAAAAATAAAGAAGGCATCTCCTGACCACGAGCACATGTGCTTTTTAGATAGCAGAGCGCCATCTAGTGGAGTAAAAATAAACTAAACGTTTATTTAGCTTGCTCCGTGATATTTGGCAAACCCAATTTCTTGATAAATCAAGAAAAGCCATCCACGAACGCGTTTCGCGCTGTTGGCGCTCGTCAGCGTGGAGAAGGCTGTAACCACTGCGACCAAAAATATTTTTGGTCCTAATGGCTTCCCGAAAAATCAAGAAATGGGTATTTAAGGCCAAATTTGCGTAAAGACGCTTAACACATGAAAAAACAATAGAAAAAATAAAAGATAAGCGAAACGCGTTCGTGGATGGCTTTCCTTGATTTATCAAGAAATTGGGTTGGCCAAATATCACGGAGCAAGCTATCTAAAAAGCACATGTGCTCGTGGTCAGGAGATGCCTTCTTTATTTTTAATATATATATATATATATATATATATATATATATATATATATATATATATATGTGTGTGTGTTATGATTATAATGTTTTGTTATTGAAATGATAATGGATTGGAGGTGCAGTCGTGAAAAAGGAAAGATAGTTATTTACTTATCAAGTATTTTTTATTTTCAATTACTTGAAAATAATTAAAATTTAAATATTTTTAACAGTAATATAGAATTCATAAAATGAATTCTATATTCGTGAATTAAAAAATAGGTAGGTTAACTCTACATATTTACAACAATATTCAAAATGGAATATTCTAAATCTATGGTCAAAAAATGTAGAAAAGTCAATAAATGAAAATAAAATATATGTTTTAAAAAATAAAATATTTCATTTTAGATTATATAATATATATAATATTTGATTCCTTCTTTCAGTTAGTATTATAATATTATACCTTTATACACAGGAATAAAAAACAGACACAAATGCCAAGTAAGATGTGACAATAATAGGTTTACCATATTTGTTCAGTGCCAACTCCTCGCAAGGTTTTCTCAAATGGTATTTGTTATTTTTGTTACATTTTCTCTACTTATATTTAAGTTTAAAAATCAATAATACATCTAAATAAGGAATATTTTAGATTCATTCAATCAATATATTATCTTATATTGTATCCCTCCATTTTACACTACATTATCATTAGTATAGACTTTCAAAATAAAAAAAATAGAATTTTAAAATATCAATAATATTTCATCATATTTTTTTTTCAAGAGAGAAGATAAAAAAGAAATTACCTGAATCTACCACAGGAATGTTAAGCTGATAAAGAGCCAATTCTATAGCCAAAATATAAATGGAATTTCTGACAGCAAAAAATCTTCAGAATAAAAAATAAAATTCACTTGTTTCTAAAAAAAATGTCAATAAAATAATTTTCAAAATTACCCATAATAATGCATCAAACTGCTACAGAAACTTGGTTATCTCAAAGGCGTCGCATGGAGTAAACATGATGCCTAGATGGCAGAAGAAAGCGGCCTAGAAAATTCAATTAAAATCCAAACACTTTAAGTTTGATAAACCAAATAATCCTAAATTTGTTATTTTTAAAATGTCGAAATATTTTTAGACATCCATTTGCAGTTTTCTAAAACTTTCCACACTCTGTTTGGTTACAATAAAAAGCCTTCAACATGTTATGAAAAATAAAAGCACTATAATCACAAAACTAAAATTATCCTTGCTATTTTATTTGAAATTTTCTAATTATAAAAGACATTAGTCCATTTGTACCCAGTTTAAAAAATAATTGCCAATTTATTCCAGAATTCCTCTCTTGACGCTAATTCCAATAAAAATATTTTGAAAGTTCCATCAAAAGGTTTTTCAAAAGAAAAGTTCTTTGTTGAATTCTCTTAAATCGATTTTTGGTCAAATTATATTTATTTTATTATTCTGTAATGATAATTTACTATTTTTATTCCAAATTACATTTAATTCCAGGATGATTGGTGAGCGGCAAAGAAAAAAGAATAAAGAAGAACCACAAAAACGTTATTTAAATTATTGTAATTAGAGAATATAATTTAATTGGGATATTTTTTCTATTATTGATGTCTATGGTGCTCCAACTTAGCTAGATATGGCGTTGGAAATCAATAGTGTCACTACCTGATTATTGAGGTAGAAACGATTTTATAATCTTGGAAGTTTTCCATAATACCTCAAATATATGACAACAATTTATTTTTCACTCGCATGCACAATTCACCTTTTGCGAATTCTACACGCTATGCCTTACTACAACTATTTAAAATGTTTATGATACAAGGTTATATAAGTAACAAGAGAGAGAGATTGAAACTACTTTATTTCAATGTTCATATGAGCTTATATATGGTTAAATACAAAATTGAATAAATGTGAATAAATAATCAACAGGGAGGCAAACTCCACCCAACCATCGAGCCAGAAAAGCAGTGTGAAAATCCCGGCGCTTGCGCCTAACACCACTGCAGCTGCATCGCCACCTGCCGCATTCAACCACCCTGCCCCAGTGACTGCCCCGGCACAGACGTCTTCCACCCAACCTGCTCAAGAGGCCAAAGCTCTCGAGAATCTGCCCACCACCAGGACTCTGGAAACCTGCACGCAGGCAGACCTCAACATCAACAGAAAAAACAACTTCAGCCATCCTAATATAAAGGAAAGATCTAGGTCCTTGACTCCAAGGGCTGGATCAACGGCCTTTTGCAGCTTGACACTCTCCTTGAGCTCCTCCCAAGATCCCTCTTTGGAGAGATAACACTTTTAGGATTGTAGGAAGAGAAAATAAAACAAACCATCGTGCCCCTTCTTCACCTGAGGCTGCTCGTGGACAAGCTCGGCGCAGAACAGAAGCTGGCCCTGCACCTACTCAACGAACGACTCATAAAGGGACTTGGAAGCTTCAAGTAAGCCCTTTACAAACGGCACTCTGGCATCAGAGAAAAGACTAGGAGCGCGCAAGAGCTTACGCCTTGCGTGCCTTAATGTGTGCGGCATTGCCGCTCGACACAGGAGCATCAAACTGTGCTGTTTGCAGGTGGCGGAGTCTTTCCCGCGGTGGGTCCCACCACTGAAGACTGTATACACCTATCCCCCGATTTACATCGTAGATACGTTCCTGAGAAAAACGTGTAAATCGAAAATCTTGCAGAAAATGCATAATTTTGCTATTTAACAGTTGTGATTTTTTTCAATATTTTTAGGTGTACACAGAAATAAAATGCATTGACAGGTTAAAATATGTAATATATTACGGAAACACTGTTTTTTATATAATTACAATACATACATAAACAGAAGAACAAAAAATAAAACCAAAGGTGTTTTATTATCCTTCATCACTGTCAGAAATTACTCTCATTCTTTTTTTCGGAATCGAAGGTTCGAATTCACTTTCATCACTCGAAGTTATTTGTGCCGATTCGATGTTTGAAGCAGAAATATTTACATTATGAGAGATTTAATAATAAAATCGGTTAATAACAGTTGCTTCGAATTTTTTGTAAGATCTTTGTAAACTTCTTCATATTGAACCAAGCAGCGATTTATGTCACGTTGGAATCGTAAAGCCCTTTCATCGTTTGTGTCATTTTGCATAAAATGATTACCCAGCTTTCTTCCCAATGCGAATCCTTCGCGGATGACTTTAGCAGTGAATGTTACGGGTACTAATTCCTCTTCATCAGATTTGTCAGACTCACTTTCGCAAACTAAGTTAACTAAATCATCCTCACTTAGTTCTTTATCAGCCATTAACTCTGCGATATCACCATCAGTAAAATCATCAAAACCTTTTCCGCCCAATGAATGCGACATCTGTACTATCTGCGAATATTCATTTAACGTTGAAATGGAATGTTCATTTTTGACTACATTTGGCCACAATTTTTTCCAACAGCTATTGAGCGTTGTTTGCTTAATCGCAGTGTATGATAAGGCGATATGCTTCACACAGTCTAACATTGTAAAATTTTTCCAAGCACTAATAACTGTTAATGATTCATTGTTCTCCATTTGTTCCAAAATATATGTAAAGGCTCGTTTTATGTAAAAAGTTTTAAAAGTAGAAATTATGCCTAGGTCCAATGGTTGTAATAATGAGGTTGTATTTTTTGGTAAAAATTTTACTTTAACGTGCTCATATTCTAGATCTTGTAGGTGACCCGGCGCATTGTCAATTAACAAAAGCACTTCAAAAGGCAATCCCTTTGAACTTAAATATTTTTTGGCATCTGGGATAAAACATTCATAAAACCATTCAGTAAACATTGCAGCAGTAACCCACGCTTTCTTATTAGCCCTCCAATAAACGGAGAGATTATTGATGTTTACTCCTTTAAAGGCACGGGGCATTTTTGATTGGTTGATCCCTAATGGTTTCATAATATAATCTCCAGAAGCATTGATACAGAAAAGAATTGTTATGCGATCTTTTGCTGCTTTATGACCAATAGCCGATTTATAAAATTTTGAGACATAAGTCCTTTCAGGCATTTTTTTTTCAGAATAACCCTGACTCATCAGCATTGAAAACCTGATCAGGGGTGTATGAATTGTCGTTAATAATTTCTGCAAAATTTGCTGGATATTCTTGGGCTGCATCTACGTCGCCAGAAGCCAGTTCATATTTTGAAAGAATGTCTTATTTAAAATCTTTCAAACCAGTCATGACTTGCCAAAAAATTTGGCTTCTTTTCAGTTGAAGAAGAAGATGCCAATTGCTCTACAATATTTTCGTAAATTCGTAATGCTTTATTTGTTATAGCGCCCATATCAATGAGTACTCTTTTTTGTGCTTGATCTTCTATCCAAAGCATTAACGCTTGCTCCATTTTTTTCCATTGCGATATTTCTGGTGTATGATGTTGTGCCCATACTCGTATTGCCAGCTGCAACACTCTTTCTAATTGTGTTTTCAGTTGTTCTAATAGTTCTTATTGTAGCTTCGTTCATGCTATATGATTTTCCAACATCTACTACTCTATCTCCCTTTTGTAAGCGATCCAAAATTTCGATTTTAGTTTCTAAAGAAATAACTTTTCTTTTAACTTCTTTCTTCATTATAAGCCTATAATTTTTTTAAATATATGTTAATTTGGCTGTGATTAAAGTAAAATTCAGAGGGAAAAAATGCGGGAAATTTTGGAGGGAAGATTAAAAACTTTTATTTAAAAAAATATATTTTATATCATAATTTTTATTCAAATTAAAATGTTTTAATTTTTTTTATTTTAATTAAACCAATTTGGTAAATTGCCATCATTTCCCTCCAAAATTTCCAGCATTTTTCCCGCGATAAAAATTGCGATAAAAACAAAAAAAAAAACTTATTTGGAAAACCATGTGAAGCGAAAACGTGTAAAACAAGTACCGTGTAAATCGGGGGATAGGTGTATATGTATATTTATCTTTTTTATATTTTACAAGTATATTTATTCTTATTTAATCTTTCTTATTCACATTTATTTTGTATTTAACCATTTAAAACCTTTTATGATCTTTGAAATAAATCAGTTTCAATCTCTTAATTGGTAGCGTCCACCGCAGGAAAGACTCCGCCACCGATGGACTGCGAGAGTTCTTTCCCACTTAGTGGGTAGGTCAATGTTATGGCTGCCATTACCCAACTCAAGACCAAGATGGTACTTGTGGATGATAGCCCTCGCCACACTTGTGATATTTATTGCTTCGGGATGGAGGCCGACGCCGAAGAGCCAGGCCTGTAGATCCAGGGGCATTTCGCAAGAAGCGAACACCTCCCGGAACAGGGATCGCACCCGGGTCAGCGACCCGTCGCTGGACCCACAGGCGGCACAGGGGGTCGAGTCAGGATGGGGTAGCGCGTGGAGGGCCAGCCGTATGGCGACATCTGCGTCGTGCCCCGAGAAGCAGTTCTGACGCAGGTCGGCCCAGGGGATGGGGCGGGGGACATCCACAGTGGGGGGTCCACCGCTCAGCAAGTTCGGCAATAGGATGCTCTTGCAGCAGCGCAGAGCCAAGTTCCCGGCACGCCCTCGGTTTGGTTAGGTGGGTAATGGGGGTCACTGATCTCCGCAGGACGATGGTCTCCCCTTCGTGCTCCGCATTATAACTGGAGCTGGCGTTTTCCAGCAGGAGACGTTGGCAGAAGGCCCCCAGATGCTGCGCGTTCAGGAGCGCGGCCCACGTTGAGCGCGCTAGTGCAGGGCCGCTATCGGAGAAGTCACCGACAGTCGCTCGTAGCCAGCGCTCGGGAGCCAGCAGGTCTGGCGCCGCAGGAACCTGTTGTCTCCTCGAAGGCGAAGAGACCCTAAGGCAGAACCCAGTGGTCAATCTTGAGGACGCTGAATGTAGCCTCCCCACAGTCTCCTTCTCGGCGATAGCCAGATGTCTGAAGCAGGCGTTGTCAGCCACGCCCGGCAGAGGACCAGCAAAGAGTAGCCGCTGTCGGCGCCGCGAAGTTAGGCCTGGAACACCTTCTGTCAGGCGAGCCGAAGCTGGCCCGCGATATCAAGCAGGCCTGAAGCCACCATCAGAGACTGGACGATTCAGGATGCGCACGGGAGCCACGAGACTCGGCTCGTTCCCCACACAAAGCGCGCCTACCGGGGCTGCAGCCGGCTGATGGTGGTTTCAGGTGAAAGGTAGTTGTGGAGGTGGTGCAGGATGAAACCCAGGACCAGGCTGTTGGCCGCGCGGGCACCAGCGACAGGCCGCGGGTGAAGAGTGACCACCTCGCGATGGCTCGCTCCAGTAGCCCCATCAGGTGTGAGGCCTGGGAGGCGACGGTGTTCCTGGTGGCGATGATACAGACCAGGACAGTCAGCGACTCGGACGTCCAGGAGATTTCCAGAGAAGAACCCGTCCGGTGCCTCCAGGAACCGCACCAGAGCCCGCAGCTCTTGCTGAAGTTTACAGCCACCCCAACTCTTCGAAGATCAGGGGAACGAGCTCAAACGGAGCGTAGTCCCTGATGACGAGTACGATGTCATTCAATAGGCGACCACGCTGCTGCGGCCCAAGGTCTTCTCGAGGCGGCGTAGCAGAGGTCCAACTCCTATGCTGAAAAGCGCGGCGCTGAGACGGAAGCCCTGCCTCACTCCGTTGAGAAGCGAGAAGGCCTTGGTGTAGACATCTCCGACCCGGATGGAGGCGTTTGCTTTCCCGTAGAGGACAGAAATCCACACTAGGAAGATAGATGGTAGGCTCAGCTTCTCCATCAGGGCGAACAGATAGCTCCTGCTCAGGATGTTGAACGCCGGCTTCAGGTGTAGAGAGATGATAGCCAGCGGCGTGTCATGTCTGGATACCCCAGCGGCTTCGTCAGACACTCGCGCAATGTTCCAGGAGGATAACCATCCTGGAACGGCGTAGGTCTGATAGTCGGGCACCAGGTCTGGCAGATGACGTCGCATACGGGCCATGAGCACGCCGCTGAGGACCCTGTAGTCGGTCGTTGGCAGACTGATTGGGCGGAATGCCTATAGACCCGGACCATCGTGCACCTTCGGCAGCAGAATGACCTTGCTGCGCCTTGAGGCAAGGCGCCGCGGAATCGAGAAGCCTCGAAGACTTGCCAAAGAACTTCGGCGAAGAATTCTTCAAAGGCTTTGACGAATTCGCAGGGTAAACCGTCCCATCCCGAGGCACGGCCGTTTGGTAGGCGGTGGATGGCTGCCGTTATCTGGTCGCGGGTGATGTCGTCGAGAAAGAGCTGGTCTCACTTGTCGAACTTCAGGGGTGTCACTTCAGCTAGGTGGTCGGCGATGGCTTCTTCCGAGCTTGGAGCCTGAGCGAAGCAACTGCTCTAGAGGGAAGCGTTCTAGAAGGAAGCGCCTAAGCATACACTCGGAGATAGCGTTGCCATCGTCGTCGGTGAAGGTGGAGGGAGAGCGACGTCTGGCTCGGAGGGAACGTTCGCGGTCTGACAAGGAAGGATAGTCGGATCGGGCAGTGTCGTTCTCCAGTCTCCGCCTCAGGAAGAGGCTTGCCCTCTCGATGTGTCTACCGCCGGACTCGGCGACGGCAGGCGCGAGTGATCGTATCTCCGTAACCTGATTTGCCTTGATCCTAGTCCATTGTTCCCATTACATCGGGGGTGAGAGATTCGCTAAGTCTTCCGACATTTCATCGAAAAAGGTTTCCATTCGATCGACAAAAAGATCTACCGTAGCAACCTTCCGATGCAGGGAAGTCTTGTATGAGCTGGATCTCCTACTTGGATCAGGGCGGCACGGTGGTCCGAGTAGGCATAGTAGATGGTTTGATATTGGGTGACGCGGTCGCAGAAGTATGATGGAAGTAGGATTCTGTCCAGACGACGAAAATCGACCCGGTCTTCCGATAGTAGCAACCCTGGTGTGCTTCAGTGCAGCATCGAAGAAGGAGGCAACGTTGACGTGGTCGGCTTGGTCCAGGAGCTCCGCAAGGGCTTTGCTGAACCTGATGGCATGTCTTTCGTCGACTCCTCGGAGATGTTCAGGTTGCCGATGATCCACGCACCTTCTTCACCCGCCAAGGCAGCGATATTCTGGAGCTGGCAGCATCGCTCTTCAGGAGCATGAGAGACGTGGGCGATGACGCACGTCATGGAGACCCCCCGGACGGTGAGGTCGGGGACAGTATTCTTGCCAGGCCATAGGATCTGCTGCCGATGAACAACGATACCAGCCGCGAAGACGCAGGCGAGGTCTGATCTCACGGTGGTCATTGCGGGCGCAACAACGGCGCTGTAGCCATGGCAGAGGTCTCCTACGTCGTCCAAGGACATAACGTTTGTCTCATGCAGGAAGCAGATGCCAATCTCATACTCCTCAAGAAAACAGCAGAGCTGAATTCTCCGGCGAAGAACGACGATGACGCGCGTGTTCAGGGTTGCAACTCGAAAGTTCATTTCGAGAGAGAGAGAGGCACCTCTCCCTTCAAGTATACTATTCCTTTATTTTAAATATATTCCTTAAATTAGGTATATATGTTACATGGTTCTATATGTGGTAATATTTATATAAAGATAACCATGAGATGAATATAATCCTACCAACTGTGGAAAAATTGGTAACTAGGGTTTGGTTTAAATTGGATAAAATTAAAATTCCTTTTTTTTAAAGCTGAGTTTAGGATTTGACGTTTGACGACCTCAATAAAGCTAGGGTTGCTTTGAATGTTCTACACATAGGGTTTTCCATTTTTAAAAGAGCTATTTAAGTGCTTAGAAATAGTTTACAAATATGTAAGCCTTGACGTTTAGCAACATCCCTGCATCGATATTTCCGGAATATAAAGCTTCGTTTTAGAATATTTTGGTCAAGCCCATCCCAAGAGTACTTAATGACTTTACAGAGACCATCAAGCTTCTTTTGTTTTCAAGACCTAGGAGTATTTTTCAGCAAGTCAAAAGCACAAAAATCCATATGGGCCAAGTCTAGGGAAGGTTTCCGGTTCCATCTCTTTTTTCGTCCAGATATTAACGTGTTGAACAATATATATGAAACATGGCTTTATCCTGGTACAACCACATGAACCCTGAGCGACTTGGATACAAAATGGGGCGTTATTGTCGAATTATGGGTCTGAGACAAATTTTAGATAGATTTGCGAATTTACTTGATTTTCGAATTTATCTTAAGATGGACCCAAATGTTCATCTTATTTATTGGAAGCTTCCCATTGTAGCAGAAACCTGCAACGATCATGAAGCCTTTTGATAAAACTTCCTTGCATTTTTCAAAGTGTTTATTTTAGAGTTATCGCAGTAAATGCACGGGGTTGGTTTCTATAATTGAGGTAATCATAGGACTCGTCCAATGTAACAACATTCTTCCAATTTTTACCTGCCGGGTACTTTCATAAAGAGCCCTGTTGCAGTTCTTGCGTTCCTCGATATGGTGTAGCTTGAGAGCATTTGGCTTCAAACAACGATGATACTTTATTCTGATTCAATCAAAACTATTTACAATGATATATAAAGGTTTTAAGAGTAAGTGGCAAGATAGTCAAGATTAACAAAATAATTAGCACTATAAAATCGATAATAATAAAATCTCCTAGTCTGCTGGATACCAATATACTGCGAGAAGAATCGAAAAGTCAGAAGAACTGAAAGCATTAAGCAGAATTCACATACCTAGGCCAAGAGATCCAACAATTGTAATTATTGTCATAGGTATAAACGGTATGGAGGATAAATTTGGAATTGGAAGAAATGGATAATGAAATGATTTTCTTTTTGCAATGAAATCTAATACACCAAATCAAAATATAATTTTAGGAGCCTCTCCAAAAGTTTATTAAAAATTAAGAAAAATGAATAAAATGTAATTTAGACTGAATTCGTGTGGATTTATATACAGGATAGAATTTATTTTTAACAATGACAAAATTGTTTTGAATATAACCGACTCATAAATTTAGGGATTGTCACAAATTTAAAGTTTGTAAAGACTGTGAAATACAGGATTATCATAGCTGCACTGGAGAGCTGAGATGTTACAGTTGCTTGGCCCACCCTAAAAATATAAATAGCTCAGCAAATCGTAGGCCAAATTCTAATCTGTGCCCGCTATATAAAATACAATTAGATAGAGAATACTCCAAAGAAAACAATATTTTTCCGTGAATGAAGAATAAGAGACACCTAGTGTATAAATTATTTCATTATAATTTTCACACAAAATTGTTCTAAATACAACGTGTGCTCAATAATTTCCAGGAATGAGACTGGATCACATAAAATATTCAAAATAATGAAATAATTTTATAAGGACCTTATATATTAAACATTTATCAACACGTAGAAAAAAAATATTATCACACAGACGCACGCGCTCACGTTTTTTTCTTCGAATTTATAAGCTGGAGTATATCAGAACATTTTTTAACTTCAGTAGGGACTGTATTGAAAAATAGCGAGTCTGCATAGAGTTTTACTTTAAATTAAGGAAAACAGATTCCGAATAATTTCAAATGTTTAAGCAGGCTTTTAAAGAAGATGCCCTATCACAATCGAAGACATTTTAATGGTTTGCACGATTTAAAGCTGGTCGAACAAGCGTCAAGGATGATCTACACATTGGCAGACCTTTATCGATAAAAAACCCCGAAAATGCACTCAAAATCAAGTCATCGATCAAAGAAACCCAAGAATAACCATCAGAGAGCAATAAGAAGACTTAGATATCTCTTTTGGAACATGCCAAACCATCATAAAGAATGTTCTGCATCTTAAACGATCCCCGGCTAAATTTGTCCCACATCTCTTAACGAATGAGCAGAAAGAGCATCGCAAAGAAACGTGCAAAAACATGGTTGAAATGTTTAATTCTGATCCCCATTGGCTCAAAAATGTTATCACGGGAGATGAAACAAGGGTGTACGGATATGATCCCGAAACTAAGAGGCAATCAAGCCAGTGGCTAGAGCCTGGAGTACCAGGATTAAAGGAAGCAAGGATGATTAAATCGAAGCTTAAGTGTCTTCTTATCACTTTCTTTAATGTAAAGGGATTGGTTCCCTATGAATTCGCGTGCCGAGTATCAGATCATTAATCAACATTACTATCTTGATATATTGCGACGTTTAAAGGAGGCTGTGCGTTAGAAACGACCCGAAAAATGGCATCAGAAAAATTGGCTCTTGCATCATGACTCACGGCCACATACGGCCGTCACTGTACAACTCTATTTGGCTAAACACGGAATTGCTTTACTACCCCAGCCACCCTATTCTCCTGACCTGGCTCCCAACGACTTTTTGCTCTACCTTAAAAATAAAAAAGTCTTAAAAGGACGTCGATTTGACTCAATGCCTGAAATAAAGGAGAATACGAAGAATATTTTGAAAAGCCTGAAAGATGAGGATTTTCAGAGGTGTTTTGATATCTGGAAAAAAAGATGGAACAAGTGTATAAATAGTGACGGTGATTATTTTGAGAAATTTTAAATAAAACTTTATTATACTTTTGTATTTCTTTAAATATTTAGCATTCCTGGAAATTATTGATCACACTATGTATATTAAAATATAAAGTTTATACAGCAAAACGTCAGAAAGAGTTTAAGAGCAACCAGTGAACTACAATCTAATAAGCCAGCAGATATTCTTTTGATTCAAGAACCATATGTATTGCACAATGATGTTATTTGTGACATGGGATCTCATATTATATGCTCAAATAATACGGCAATTATTATATTGAGCGAATTATATTAAGATAATTATATTAAGATATTAGATAATAGAACATAGACAGAATCATTTAGTGTCGTTAATTGCAATCAATATAGAGGGTGCATCTGACAATGCATATGGTGGCCAGCTCTTTATAAAATAATAGATCAAGATAATATACCCACTGATTTGATTAAAATATTGCCCTTTTTATTGAATAATATAAAAACAATTTTCACTTCTGGAGATAAGAAGGTCGATAAATCAAGATCAAAAGGCTGTCCGTAGGGCGGACCACTGTCTCCATTGCTATGACTGATAAAATAAACAATTTGATATTTGCGGAAGAGCGATTGCTCGAAGCATATAATATTTTCATAAATGTATGTAATTCTACTATCCTCTAAGCTTATGTCCATAGTTCTTCTTAAATACTCATTCAAAGAGTCTATCAACAGTATCACTATAAAAGGAAGTTCCAAAAATGCAATATAACAGCGGTATGGTAGATTAAACTGGCAAAACCGCTGAGAGGGTTCACCACTGATGAGCCAGGCCCTCTCATTTATTTTTCCATTGCAGTAAGGGCAGTAGAAATTGTTTAAAATCAAAAAGAATCTTACGCCTTAAAATAGTTTCGAATTTTGATAACAGATGGCGCGCTAGTGCATCATATTATAAATGTTCTAATAAAAGAAACAATTTGATATTTGCGGAAGAGCGATTGCTCGAAGCATATTATATATTCATAAATGTATGTAATTCTACTGTCCTCTAAGCTTATGTCCATAGTTCTTCTAAAATACCCATTCAAAGAGTCTATCAACAGTATCACTATAAAAGGAAGTTCCAAAAATGTAATATAACAGCGGTATGGTAGATTAAACTGACGAAACCGCTGAGAGGGTTCACCAATGATGAGCCAGGCCCTCTCATTAATTTTTCCATTGCAGTAAGGGCAGTAGAAATAGTTTATTATCAAAAAGAATCTTACGCCTTTAAAATAGTTTCGAATTTTGATGACTGATATTACAGATGCCCAATTCTGAAATACTGTGTTATGCTGATAATGTGACAATTATAGTTTGGAATAAAGACAAGTATACTCTCAAATATTTGATAGAATTCATCTTGAAAGAAATTGATCAATGGCGAACTCAAAACAAACTAAAAATCAGTCTCGACAAAACTAACATTCTGCATTTACACATTAAAGACAGGTAAGCAATCAAGTTTAAAAAAAATTTAATTATGCCAGTACAGAAAATTAAAATATTGGGAGTCATTTTTACAAATAAATTTAGAAAGAAAAAACCTTAATTCCTTCCGCACATAGATATTATCCCTATATACAAGGTAGGGTCAAAACGATTCTGAACTTTTTGATATTAATTATTTATTCATAGTATAGTAATTTAATGAACAAAAATTTCAAAATATGATCCTTGGCTATATACATATTCTTTCCAGCGTGAAAAATACTGTTGAAAGGCTAGTTCAAAGTCGATTTTTCTAAGCTTGTTTAGCTCCACCGTCGCATTTTCAATTACTTCTGATGACGATGAAAAGCGCCTCCCTTTTAACGTCATTTTAAGTTTTGGAAAGAAGAAGATATCACATAGGGCGATATCAGGAGAGTAAGGAGGATGCGGCAAGACATATACGGAGTGTTTGGCGAAATAGTCTTGAACAATAATAGCTCTATGAGCAGGGGCATTATCATGTAGCAATTACCACTGTGTTGATTTGAAGAGTTGGTTTCCCTTTCTTCTTATCGCATCACGAAGGCGGACAAGTATTTCTTTGTATGCAAGTTAATTGATAATAACCCTCTCTTTAATAAATTCATAATAGAAAAGTCCTTGATAATTGAAAAACACTACAAGCATTAATTTTCCTTTGGACTTGTCAAGACGAACTTTCATCTTCCTAGGTTTGTGGATAAAAAAAAGCACCATGTTTCATCACCAGTTATTATTGTTTTTAAAAATTCAGAATAATTATTTTCAGTGTCAATTAAATCTTTGCAAATTGATAATCAGGTTACTCTTTGTTGATTTCTTAAATTTCGTGGGACAAAATAACCACAAAGTTTTTTCATGCTTAAATGTTCACCAATATTTTTTTTAAACTACCATACGAAATTCCAAGTATTTCTGATATATTACCATAGTATTTTTTCTATCAGCAACAATTAAATTACGCACCTGTCTAATATTGCGATGCGTTGTTGACGTCAAGGGCCGACCTGACCTTGAATCATCAGCGATGCTCTTACGGCCATCTTTAAAACGTTTATACCAGAAAAAAAAAATTGCGTTCGTGACAATTTTTCGTCTTCACAAGCTTCATTCATTAATGTTAATGCCTCTGTGAAAGACATTTTTAATTTTACTCAAAATTTAATATTTGCCCTTTGCTCAAATGATGACATTGCAGAAACCGACGCGAGCTAAATACTTACAACAAAAATATCCCTAGAATGGCACTGCTTAATTAAATTATAGTTTAGGCTTTTTTTCTCTACAGTAAAATTGATTTTACTTCTTAAAAAGTTGTTTCTTATTTTATTTTTTAAAAGATCGGAAATATTTTGATCCTACCGTGTATATATGGTAACCGAGAGGGTCAAACCTGTCGACTCTCTCTGTTCCTATGGTAACTGAAAGGAAAAATCAAGGTGTGGAGAATTTTCCAATACCTCTACACCTTGGAAGACTTTAAACAATTCTCACATAGTACAGGCAGTCGTGGTCGAGGCAGAATGGAAGACTTGGAATTGGCAAATTAACATTTTGTGATAGTTCAGTCCATATTATGATTTGCTTAACGGAAAAGGTTTGTAAGTTTTCCTGCCATTGCGTTGCTCGCGGGGTTTGTAGAGTCGTATGTTGGCTTGCAGCATGGATTTGGGAAACAGGGCTCAGGGGTTGGACCTTGGGCCAGTTCTTGGTGTAGGTACGACGTTTTGGTACTGTGATTGTGCGAGGTCTGGCGCTGTAGACTGGACGTGTTTGGCTCTGTAGGAACTGTTGTTAACACTGGGAGTGCCGGTGCAAAGTATTGCAATACTTGCAAGGCGAGGGTGGGTGCAACTTGGTACGTTACACGTGGTATTTGTACCTCGGTGGTGGGTTTTGGAGGCGGAGATATTCGTCAAAAGGAGCACAACGTGTACAAAGTCAAGGTCTCTCGCCTCAACAATGAATATACGAATGATTTTAAATTCTTGGACCAGGAAGTTATTAGCGGATACATCAGTCAAGTACGGGATCATGCTATACTCAATGAGTTAAAAGCTCGAGGGATCAATTTAACTGACGTATACCAAGGTGAAGAGAGACCGATCCACATGTTAATTGGTTCGGACTTGCTTAGCAGCATTCTGACAGGCAAACTTCAAATATTGCAAAGTGGAGTTGTGGCGACAGAAACCAAGCTGGGGTGGACAGTAATGGGACCAGCAATAGGGAACGACATGGAAGATTCACACCTGATCGTGACTTTACGTTAACAGTTTTGACGTACAGGATTTATGGAAATTGGATGTGCTCGATATCATGGATGCAGCAGAAAAAAATCTAGGAAACACCTGATCGAAGCCTCCGACACTCATGTCAAGGAGATCAGCGCTAACAAAGAGTGAATATTGGAACTATATAGCAGGGGAACACAATCCAGCTGATCTCCCTTCCCGTGGTGAATCCCCATCGAAATTCATTAAATCCGGATGGTGGGAGGGACCGAAATGGCTTCAGGAAAAGAAAGAAGGCTTTAGTATCAAAAGTACAGTATGATCTGGAAGTCATTGAAGAAGAAAGGAGGAAGACTGTGGTGGCTGGATTTGTAGCCAATAAACCCAAGGAGATTGCGTGGTATATGAATAAAACCAAGGGGAAGCGTGAAGTGACTCTAACACAAATACTGATAGTAATCGCGTGGATGATACGTTTCAAGCCCTCTAAATACAAAAGAGATACCATTTATCAAGAGGAGCTAGACGGTGCTGAAAAGTCGCTAGTTAAGATAACACAGAGTGATTCGGTCAGTGAGGAAGATCCCAAGATGAAGCATCTACACGCGTTCCAAGATCAAGAAAGACTGTGGAGAATGAAAACGAGGATAGTGAATTGAAATGACGATGAACTGTTCCGATTGCTAATTTTGATCCCAACGAATCATCTGGTCATAGAGTTAATTGTGAAATCAGTCCAGTTCGTTCGGAACAGTCTGTTCCAGTGCAGGAAAAAACTACTTCAGGAAAAGTACGGAAAATTTACACAAATTCCGGAAGAGAGGTTAGATTATCTAATAGACTTAGGTATTGAGTTTTGTTTTATTTTGTTTGTGTTCTTTGACCATTTTGTTTTTCTGATAGTGAAAAAACAAAAAAGGCCAAGCTGGAGAATATTTCTCCTATATGAAAAATATACTTTGCTTTCTTCAATATATGTAAATAGACATTTTTGAATATTTTCTTTTGTTTGTATTTTGGCCTTTATAAAAGGAGATGCTGCCTGTGCCGGCAGAAGAGCTCGTGGCTAGAGGAGAGCGCGCTACTAGCTGTTACAATAAACATGTCTCTTTTAAAAGACTTTTAAAACTTATCCAAAGTTATTTCTAGTCTTTTCAACTTCTTGAAGCATTACAGGGAAGGTTTTCACTTCTGCGTGGACAGCCATATCGGGGAGTACCTCCGAGACAGGCATAAAGCCTTCTGAGGCCAAAGTGTTCTCTCATGATCCGATCCACTGTTGTTTTTGGAATACCCAAGGGCTATTCTATCTGACTACCCGTCATTCTTCTGTCCAACACAACCAAATCATGTATCTTGTCAATGTTCTCTTGAGTAACTGACTCAACAGGTCTTCCTGGTCGATGTTCGTCTTCGGTGCTGATCCTCCCTAATTTAAACGCAGCTACCCATTTTTTTACTGTGCTATCGAAAGGAGCATATTCCCTTAATGTATCCACCATATCCTCATAGATTTCCTTCGGCGACATTCCTTTCTTCCAAAGATATTTTATTACAGCACGAATCTCGTTTGTCTCCATTTTAAATTATTCCTGTTTCTTGTCCTCTTTCAGAACCTATAACAAAAAAAGGTTAGTTGTAAAAACTTAAAAATTACTTATCTTTATGCAAGGCCTTAGGTGTGTTCAAAATGTATCGCGACTTTTGAATTTTCGCGGGTTACGTATATTCGAATTTCGATCTTTTTGTGGCTTTATGTTGGTACTCATGTCTCTCACTTATGCCGACAATTTCGGCCATTTTGAATGTTCACTTAATTGTTGACAGCTGCTTTGCTTGCAGGTGTTTTGGATCGTCTTCGATTTTTACCTATTAAAAAAATGGATCAAAGAACATGTATCAAATTTTGTCTGAAAAACGAAATTAAGTGCGCGGATGCATTCCGAATGTTGACTGTGGCATACGGAGAAGCTACCTTGGACCGAAGCAACGTTTATCTGTGGTACAAAATGTTCTCAGAAGGCCGAGAAGATGTGAACGACGAAGAGCGTGCCGGACGCCCGAGCACTTGAACAACAGACGAAAAAATTAATGAAGTGGAGAAAATGATATTGGCCAATCGTCGAATCACCGTTAGAGAAGTTGCTGAGGACCTAAACATATCGATTGGCTCGTGCCATTCGATTTTTATCAATGATTTGGGCATGAGACGGGTCGCCGCGAAATTCGTACCAAAATTGCTCAATTGCGACCAAAAACAGCATCGCATGAACATTGCTAATGAGATGTTGGACTCTGTCCGCGACGAACCAAATTTGCTCCAGAGGGTCATAACTGGTGACGAAGCGTAGGTTTATGGTTATGACATGGAAACCAAAGCTCAATCATCTCAATGGAAGCTGCCGCACGAACCAAGACCGAAAAAAGCGCGCCAAGTTCGGTCGAATGTGAAAGTTAGGCTGACAGTTTTCTTCGATTGCAGGGGCGTGGTGCATCATGAGTTCTTGCCACAGGGTAGAACGGTCAATAAGGAATATAACCTGCAAGTTATGCGCAATTTGCGCGAAGCAATCCGCCAGAAACGCCCGGATTTGTGGAAGAACAAAAATTGGTTTTGCACCACGATAACGCCCCTGCTCACACATCGTTGTTTGTGCGCGACTTTTTGACCAAAAACAACATACTAATGATGCCGCAGCCACCGTATTCCCCAGATCTGGCCCCCTGTGACTTTTTCTTGTTCCCTAAACTGAAGAGGCCTATGAAAGGACGACGTTACGCTACGCTTGACGAGATAAAGACGGCATCGAAGGAGGAGCTGAAAAAGATATTTCAAAAATGATTTTTTGAAGTGCTTCGAAAATTGGAAAAACCGTTGGCACAAGTGTATAATATCTCATGGGGATTGCTTTGAAGGGGACAAAATAGGTATTCATGGATAAATAAATAATTTTTGAAAAAACACAAAAGTCGCGATACTTATTGAACACATAAACACATAACACATATGGTAAAATTTATTAGTATCTAAAATTTCGTTCTCATGGTCGGGCCACGGATTATGGGACACCCCTCTTATAAGCTGCCATGTATTATATTATCTAAAATATTTTGAAACTCTTTGTGTTGGGTTATGAGGATAGTAAATGCTGTCCTCACATCTTGACTTTTTTTTTGTAAACAGTAATTTTTTTTGTTCGTCACTTGCTCACATCTTATATTATGTCGTGCAGACCAAATTGTTATAACTTCTCGAATAACACTGGTATGGTACAAACAATTTTACCCCTTATGTTTAGTTTATCGCTTTTCGCTCATTAGAAGAAATGGCATAAGGAATATTTTCTCTACACCCCCAACTTTAGAAATTTTCCGCAAAAAAATAATACAAAATGATTTTACTACCACGTTATTCAACGCAAAAGGTCAATCTAAAAATGATTTTTATTTGAGGAAGCACATTTTTAAAATTGTGTACAGTATAATAAGCAATGAATACATTTAACAAGCCCATAGGATATTTGAAATAAAGCGCGACAAATATATTTTGCCACTCCCCTCTATATTTCATTTGTTGGATCATGACAAATATCCAGTTATATAGTTAAGTGTCGCCAATTAGTCATGAAACTACACATTCCTTATAGCAAGAAATCCTATTAGTAGTGCCATCATAATTTTTTGTACTATATTAATATTTCAAAAAATCATGTATTGATATCAGCAGTGTTTTTCAAACATTCAATCTATTTCACAAAACTCCACCAAAAATTCAAATATTTTTTTGCTACATGTTTTAATTTGCATATACCTATTTTACATATCTCAGATTGTATTTAAAAATCATCAACCAATTCTTCTACTTTTGGCGAAGTGGTGTTTTATTAATATATCATTTGATATTATTAGGGTTCTTTCCTGGTATTCAAAAAGGAAAGAATACGTGTCGATCAGTTATATTTCTCAATTTATCAAACAATTTGGCCGCTGAATCTCTGATTCTGGTAGAGCGCCATCTAGCGAATAAAATTGTAACAAAAATCAATTTCGAATATTTTATTGTTTGCCATAAAAATTCCATTACCGCATTTCTCTAGCGCAAATTTTCGCGGAATTATTAATTTTAAAGTTGTGCAATACTTTTGGATCACTTTTGGATTTTGTATATAGGGATTAACAATTTCAGATATTCATCAGGTAAATATTTGATTGCTTGATTTGGTATGTTATCCAATTCTGTTGCTCTATTATTCTTTAGTTTGGATATTTACGTAGCAACTTCGGTGAGCAAAATTTCACCATCTAGGTCCGGTTCGAAATGAGCTGGGGCTGAAATGAATTAACATTCATTATCGGTGGAGAAGAAAGTAAATTTCTGTATAAAGCCTGCCAATCAGGCTTCAGAATATTGTCTTTATTATTTTACAAAATTAAGAAGAGTTTCTAGCATGACAAAGAGGCTTCTGTATATCTTCAAAATATTGGTTATTTTTTATCTGAATAGTGCTAAATATTATTTCTTGCTTGGAATAAACAAATCTTTGTTATCTGTATTATTCTGTGTTAAATAGAGTTTAAGATTACCTCTCATATTTTTCTTGGTCATGTAGCATCCTCCGTCAAACCACGGTTTAGACCTAACACCACCGGAACTTGTCTTAGTCATCATCCCCGCCCTTGACAATGCCGCTTGAACTTCCCTTGTAAGCATTTCGACCTGAGAGTCAATTGTGAAATCTGACGCTAGTAGATTAGTTAAATTCCCCTCAAGCTGCTTTGGAAAGATATAGCCTTTTCAGCTGCCCAGAAATACTTGCTAATAGAACAAAACTTCGTATCATCTTTAGACCATTAATTTATATTCTTTAGACCAATAAATTTCAGGACAAGTGGTAAATGATCCGAATAAGGCATGCAATCAAAGGTAAGATCAACAATCAGCTCAAGTAGTGCAGGCTAAACAATAGAATATCTATAACTGATGATCATTGGGCTGAGATAAAAGTAAAGTTTCCATTTTTATCACGGATTGATCTTCCATTTATTATCGTAAGTGACTCCTCATCGAGAAAATCAACAAGAGTTCCTGCAAGAGATGATTAGACTGAATCGCAGGAGGTACGGTTGGTAGAAAGCAGTGTCGGGATATCCAGCAAGTAATGGAAATCTTCAGGGTCACTGGTACGAACATTTAGATCGCCACAAAGGACTGTTTTTAAGCCCTCCTGTATTTTATTCTCAATGTAACAAAATATATTTTTTAGATTCTCAAGTTGTGACTGGATTGGGGGTAGGAAAACAAAAATCATACAAACCAATATGGAGTCTGTGGATGGGGCTAGTTTAAAGATTACCGAAATTCATAGCGGTTTCACTTCAACTTGTACAATTGCTTGCTGGATAGTTTTACTAACTCTCATAATAATGTGTTCTGAACATCTTATGAGTCCACCTATATCCCAGGAGATTATTCTATGAGATGTGTTTCTTGGAATTGGTAACCTTTTATTTCGATAATTTAAATATTTATGGCTAGCTACGAGTACAGATTGCCGACCTTTATTCGTCTGTAGAAATAGGAAATTCTTTGATAGTTCTTGTCTAGGTTGTCGCAAAAATTCACCCCGAAAAGGTTATTTTTCAACTGTAAAAATAAGTTGAACTGTGAAACAGTATGAATGCTATCCATAGATTGCTATAATGCATCGCCGTTGCAGCTGACAACGCGGCCATTTAAATCAGAGTAGCATGTGCCACGGACAATTAGCTATTATCCCTTAGCATGGTGTTTGAAATCAGATCTTGAATCAAAGCGCGATATTCGTCAGGGGTTTCGTTTTCTTCTCCCTACAGTCCGTAAATAATCAAGTTCCTTTCCTTCTGTCTCATCTCCCAAGTACCAACCGTCTTTCGAGATCGGATATTCTATTTGTATTAATCGAGAGGCAGCTTTAGAAATAGCTTCCTAAGATGAATCGAAGTGATGTTAGCGTTTGATTATTTTGTTCAAACCTTGTACTATTGAAGCAAATCTAGTTTCCATTCTTTGTCTCAAATCATTTATTTTAGTTGAAAGTGGTATAATTAGATCATGCAAATATTTGCTATTGCCAGAATCTAATGTTGTTTGTCTTGTCTGTTTGTAACCAGGATTTGGTTCAATTACTGATATGAGCAGTGACATTAAAATAATGCTTCTACTGGTTTCCTATCCACACAGAGCACGAAAAAACGAGGTAACCTTTAAGTTATTTGCACAACAAACAGAATTTTAGCGCGAAAATTTACATATCTAGTAATCACAGAAGCTTTGTTTGCAAAAATGAAGATATTGATTATAGAAATAAATACAATAAACGTCATAATCTTCGTAGAGAGTATATAAATTATAGGTCAACGATAAGATGCTCACAGGTTCAAGTAGAAGTAGAAAAATAAAAAAAAATATGTTTAAAATTTGTACTTATCGGAAGCCGAAGAATTTCAAGTGCGTTTAGTTTGGCTGCCTAGCGGAGAATACCCAATCAGTAAAATATACGAAGCTGAAAAACTGGAACCAACCATAGTTATAAAATCGTCGACAAAATGACTCCATAAACTTCAGAATTTGTGTAAACCATATGTTAAATAAACGAATCACTAAAGGGTAAACAGAAAAGAATTAAAGTCTTATTTGAAACAAAACAAACTATACTGATCGGTACATAGTCCTCCGAGATGCTCAAGTGTATGCATAATTCTTTAAATCTTACCAAATGGCCATATACTGTACATACGGATTCAATTCTGTGGAATTCATGATCGAGTCCTGGTAAGATAATGTCAAAAATGCTACCGTTTTAATTCTGGTCATAAATAAAACAATTACGTGGGATTACGTGGAAACCTTCAACATCCTTTCTAAACAATTAATTCTTCATGACTCAAGTATATAGAACCCTTAGATCCAGCTCTATTCAATTATATATGAAAAATATGAGAAAAAGCACCACAGCTACAAATGAACTAACACAGAATATAGTTGGAATAAACCCGAACATTATTCTCCTCAATGAATCTTACACCATCAAAGATAAAGTGATATTCTCGCTGTCCTCCAGTATATTTTCTCCAAGCTCTGTCCCATCACATCACTCATCGAAATTTATCTATACTTCCATCATTGTTTTGAACTCACAAATAAAGGTTTCCCTTATACAGGAATTTACAAAATACCTATCAGGGACAGTGAAAAATCAATGCACCAGAAAAACCAATCATTCTCTGCTCTATCTAAATTCACCCGAATCCCTTTTTTTAAATCCCTACTACACGTGGTACAGGCCATTATGATCATTGTGTATAATCATTATAATTAGCAACTGTTTTTACTCTAAGTTCACCAAATGTCTACACGTGTGAAAAGCGTTTCGACACTTGCACTTACAAATGTGCCAGGGCCCCATTTGGTTACTTGCACTCGCTGGTGGGGTTGGAATTTTGCAAGAATCGGGGGCCATTCGAGCCATTTTTTCAATTTGAAATAATTAATAAGTAAAAATACATTTTAAAAAAAGCTTTTATTCAAGCGCACTAAAAAGGAAAAGTAAAATATTTCATCTTCTATCAATTAGCAATTAGATCTATCTGAGTGAGAATAAAGGCGGCGGGGGACAATCATATTTAGAGAAGAAGCAAAAATATGGAAAACAATTATAAAAATCGCTTATCAGTTGTTACATATTAAATCAGATTAAGTTCGAAATTCATTATGATCGTCCCTCGCCGCTTTTATTTTCCCTCAGATACATCTAATTTCTCAATGGCAAAAGATAGAATATTTTATTTTTTCCTCTTTAGTGCATTTAAATAAAAGCTTTTTAAAAATATATTTTTACTTATTAATTATCTAGTTAGTTTTTAGTCATGAAGTAACAAAACTTGAAGCAAAAGTTCAATGGGGATTAGGCCTTAAATAGACGTAGGCCTGCTCGCGGCGGATTGGTCAATTCCTTATAAGGGGAGTAACATAAGACTTAAAAATAAATATAAATATTTGTTCATTCCTGGCCACTCCGACCATCCAGAAGTCTCAAATTTGACTATCAAACCTCCCTTTGAAAATTAAACGATTTATAGCCCGTCAAAGGATTCTATGGCTACTTTTCCGCGAGGATATCACGGGATTTTGGAACAGCGACCCTTTAAATTGCTACTTCTGCAATGTTGGCATCCAAGACAATTTGGTCCACTATCTATTCCATTGCCCATTCCTACATGAAAAGAGACCGGAAATTCGCGAAATTTTGGAGCTAGCTCACTACAATGAACAACATGTATATAAAATCTTTAATGTCTTCCTGCTGGATAAAGCATTTGTTTATAAATATTTTAAATATTTCAAGGCGATTTATAAAATGAGAGAAGAGGTGCTCAACTCCACAGACAACGGCTGATTGCTTCCCCTCTCCTCTGGATTGCTTTTCCTCCTCACTCATGTACATATATAACCTTCAGGGGAATCCCCTTGTAAGACAATAGTGTCTTAATAAAGGTTTTTGTTGTTGTTGTTGTAAAAAAGTCTCAAATTTGCACACTTGCATTGTTTATGTGACTGAGTGAGTGTTAAAAGTTTCATACTTCTAGTTTCTCTGGAAGTATATATGGTAATTTAAACCAACAGATTTATATTGTATATAATATAACAAAATTCTCATGTTGTATAAAAGAAACACATCTATAAATAATTATACGCATGTTTGACATGTGTCATTACATCATCATATACAATGTACTTTGTAATGACTGAGAATAAATAAATAAAACTCTTTAATAGATTAAGAGTTGAGCTAAAGCAAGAGATTGAGATAGAAGTCCAACGAGGCCTAGAAGATGTCAGAGCGTTGCCAGTGTAAAATGATTTCTTCCGATCCCCGCCCTTTTTGCATCCGTTGAAATTTAATACTTCCTCTCGGGAAATATATATAAAGCTGTCAATTCGCAGAAATTAATAGTCACTTCACCATCAGCGGGAGCCCTCGTCGGTTGTGTCCAAGGTTCATCTCATCGACCATGTAGAACAGTAAGAACTTTTCGATCTCCATCTTTCGCTGCTTAGCTCGACTCCTATCTGTTCACAGAACTTTCCTAGTACAACTGTGCCCCTTCGTTTTGGTCATCCTGCCGACTCTTGTAGAATCCTGTCGACTTGATCTATGGTGTGAGATCCTTTCGACTCTAGCTATACATTGTTAACCGAAAAGAACAGTCAGAATGTGGAGAGTTTCCCAGCACCTCTCTGCACCTTGTAAGACCTTTAACAGTTATCACAGAGTACAGGCAGTCGTGGTCGAGGCAGAGTGGAAAGCTTGGGAATGTCCAAACAAAAAACGAGGAGACACAATTGTACTAGGAAATTTCCGTTAACAGATTGAAGAGAATGGAGATAGAAGAGTTCTTACTGTTATAAATGGTAGATGAGATGGACCTTGGATACGACTGACGAGGGCTCCCGCTGATGGTGAAGTTACTATTTATTTCGGCGAATTGATTGCTTTATATATCTCTTCTGAGAGGAAGTATTGGATTTCAGCGGATGCAACCAGGGTGTGGATCAAAAGAGATCATTGTACGCTGGCAACGCCCTGACATCTTCTAGGCCTCGTTGGACTTCTATCTCAATCTCTTGCTTTAGCTCAAAACTCTTAATATATTACAGAGTTTTATTTATTTATTCTCAGTCTGTACAAAGTACATTACATATGATGTTGTAATGACACATGTCAATCATGCGTATAATTATTTATAGATGTGTTTCTTTTATACAACATGATAATTTTGTTATATTATATACAATATGAAGCTGTTGGTTTAAATTACCATCTATATTAGAATTAATTTACAAAATTTGAAAGGCAATTTGGAAATTTGACCATTTCCGGCCACCCTGATAACCCAGAAGTCTGAAAATTTGTCAACATGCATTGTAATCGGGTACTGAAAGGTTTACCAAATTGAAGATTCCTAGGGGCTCTAGAAGTATATTAAAAATTGATTACAACACGGACGGACAGGCAGGGAAGCAAGTTAAATAAAATCTTTAAAAAGTACCCAATGATTCAATCTTAGGTCGTAGCGACCGAAAACCAATGGTTTAGACCACCTTTTCTCCGAACAGAATCTATATGATAAACATGAACAGTTTTTAAATAATCCTCTTATAAGATATAGTTCTTCTCCTTTGATCATAAACGGTGATCTGACTGTTCCTTCGCCAATATGGTGGTACATAAAAAAAAACAATGTTAATGGTCAAAAACTGAATAACATTCTTCTACAACACGATATCTATTTTCAAAATAATGCCCACCCTACATGTCGTGTAACAAGCATAATAGATCTAACTCTAACCAATCCACAAGCAATGAAATTGGTTCATAATTGGAAAACGACCCGAATCTCCACTATTTCCGATCAAAATGGAGTTGTGTTTCAAATCTCTACTCCGAACAGAATCAATCTAAATTTTGTCAATTCTACTTGGAAGTTTAAATAAAAACAAGCAGAATGGAATAAACATACTAAATTAAAATTTCACAAGTTTATCATCTACTTTCTAAGCTCGAAGAAGCAACACAAGCAAACGAACTGGATAGCCTGGTCTGTCAAATTTCGGAATTAATAATTGAATCTGCTTATGAAACTCTCCCAAATAAAACCGAAAGCCTAACTTCTCATTTTATGTCAAATGGCGAAACAACGAACTTGTAATGCTAAAACTAAACTCTTATTACATACGCAACCTATAATACAGGAAAAATCCTCGAGTGAACAAATTCATTTTCTGCGAAGCAAAACACAAATATATATGCAAATAAAAACGGAAAAATATTAGTTGGAGAGACTACATTGAAAAACTAACCAATGACTTTCTCTTCGGTAAACTTTATAAATTAACAAAAATAATTTTGGGGAAAATATCACAAATTTATTGATAACTAGCCGAATGACCCGGGCAACTCCCGGGTTTTACCCGATTAATTGTTTTTATTCAAATACTAGTCATTACAATTGAAAATTGACGCCAGGATGTCACTCTTGTGAAACGTCCCGCTCCAAATTTTGTCTAAGAAGTGACATTTTTATAGAGAAATGATCTGGCTTTGTGTCTTCTGCTCGAATGAATGTTTTTCTGTTAGAATATTGTTCCTGCACATACTAAAATTGAACTGGCTCCACCCGTGGTCTCTGCTTTTTGGAATTTTTCCCCATATATTTTGTATATGATAAAAAAAATATGATATAGCAATATTGTCATCATCATTTTCTGACTAAAAACAACTATTTTTGCTCAGAACCTGTCAATTTCAATTTTTATTGGCCAAAAAATCAACGAATATTTCTTCCAGATTTTTGTATATGCCCTTTTAAAACACGTTCAAATGTACATTTGGTCAGTTGATATTACCTCCCATCTTCACCGCTAGAAGGCGCTGCTGGCGAGCAAAAGGACAAATTTGCAACACAAATTTAAAAATAACTCGAAGAATATTCGGGATAAAGAGATCTGAAAATTTTACATTAAGTTTTGCCCTATTCTACTCTTTATATTGTTAAAATATCAGTCATATTAGTTACGTATTGCGGACGTGTATAGCCGACAAACATGCATACATACAGTTACTTTTTTTATATAGGGATTCTTCAAATCTATTTTCAATAGCTATGTCAGAAATTCTTAATAATTTTTGTTTACGAATGATACTCAAGTTACCGATTAAGAGCAAAAAATAATTACACGAAATTTTATCTCTAATTACAAGAACAAAAAAAAAACAGACAATTCTACAGAAACTGATCTTGATACAATGATACTAATAGCTAAACCTAATTAAATCTCCAGGAGTAGATCATATATCGATTTGGAGGATAAAATGGTCATATAATCAAATGATACTCCTTCTATTAAGGACCTTTAACAAATACATGAAAATGATTCACTTCCCTTTTCCTTGGAAAACTTCACAGCACGTAGTTTCAACATACCCAACAAGCCAAACAATATAAGTTATAAAGCCTATCGCCCTATATGCCTCCTTCCCAACCTAGCCAAATTATTTTAGAAATAGATTGCCAGAAAAATGATGGATAACTTAACTCTCCTACTGAACACAAATCAACACGGTTTCTTGAAGGGAAGTTCAATGATCTCCACCCTTTACGAAATAACCAGAAGCAACATAGAATTTAAATAAAACCAACTAGTCTCTACTTTCAGTAGTTATTACTGCGGCATTTGACAACTCCTGGCATTCAAGTATAATTAGATCCCTTGATCAATTGAACACTCCAATTGATCAAACAAAAATAATATAATCATACTTTCAAGACTGTAAAGCCTTTTTTGAAAACGCTGGATTTCTTGTTTAAAAATACCCAGACAAGGAATGTCCATAAGGAAGAACAATGTCACTGTTACTTTGGAACGTCATCCTCAACAGCCTCCTTGTCCGCCTTACTCAAATATCAAACATTCGTCCTGTAGCATATGTCGATGATGTGAATATCATTCTCTGGGCCACGAATATAATAGACGAGAAATTTAATGCAAACAGTTCTTCATTTGATAAACATTTGGTGCGATGAAACTAAACTATCTTTATTAACCGGAAAGAAAACAACTTTAACATATTTTGATAATCAGCCTCATTTAACAATAGAACACAAAAATAGGCTAAGATGAGGTGCATCAAGGTGGATGATGGAGGATATCAGAACACAGAGTACATTTTACAGAGTAATCGTTGATTTATTAAATCCACCTTTACCGTCGCGAATCTTGCTGGTGGATGTCTGTTTCTAGGTGGGTTCCTTCTGAGAAAAATCTCTTGACCTGGACTCAAATGGTGTTTATTTTCTTCAACGAGGTCTTTTTGAATTTGGATATCCGTTTGAGCCTTCTTTCCTCCCTTGAAATGGTTCTTTGATCTGTTTTGGAATAACTGTTACCTCTCTAACTGCTTGTACTTCATCTCCTTCATTTGTTTTTGATTTCTTGATCTGACTTGGAACAATTCTTAACTCTCTTGATTCAATCTGCTCTCCCACTATTTCTTCCTTTTCATATATTTTATTGATTGATCTATATGGGCATCTTTCACTTGAGACCATGTATCTCTATATTTGGTACACCATTTTTAATAAGAATTATACCTGGTATCCAATTTTATTAGAATGATCACTATAGTTCTTACACCATACCTTATCATTTATTCCAAATTTTATTGATGTTGAATGACCTTTCTGACCCCGTTTATGCTATTTAATTTTGCGCTTTTCTACCTTTTCTGTCAGGCATGGATGCAATAAGGTTTGTTTGGCTCTAAAGGAGCGACCTAAAAACAAGTCGGCAGGAGTTTTTCCTGTTGTTCCACGAGGTCTATACTTCTATATACGTAAATAATTTTTGATATCCTATTTTGTATGGAGTCATTATATTGCCCTTGATTTTTATCTGAGGCCTCTTTTACCATTTCTACTGCCCTTTCCACAAGCCCATTACTTTGAAGATGGAAAGCCGGAATTATTGTGTTCAATGCCATTCCTTTTTTATTTTTTTTTTCATGGGACTAAGGATGTAAATTGAGGCCCATTACATGAGACTGCTTCTTTTGGAAGTCCATATAGGGAATATAGGCTTCTAATTTGTTCAAATTGTTTTCTTTGTTGTAATATCTTTCATTAGGATAACTTCAATCCATTTGAATGACTTCCACTACAATTAATAGGTTCAACCCATTTTTATGAGAAATTGCTATGTAAATTCTTTCCCAAGGACCTTTTGCCCATTCCCAGGGTTGGAAGAAGGTTTTTGCTGAGTTAGCCTGAATCATTTACATATTTTACAAGTCCTTGTGACTGATTCCATTTTCTTATCAATATTAGGCCACCTGAAATAGCTTCTGGCGACAGCTTTCATTTTGTACATTCCACTATGGGTTTCATGGAAGCATTCTAGAATTTTTACTTGCAGAACCCTTGGAATTACCATTCTTGTGCCCTTTAAAATGCATTCCAATATCATTTGAAAATATGGACTCATGTTATCTGCTGCTTTCTCTAGCCACCCATGTGCAATTTATAATTTCACTCTTGCTAGTACGGGATCATGGTAAAATGCTTCGGCAACATTTTCCGCTTTTAATGGTAAATATTCTAATGTTATAGGTACTTCTTCATAGTCAATGGGTAACCGAGTAGTGACTCTGCATTCCCATGTTTTTGTGATTTTGTTAACTAGTCATATTCTTCCAAGGGCAGACAGCATCTCTCCATTCTTGATGTCGATATTTTGGGAATAGCCGATATAGGACCCATAATTGCCCAAAAGGGTTTATGATATAAAATATATATATATATATGGAAAATTTGCCAGGAGGAAATTAATCCATGGAAGCAATGGTCGCCTCTCCCGTCAAAATAAACTTCAGAATCTGACGCCATCTATTGACCGTCGCCGCAACTAGCGGCATCGGGTCGGAGACAAAGCCACAACACCAACTTTGGCAAACTGATAAGCGTCCACCTAGAGACCATGGTTTCGGGCTAATGGCCCTCGTCAGTCTAGGGCGGACTTTATTCCATGAGATCCACACGGGATCTAATGGAATCCTCACAATCTACCAAAGAGGTGTTTTGCTGGCAATGTGGCTGGGCCAAATCTATTGGCAAAACATAGATGGAAAATTTGCCGGGAGGAAATTAATCCATGGGAGCAAAGGTCGCCTCTCCCGTCAAAATAAACGTCAGAATCTGACGCCATCTATTGACCGTCGCCGCAACTAGCGGCATCGGGTCGGTGACAAAGCCACAACACCAACTTTGGCAAACTGATAAGCGTCCACCTAGAGACCATGGTTTCGGGCTAATGACCCTCGTCAGTCTAGGGCGAACTTTATTCCATGAGATCCACACGGCATCTAATGGAATCTTGACAATCTGCCAAAGAGGTGTTTAGCTGGCATAGTGGCTGGAACATATCTATGGCTAAAATATAGATGGAAAATTTTCCGTGAGGATATTGATCTAAAGAGACAAAGGTCGCTTCTCGCTTGTTTGGCACCGCGGGAGATATGAGGAGGTCCTCCATCTTGCATGAATGTTATTTCGTTTAGTGCTTGTCTGTCCTGCAATATGGGAATACCCTTTTCTCTCAAAAGTTGAACATAACGTTCACCAGTTACAAAAACGGTTTCAAAAATTCTTCCATTGATTTTTTCAAAGAAAATTGGCCCAATAATAAAAGAAGTAGTGAACCCACACAAAACTGTAACTCTGGGCTGATGAAGTGGCGATCTGTAAATATCCTAGGGGTTTCTGTTGCCAAAATATGGCTGTTTTGAATGTTAAATTCTCCGTTTAGGGAAAAGTGAGCATCACCTGTCCACAGAACATTTGGTTGCCAGTTTTCATCAATATCAATTTACCCGAAAACCCATGCAGCGAATTTTTGACGCTTCTCAAAATCGCCGACTTTCATCTCGTGAAATCTTTAAATTTTGTATGGGTATTTTTAAGAAAAATTCTAAATGTGTGTTCTCTCCAAACTGTTCCATACGAAATATCCGTTTGTGAAGAAACTTGTCGAACTCTTACTTCTCCATACCTGGATAACGTTTCAATAGCTTCAACATTCTGCAAAACCGTAAAAGCCACTGACTTGCATGTCGACGGTCTTCCACTCCGAGGTTTTGCTTCCAGAGATCCAGTTTCCCCAAAGCAGCAGCTTTACACACCCAAGATAGTGGACATTGTTGCTGCTACTGTGATAGAGATTCATGGAGACATCTGGGGCTCTTTATTGGACACGACAACAACAACGGCATTCCAGAGTAAAATAAATTATCAGAGATAGAAACATATTTTTCAAATGAATTAAAATAAATATAATCGATACTGAGAGAGCGAGTTGAATATTAAAAATTAAAAATGTATTATCTTCGAAATTTGAATCGATGAGAGAATTCCAGCAAACCGCATCTAAAGTATATATTTTTTGCAAAACCTGTTTTAATTGCATTTACATATTTTACATATCTCTGATCTTATTTAAAAATCGTCAACCAATTCTTCTACTTTTGGCGAAGTGGTGTTTCATCAATTTATCATTTGATATCATCAGGGTTCTTTTCTGGTATTTAAAAAAGGAAAAATACATGTCGATAAGTTATATTTTTCAATTTATCAAACAATTTGGCCGCTGAATATCTGATTCTAGTAGAGCGCCATCTAGCGAATGAAATTGTAACTAAAATAATTTCATTATTTGCCATAATATGTCCCATTGTATCCTGAGCACAATGGTGTTTACCGCATTGCTCTAGCGCAAATATTCGCGGAGTTATTAATTTTTAAAATTGTGCAAGACTTTTGAATCACCCTGTATATATTTAATATATTTAAATATAAAATTTGTAACTAATATATATTTACTGGCAATGGGTTTCTTTTCAATAATATCATCAAATATTATCGCTACAGACCTTAACTCAATGATATAAGTTATTGAATGAGAGGGCTTGGCTCATCAGTAGCGAACTCTCTCAGCGGTTTCGCCAAATTAATCTCTAGACCGCTCTACTATTGTATTGGATTTTCCCGGTTCCAAAATCACTTTATTAAAAACCACTCAACAAGAGCAACCTAGTTTATGATATTTGCAACAATTAATAATATGTGAAGGTTATTAACATATTAAACAAAATGTTAACGCGGAATTCGATCCCGGTTCATGACTGTCGGGAATCGAGGGTGTTACCCACTCATGTTGTATTGGATTTTTCCGAATAACTTTATTAGGTGTCGCTCAAAAAGAGCAACCTATATCTACATATTAACTATACCCTGGGGGATGGCTATGTACAGGGGTTCATTCACAATTATAATTTATATTGAAGTCGTTGGGTCCGAATTCTCAGGTCCTTGGGGATATTGTTCTTGACAAGGTTTTGTCTGGAGGGTTTATTTTTTCTTTTTTCTACTTCTCGTCATTCTGGCTTAATTTATGAAGAATTTGTCTAGGTTTTGAATTTCTTATTTTCCTTTTTCCGCATTTGTAGTTTGTGGCTTCCTTGAAGGTGTGGTTTTCTAATTTTTCGGATTTTTCGTAGAATTTAAATGATTGTCTAAAAATATAGTCATTGATGTTTTCAATATTTATATCGTTCCTGAGGATTGTGTTCCGAACGAACCAGGGTGGAGACATGATTTTTCTGATCATTTGTTTTCATAAACTTCTAATTTTTTAAGGTTGGTCTTATGTGCTGTCATAAAAATGGGGTGGCGTATATAAGTATTGGTCTTATTATTGACGTGTAAATGGTTCTTTTGCAATCAAGGGATAATTTTCTTTTCGGTCCTAGAAGTAGGGAAAGCCGGTGTTGGGCAGCTTTCACTAAATTAATTCTGTTTTTAATGTGTTTTTTGAAGGTTAGGTGCTCGTCTAGGGTCATCCCTAGGTATCGGATATTCTCTTTCCATTTAATATTGTCTTTGAAGACGAAGAGTTCGTCCAATGGTTTCTTGATTTTGTCTTTTTTTTCTGGAGAAAATGATCGCTTCGCTTTATTGGGGGTTCATTGTGACTCGCCATTTTTCACACCAAATCGTGGAAAAGATACAGTCCTCTTGGAGTTTCATGTGGAGTCTGTCGAAAGTGTATATCGAGGCCAAAATGGCGTATCATAGGCAAATAGGTGTAAAGAGGTGTTTTCAATACAGGGGAAGTCGTCTATATATATTTCGAATAAGTTTGGTCCTGTGACTGATCCTTGAGGGACTCCAGCAAGGATATTCCTAGCTGTTGACAGTTCGTCTTTGACTCGTACCTTGGATGTTCTATTCGTTAAAAGGTTTTGTGTTATTTTTATGATGTCTCCAGGAAAGTGCTTTTTGCACATTTTGTAAAGTAGGGCCTCATGCCAGACTTTGTCGAATGCTTTGGCGATATCGAAGAACACGGCTCCTGTTATTTGGCCTAGGTCCATGGCTTTTCTTATTTTTTCAGTGACAACAACTAGCTAGCGCAATGTTGAGTGCTTGGCTTGGTAGCTAAATTGTTCAGCTCTGAGTGGATGCTTTTCTTCGAGGGATTTTTTAAGTCTTCTTAAGACAATTCTTTCGAATAGTTTTGAGATGGCAGGTAGCAGTGAGACGGGCCTGTAGCTTGCTGGTTCATGCATGGTTTTACCTTTTTTAAGTATAAGACAGATAATAGACGTATTCCATCTGTCAGCGAAGTGGGCAAGCTGCAGTGATGTGTTAAAGATTCCGGTTATTGATGCTAGTATGTGAATAGGGAGCAGTTTGAGAGCTCATTAGGCAATTCGTCGATTCCGGTAGCTTTTTTATTTGATATATATATTCAATAATCGTTTTTATTTCACCAATGTTTGTTGGTTATATTCCTGTTTCTTTGCGATTTTTTTTCATATATGAATTCACACATTTGATGTATGTACGAGTAGGTTTGGAGTGGGATGTATAGGGATTGGGGGTGAACTGTTTTTCATAGTTTTTGGTGATGATTCAGCTGCTTCTTCTGTGGTTAGTGTCTGCCCATTATTTGTCTTCAATGTTATTTCTTGTTTTTCAGAGTTGGATAATCGTTTGATGGTTTTCTATATGGTTTTGTCCGTGACTTTCAAATTTAATATAAAGTAGTCCCAGCTAGTGTTATCGTGCTCTCTTGTAAGTTTCTGTGGTTCTCTCCGGTCCGTCATGTAGGCTGATTTATCTCGTGGATCGCAGGTTTTTTTTCATTTTTTTCTTAGTCTGTTGGTTGATCGTATTTTTTCTTTAATATGAAGTGAATATCTTCGCTCTAATTCAGGGTGCTTATATTTTGTTGATTCTCTCATATTTTACCATTTTTCTTCAATGTATGTAATGGCCTCGTCTATTTTTAAAGATGTGTCTAGGATCAGTTCAGAAGGTTCGGCGGTTTCCATTTTATATTTGAAAAGGGCCCAATCTGTTATTTTGATTTTTATATTTGAGTAGGAGATTTTAAAATCATGTAGCACAAGTTGTGTACTGGGAGATGATCGGAGGTTAGTTCGTGCAGGGCGATATCAATCATATCTGGAGGTGAGTCATGTTTAGGTAGGTCGGGGTAGCTCACATCTAGGTCCATAACATCGATTGTGTTTTGGAGCCTTCTCGCGCTTGGGTTAGTGGTGGTAGAACCCCAGGCGGGATGTTTGCAGTTTAAGTCCCCTGCTATGTGGTCGGAGTATTTGTTGAGAAAATGTTATAGTAGATATCGGTTTGATCTAGATAGGTGTTTGGTGGTTTGTAGCACGAATACAGGTTCATATTTAACTCGTTTTGTTTTTGATAAAAATTCCTGTTGTCTCCAGGCTTGAGGTGGTGGCATGGATAGGTGCATGGCTGTACTTCTTGTGGATAAATATGGAAGTTCCACCACCTTGTCCGGTTAGTCTGTCGTTGCGGAGGGTGATGAAGTTTTGAATTCTCATTTTAAGGCACGGCTTAAGCCAGGTTTCTGACACTAGTGGAATGTCGATGTCGTGATCGCTCAGGAATTCTGATTGTATCGGATTCGTTCAAAATCACATTGATTGGTACCGCTCAGCAAGAGCAACCTAGTTCATGATAATTGAAACAGTGAATAATATGGGAAGGTTATTCACTTATTAAAAAAATTTTGACGCGGGATTCAATCCCGGTTCATGACTGTCGGGAATCGAGCGTGTTACCCTCTCATCCACCGACTTTTTATTTGTATTGGATTGGTTTAGGGATATACCCCTTTTTTATGGAAGACAGCTTAGGGGTGTTTAGTGAACCTATGGACATAAGCTTGTAGGTCTGTAGAAATACATACATATATTTCTAGATATTGCTTCGAATAAAGTTCTTCCGCAAATATGGTTTCATAACAAATATATACTAGTAAATTAAATTTATAAATTCAATTGCCATCTATCGATAAATAAAAATGGCTTTTATTTGAGTCTTTAAAATCTATAAATATTTAAAATAAAATATTGTTGTGTCTAAATGACTACTTGTTACTTGTTTAACTTTAATTCTGATTAAAGTCACTTCTAGCAAAATAAGACGCGCAATAAACCTATGGACATAAGCTTATAGGTCTGTAGAGGTACATACATATAATTTCAGGGTTTTGCATCGAGCAAAGTTTTTCCGCAAATATGGTTCCATAACAAATATATAATAGTAAATTAAATCTAAAAAAATTATTGCCATCTATATCGATAAAATTTGCAGTAAGGTCTGTAGAGATAATTTTCGATATATATTATTTAAAAGAAAGTTATTATTGAAGAGCTTTACTCGATGCAATACCCTGAAATTATATGTTTGTACCTCTACAGACCTATAAGCTTAGGTCCATAGGTTTATTGCGTCTTATTTTGCTACAAGTCACTTTAATCAGAATTAAAGTTAAACAAGTAACAAGTAGTTATTTAGACACAAAAATATTTTATTTCATATATTTATAGATTTTAAAGAATCAAACAAATGCCATTTAGCAACTGTTTATTATTTAACGTTTTTTAATATTTTTTATATTGATGATAATTAACATTTTTTTACATATATAATTAGAAATATTTATGAACACTCTTAATATTTTAAATAATATTATTTATATATTTAAAAGTTGTTACTTTTGATTATTTAAACTATTTTACATCAAATGGAAAACTCTAAATTATTTTTAGTTATTATTTTAAAAGTAAACAATGCAGAATAAAAAACAAAGATAATTGATAAATAGATAAAGCAAATGATAAGGTTTACAATAATTTGTAAAGGATAAAATACTTTGAATTATATTACAAAACTAACAAAGTATTTTACCTAATTAGAAAATCATGAATTTACCTATTTACAAGATTACAGTTTATATCTCTAGCGTCCACTACAGGTTCACTAAACACCCCTAAGCTGCCTTCCATAGAAAATGCAGGGTATATCCCAAAACCAATTCAATACAATAGAAGGGCGGTCTAGAGATTAATTTGACGAAATCGCTGAGAAGTTTCACTAATGATGAGCCAAGCCCTCTCATTCAATAACTTATATCATTGCAGTAAAGTCTGTAGATATATTGTATGATGATATTATTGAAAAGAAACACATTGCCAGTGAATTTTTTAGTTACAAATTTATCGATTAATGGCAATTAACTTTATATATTTTAATATATATATGTAATATAGTTGCAAATGATCCTGCCGACGTATGGATAAGCTGGCAGTCGTGTACGTGAGGCAAGTCTTGATGTTCTTCCCACACGCGGACAACAAGAAGCAGAGGCAGGGCTAGATGTTAGCACCGAGAGTAATCGGGGACAGCACACGGGACAAAGGTAGAGGCCATGACACAAACTTGGATGCCTATGACCGAGACATGGAGAGAGAGACTCCGAGAGAGACCGAAGCGGTCTGCCGATCGACACACACTAGAACCATCTGCTACTGACCCCCTGCTAAAAACCTGTCCTGTTTACAGGAGTCGTCTATATAAATTCCTGGAGGGAGGGGGAGGGCCCCCATCTGGACTGGGCGTTAGCTTTTTCTTCCTCTATCCCCAACTGCCACCAGCTGACCTACCACTCTTTGGATCTTTATTTGACGTCACCATTTTTAGTTTAAATACAAATAGTTTATATACAAAATATGGGGTGGTCGTAAATAGAAACAGTGTATATTTTAATAGAAGGGTAGGATCTTATAAAGTATCGGCTCTAACTAATTGGAAAATATGTGACATATACTAAAAGTGTCAATATTATACAGTTTGAAATAAACGATAGCATGTCCCCCCAGTGATGAGAGTTTGTTTGGGAGAAATAAAATAACATGAATGATGACCTAACAAACCTATTATAAAATAAAAAAAATAATTTGGCCATAAATTATTTAAAATTATTATAAATATAGGAGAATAAAATAGGACAATAATATAATGATGACGTCTCAATAAGTAATATAATATGATGAAAGAAAAATACACAAGAATAAATGATAAAATTGAAAAAATATGCAAAATAAAATTAGAAATGCCGAAAAAGTAATTTACTCATAGAAAAAAAAAGAACCTATTGAATGAAAAAATAACTAAAAGAAAAGAATAAAGCTATTAAGTTGAACTAAGATTATAAGTTGACGCAGAGGGTTGATGAGGGCATATGGGATGTCTGAGTATGTTTATGCAAAGAAATAGCTCAATGAGTTCTGCAATGCAGTACGAACTTGTGTTAGTGAGGTACTGTTTTCATTAACAGAACGTTCAAGATGTTCCGTCCGCATTATTAGTTCGGACTAGCAGGGAGAGGTAGGTGGGTTGAAGAATGTGGATAGGGAAAGGTAAACGCAAGATATGTACTGCTGCCAATGATTATGGTAACCGGCTTGTATGATGAAAAAAATATGATAAAATGATAAGAATGATGAACCGGGTAAAAAAAAAAAGAAAGAAAAAAAGAATCTAGCTGGGTATCCTGAGCTCACTATTGGGAACGATATAGCGAGGAAGGATGTTTCCAGTTGGATTACTCAAATAAAAATAAAATTATGGCGAGCAATAATCTCTTGAGGGGAATATATGAGATTGGGGAATGAAGAAAGGGAAGGTAGCTGCAAGGGTTGTTCTGTTGCCAATGATGATTTCACCCGACTTGAATGGTAATAATAAAAAAATAAAAATGATGGTTGGTAATGATGAGCCGGGTGAAGAGAAAAATAATCTAGCTGTGTATACTGAACTCACTATTGGGAATGATATAGCGAGGAAGGATTTCTCAGTTGGATTAATCAATGAAAAAAGAAAATGTTTGGCGAACAGGAAGCCCTTGGGGCAATGCATGAGAAGGTATGGGCAGGGGAGGTTAGGAGACGTCAACGATAAAATTAGAAAAACGAAATAGATAAAATATATAAATTCAAAAATATCTTTAAAAAAACCTCTTTGGTAGATTGTGAAGATTCCATTGGTTCCCGTGTGGATCTCATGGAATAAAGTCCGCCCTAGACTGACGAGGGCCATCAGCCCGAAACCATGGTCTCTAGGTGGACATTTTCAGTTTGTCAAAGCTGGTGTTGTGGCTTTGTCACCGACCCGAAGCCACTAGTTGCGGCGACGGTCAATAGATGGCGTCTGGGTTTAGATGTCTATTTTGACGGTAGAGTCGACCCTTGTCTCTTTATTTATATATATATATATATATGTTATATAAAAACAAATGAATGAGATTTTCTGCTTGAATTTAGATCATGTTGAGGATTATGCCATGGAGTTATTTGCTGGTTCTTTTTAGTACTAAATGGTATTGGTAATGCAGTCGTGGTTAAAATCTTGAAAGAAGAATAATAAAAATGGTTTTGATCAGATATTGATTTATTTGAGCTAAAGTAATATATAAGAACATAATTTGATTAAAGTACCACCTGGCTTAAGGCGAATAGAACAAGGAAAACAAAATATTATTTACATAATGTACAAAGATTTGAGCCGACCAACGGGGAAGAACAACAATGAGTATTTATAGAGAAAGCGTGACCTCTGGCGGTCGATTTAAACAGAATTTGTAACTATGAAATATATAATTTTAAATATAATAATATTTTAATATAACATATATATATACAGGGTGATCCAAAAGTCCCGCACAACTTAAAAAATTAATAACCCCGCGAATATTTGCGCTAGAGAAATGCGGTAAACACCATTGTGTTCAGGATGCAATGGGATTTTTTATGGAAAATAATGAAAAATTCGAAATTGATTTCAGTTACAACTTTATTCACTAGATGGCGCTCTACCAGAATCACAGATTCAGCGGCCAAATTGTTTGATAAATTGAAAAATATAACTGAACGACACGTATTTTTCCTTTTTGAATACCAAGAAAGAACCCTAATAATATCAAATGATAAATTAATAAAACACCATTTCGCTAAAAGTTAGAAGAATTGGTTGACGATTTTTAAATACAATCTGAGATATGTAAAATAGGTATACGCAAATTAAAACATGTAGCAAAAAATATTTATATTTTAGATGGAGTTTTGTGAATAAATTGAATGTTTGAAAATAACTACTGATATCAATTCACGATTTTTGAAATATTAATATAGTACCAAAAATTATGATGGCACTACAAATAGGATTTCGTGCTATAAGGAATGTATAGTTTCTTGACTAATTGTCGACACTTGACTATTTAACTGGATATTTGTCATGATCCAAAAATGAAATATAGAGGGGAGTGACAAAATATATTTGTCGTACTTTATTCCAAATATCCTATGGGTTTGTCAAATGTTATCATGGTTTATTATACTGTACATAATTTTGAAAATGTATCCCCTCAAAAAAATCATTTTTAAATCGACCTTTTACGTTGAAAAACGGGGTAGTAAAATCATTTTGTATTATTTTTTGCGCAAAATATCTAAAGTTGGGAGGATAGAGAGATTATTCCTTATGCTATTTCTTCTAATGAGCGAAAAGCGATAAAACTAAACATAAGGGGTAAAATTGTGTATACCAGTGTTATTCGAGAAGTTATAACACTTTGGCCTGCACGACATAATATAAAATGTGGGCAAATGACAAAAAATAAATTACTGTTTACAGAAAAAAAAAAAGAGTCAAGATGTGAGGACAGCATTTATTATTCCCATAACCCAAAACAAAGAGTTGCAAAATATAACACATGAGGTAACTGCCTTCTCTCTTGTATTAGGTCACAATCCTTGCTAAATGTGGCGCCCTTCATTCTCAAACACCGCCTGCAGACGATAGATGACAGAATGGTCACAATTGAATAGTTGAAATTCATAAAACATGGCCAATGTGGTAGGCCGGCATCGATAAAAACGCGACTTAATGTACCCCCATAACCGAAATTGTGAGACGTCAAGTCTGGTGATATTGGGGGCCACTGGTATATAAAGTGGCGACTTATCAACGAATTCCACCGAACGTATCCTTCAGCAATTGTTTGGCACCGCGGGAGATATGAGGAGGTCCTCCATCTTGCAAGAATGTTATTTCGCTTAGTACTTGTCTGTCCTGCAATATGGGAATATCCTTTTCTCTCAAAAGTTGAACATAACGTTCACCAGTTACAATAACGGTTTTAAAAGTTCTTTCATTGATTTTTTCAAAGAAAAATGGCCCAATAATAAAAGAAGAAGTAACCCACACAAAACTGTAACTCTGTGCTGATGAAGTGGTATTTCTGTAAAAATCCTAGGGTTTTCTGTTGCCAAAATGAGGCAGTTTTGAATGTTAAATTCTCCCTTTAGATAAAAGTGAGCATCATCTGTTCTTTGAACATTTGACAGCCAGTTTTCATCAATATCAATTTGCCGGAAAACCCATGCAGCGAATTCTTGACGCTTCTCAAAATCGCTGACTTTCAACTCGTGGAAACTTTGAATTTTGTTAGGATATTTTTATAGAATAATTATAAATGTGTGTTCTCTCCAAACTGCTCCATACGAAATTCCCGTTTGTCGAGAAGCTTGTCTAGCACTTACTTCTCCATACATGGATAACGTTTCAATAGCTTCAGCATTCTGCAAAACCGTAACAGCCACTGACTTGCATGTCGATGGTCTTCCACTCCGAGGTTTTGCTTCCAGAGATCCAGTTTCCTCAAAACTTTTAATCAATCGCTTTAGAGAGTAGCAACTCATTGGTCCTTTACCGCTTCGAATATCTTTAAAGTAACGAAACGCTCGTAAAGCTTCAGTGGCAGATTTTGAATCACAATTAAAACAATTCACCAAGAGTGCTTTATCCTGTAGTGACGGCATTCCAGGGGGAAGGGGAGAAGTTCGACCACACCTCTTTGCGGTCCCCCCTGGACCCTTGGAATATTTGACCAAATTCTGGTTCGTTTCCAAGATGACTAACGTTTCAACGGCACCCATTTTCAAATGAAGAGCAAAACTGATATCTCCAGTAATGCTACCGCGTCCGGGGTAACCGCCGCGTCAGGAGCTGCAGCTCGAGCTCATGATGAGAAATCTACTACGAGGACACAATTCAATCTACGACAACTCAATATAAATGGTACCAAGAGGAAAATAAAGAGCTGACTTGTCTTCTCTGTGACAACAATGTACATATTAATTGTCCTCAGGAGACAAAATTGAATCAGAATCTGAGATTCAATATCAAAGATTTTACAACACTACGAATGGACAGACCGGAAAAATTCGGAGGAGGACTTGCCGTTTTGATTAAAACTCTAGAAATCAAATTTAAGGATATCGCCTATAATCAGAGTAAGCCTAGAGAAAGCACGACAGAGGCTCAGGCAATAGAAATCTATCTTACAGATAAAACAATTCCAATCATAAATGTTTATCACCACGATAATACTAGCATCAATACAGGCCTGATAGAGACATTAAGTGAAGCGTTTTCGGATATCGCAATCATACTTGGCGATTTAAACGCCGAAAGACCAACTTGGGGATCACCTGTCCAGGATAACAAAGGTCAGCAGGTTGAGGACATGCTAACCGACCTCGACCTTACGCCGTTAAATAACGAAAAGAACACCTATATATCCAAGTCCACAGGCACAGAATCCGCAATAGACATCACAGCGATGAATTACAACATCGCACCCACAACACAACGGAAAATTCTGAAAAGTGCAATCAGTGACCACAGACCAATTTTAACAACCCTAAAATTCAAAATTGAGAAGTTTCAACAGAATAATAGAACACTGAAAAAAAATACAGAAAAGCTTGAAGAACTGTGCAACGAAGAAATAAATCACAGAACGATTGACAAAAACTTGGTAAAATTCTCTTTGAACATATACAAAGCTGCAAAAGTATCGATACCTATAGGTAGACGTAAAGACCTGTGAATACTTTACTGGAAGGACCACAATATCGAGGCAATGATTGCAGAGAGAGACAATAAAATGAACTTCTTAAAACAAATAAAACAGAAGAAATCATAAAGGAACTCATTGAAATTAGTCACAAAATAAGAACAAGAAATTTGGATATTCGAACAAAAAAATGGGCAGAATTCTGCAAAGAAAATGGATCCAAAAAAGGGAAACCATCACTGGAATATAATTAGTGTTATAAAACTCAAAACCAACACTAATCATCCAATACTCTAACCGATATGAACAGCGAGAACGAACAAACAGATGGCTGACATAATTTCTGAATATCTTTCAAGCACTTCCAGACTCAGCTATACGAATGAAGGCAGGACTCTAAAAAATAATATAAACAAGTTAGTTAAACAAGCAAGAAATTACCATCAACAAGATATTTACTCGAGATACTTCACACTGAATGAGCTAAATTCATCAATAGGAAAGTTAAATCCAAGATGTCACCTGGAGATGCTCTAATCTTTGGTTAAATGATTAAACACTTTGGAGACGAAGCTAAAAATCAACTCCTACGAATACTGAACATTTCTTGGCAAACTCGTAAACTACCAAAGAATTGGAAGATATCAATTATAGTGCCAATACTGAAACCAAACAAAGATGCTAAGGAATGCAAGAACTATCGGCCAATTGCTCTTACAAGCATACTTTGTAAAATAACAGAATGAATTATCCACTCTAGGCTCATAGTCTGGCTCACTAACAATAATAAAATAAACTTCTACCAAACTGCCTAAAGATCCAGACACTGTACAACTGATAAACTGTTCTACGTCTGTCAATCAATAATAGATTTCTAGGAAAAACCGCCAAAGAAGACAACGGCCGTATTCCTGGATATGACCTCAGCTTTTGTTCGAGTGTAGAAATTATTTGAAAGGCCGCACAACATCGGAGTAAGAGGAAAAACTCAATCTGAATTGCAGACTTCTTAAGGGGAAGAAGGATAAAGGTTCGGGTCAATGGAACATTTTCCAAGGACCGAAGAACATGGGCTGGTGTACCTCAGGGGTCTGTGCTCAGTCCTCTACTCTTCTCGCTATATATTAACTGTTGTCTATGTAAATAGATGAATATTATTTGTATTATTTAAAGCCTCATTATGTAAAAATATATGTATATATAAATTGGACATTTGTTGTTGGCCATGGTCAAGTTTGAGCTCTTGTATGTCTAATTACGACACAACAAAAGTGGCGACGAGGATGCGCGATCTACAGAGCCAGTAAAAAGCTGAGGAAAACGGCGTCTATGCAAGTATAACAACTACAACTTTTAAACAAATCTGACTCTCGGATTATGGAGAGGAAAAATAAGAAAATGGGTTAAGATTACATCTTTTAAACTATTTGAATCAAGAAAACAAAGGAGTAGAAAAGATCAGCATGACAAGTTCAAAGTTAATAATACCTTTTAGATGCTATAGCCCAGTGGAGGACACTTCGATCTTTTTGTACGAAATTTTAGGCTTTCTTTTTGGCTTCTGAAGAAGGAGATTAAAGTGCTGATTTTTACCTCGCTACCAGATTCTGAAACTTTGAAGCAGGGAAACAACATTTTCTTCCTGGTCTAATGAAAGATCAACCCTATGATACTATCATTCAAAGAATTAAGCTGCATTTGGATCCAAAGAAGAAAGTGATACCACAGCTATGCAGATTTTTAAAGAGAATTCAACAGGAAGGTGAATCAATTTCGGAATATCTTAGAGAATTGAAACATTTGGCAATAAATTGTAATCTCGTCGATATGTTGGGAACCATGATGCGAGACCGTTTTGTGGCTGGAATCAAGTCGGAAATCTTGCAAAAGAAGCTACTACAAGAGGACGACGATGCCACCCTGGATAAAGTTTTTGCAGTGGCGATCTCTTTCGAATTGGCGGAGATAAATACAAGAGAATTAAAAGATAAATTAGTGGTCAAGATATCCCCCGTGAATTGAAAGGATAAAAAGGGCGACTACAATAATAGTACGGCGCAGTATAGGCCTTTCAGGCAAAGTGGCAAAGGCAAAATAGTGTGTTATAGATGTGGTGAAAGACATTCACACGTGGCATCTGTTTTACCTCATAGAACAAAGACTTGTTTTAAAATGTAATATACTGGGTCATTTAAGTAGGGTCTGCAAAGCTAGTAAAAGAATGTGGGGATGTAAATTTGTACAAGAGGACTCTATATATTCTGTACAGGGCGAAACTGATGCCACAATAAATTTAACCGTAGATGATTATTCTTTGTGCTTTACAATAGATACAGGAAGTCCAGTTACGTTAATACCTAAAGATATTTATAAGAATTATTGGCAAGGTTAAAGAATATTTCCAACAAATTTAAGATTAAAATCCTTTTGTGGTAAATCAATAGAGATTATAGATCAAAGAAATGTTTTTGTGAAAGAAGCCAACCAATATTTACGATTAATAGTTGTAAATGAAAAAATCCAGGTAATTTTATTAGGAAGAGAATGGCTTAAACAGTTGAAACTTGATTATTCTATATTGTTTAGCATTAAAATTTTAAATAATGAATATAATAGAAATATATTTAAATATATAAAAATTTGATGGATAGGTATGCAGATTTGTTTAACAAAGATTTGGGCTGTCTAAAGGACGTTAGAATAAATTTTAATTTAAAAAAGGATGTGACTCCTGTGTTTTGTAAGGCCAGAAGTTTACCTTTCTCTCCAAAAAACAAAGTAGAGAATGAAATTGATCGTTCAGTGAATTCTTGCATTTTATAACCTATAGTTCATGCATATTGGACCGCTCCAATAGTACCGGCATCAAAAAAGGATGGTAGTGTAAGGATATGTGGTGATTTTAGATGTACAGCTAATAAAGCAATAGAATTAGATAGGTATCCCATTCCATCGATCGATGAGATCTTTTCAAAAGTATCTACAAGCACACCATACTTTCGACTCTAGACCTATCACAGGCTTACTTACAAGTTATGTTAGCGGAAGAAGCCAAAGCTGTTGTTGATATAAACACAACAAAGAGGTTGTTTTCTTATAAAAGACTACCATATGACGTAGCGGTAGCACCAAATAAATTTCAGAGGATTATGGAAGGCCTATTTTCTGATTTGCCAGGTGTGGCCTGCTACATAGATGATAATTTGGTTGCAGGAAAAGACTTTAAAGATCATGAACAAAAGTTGGATCTAGTGTTTAGATGATTGCTAGAAAAAGGTTTAAAGTTAAACAGATATAAATGTAAATTTAAAAAGAAATCTGTGGAATTTTTAGGGTTTAAAATAGATAAATATGGACTGCATCCCTTAGAAAATAAAATTAAAGCAGTGATAGAGGCGCCTGAACCTAAAGAATGTTTCGCAATTGAGATCTTTCATAGGACTCTTAATTTATTATTATAGATTCATAAAGAATATAGCAAACATTTTAGCGTTATTCTATCAACTTTTGAATAAAAATTGTAGATGGAATTGAACGAAAAATATCGAATGTTATTTAAAAAATGTAAATCATTATTAATGGACTATGGACTAGGCGTAATTCTGAGTCATAGAAATGATAGAAAGGAAGAATGCCCTATAGCTTTTGCTTCTAGAACATTAACTGAAGCGGAAAAACGGTACTCTCAATTAGAAAGGAAGCGTTGAGCATAACTTATGGCGATGAGAAATCAAGACAATACTTACTGGGACGAAAATTCGTATTAGTCACAGACAACCGACCCTTAATTCATATATTTTCACCTCAGAAACCAATTCCCATATGTGCAGCATCCAGAATTAAAAGATGGTCCTTAAAATTAGCTGCATTTAATTATACTGAGGAGTTTCGAAAAAGTAGTGATAATTCCAATGTTGACGCATTGTCACGTCTTCCTTTAGAATCGAGTGTCAGGGAGTTTCTTGATGAAGACCAGGTACTTCTTCTCAGGAAGTTGAATGAGGTACCGTTCTCTTTTAGGGAGGTGGCATATGAGATGTCCCGAGATAAAATACTGTCTATAGTATTAAGGAATGTTAGAGAAGGCAACTGTGTGGAAATTCACAAGGGTACTGAGGGAAAACCCACTAGCTCCTTATTATAAGATCAATGAGGAATTAAGTTTGGAGTTTGATTGTTTTCAATGGCGTGAAAGAGTGGTAATTCCCCAAAAATTAATATCTTTAATTTTAAATGACTTGCATGAAATACACATGGGGATTGTTAAAATGAAGATGATTGCCAGACGGTATTTTCTGGTGGCCAGGCATAGACAGTAACATCAAAGAGTTAACTAGAGAATGTAGAGTATGCCAAGAATCGGCAAGCATGCCCCCGGCTACCATCTCGGAATGGACTTGGCCCGAAAAACCGTGGCATCGACTTCATCTTGATCTAGCGTGTCCGTTCATGGGAAGAATGTTTTTGGTTCTCGTGGACGCATACTCAAAATGGATAGAAATTTTTATCATCAAAGATATTACCAGAAAAACGATTATAAGTCATCTTAGAGAAATTCTCGCCAGAATTTGATTGCCCTAATATTTTGTTACAGATAACGGAAGACAGTTTGTCTCCGGTGAATTCGAGCAATTTACCAAAATGAATGGTATACGGCACACTAAGACCAGTCCGTATAATCCTAGTACAAATGGTTTAGCTGAGAGATATGTAAGAGAGTTTAAAAACCTTTTGAGAAAGAATAATGGGAAGGATGTTATAGAGACGAAACTACAAAGTTTCCTATTTGCTCATAGAGCATTCCCCCAAACTGTAATAAAGGAATTCCCCGGCGGAACTGCTAATGAAGAGAAGTTTAAGATCAGGATTCTCGAATATAATACCAAGATGAGAAATCCGCGAGAGGTATTTCATGAGGCCGTTAGAAGGCAGGAGCAGTTTACTACAGGTTGCGAGGTTTATTTCCGCAACTATGCAACTGGACCTAAACGGTAAAAAGGTACAATTTTGGAATTATTGAGCTACCGTCACTACCTTATAAGTTGCGAGGGCGTCGTGTATAAGAGGCATATCAATCAATTGCGACCTGTGAGAAAGGAACAAGTGGAGTCAAGAAATATGATACTTCCTCGAACATCAGGAGAGAAGCCTGTAGGTGGAAGTCAGAAATAAAGTGAAGAGGAGGTTCCAGAGGTTACATCAGGAAACAAGGAGGAGACTGCTTCTGTGCACGTACCCTCTTGCACTCCTATACCAGGGCCTGCTGCTGTGCACGTGTCCTCTTGCACTCCTAAACCGGAGGCTGCCGCTGTGCAAGTGCCCGTCCGCAGTCCTAGACCTCAGAGAGCCAGGAAACCCCTAGACCGACTGGTGTATTATTAAGGGGGGAGATGTGTTGTGTATGTAAATAGATGAAGATTATTTGCATTCTTTAAAGTCTCATTATGTAAGAATATATGTGTATATAAATTGGACATTTTTTGTTGGCCAAACGAAAAGAATCTGAGGCTCTTTATTGGACCCGACAAAAACAACAACGGCATTCCAGAGTAAAATAAATCATCAGAGATAGATAAATATTTTTCAAATTAATTAAAATAAATATAATCGCTACTGAGAGAGAGTTGAATTTCAAAAAATAGAAAATTATTATTTTTGAAATATAAATAGCTGAGAGGATTCCAGCAAACCGCATCTAAAATATCAGTTTTTTTTTTTTGCTACATGTTTTAATATTCATATACCTATTTTACATATCTCAGATTGTATTTAAAAATCGTTAACCATTTCTTCTAACTTTTGGCGAAATGGTGTTTTATTAATTTATCATTTGATATTATTAGGGTTCTTTCCTGGTATTCAAAAAGTAAAAATACGTGTCGTTCAGTTATATTTTTCAATTTATCAAACAATTTGGCCGCTGAATCTGTGATTCTGGTAGAGCGCCATCTAGTGAATAAAGTTGTAACTAAAATCAATTTCGAATTTTTCATTGTTTGCCATAAAAAATCCCATTGCATCCTGAACACAATGGTGTTTACCGCATTGCTCTAGCGCAAATATTCGCGGAGTTATTAATTTTTAAAGTTGTGCGGGACTTTTGGATCACCCTGTATATCTATATTAATAAAATGGAAATTTCATAAGTGGTGTTCGCTAAAAACTTTCGTTGCAATGCATCAATTTCAACCAAATTTTCAACATTTATGTAAAACGAGATGGAGCAGGTTTTGCTTAACATCAAAATATATTTCCTAACATTAACATGCGTAACTTCGCTGTTATCGATTAAATACAAAAAAATCAACAGAGTTAATTTTATTTATATATAAATACAAAATTAAATTTCAACAGAGTTAATTTTATTTATATATAAATACAAAATTAAATTTCAACAGAGTTAATTTTTTTACATACTAGCTAATAATTTCAATCCAAAAATATAATATAAAAAGCCAACAATGAAGAGTGAATGTAAGATAAAAAGCCAACAATGAAGAGTAAATGTAATATAAAAAGCCAACAATGAAGAATGAATGTAAGATAAAAAGCCAACAATGAAGAGTGAATGTAATATAAAAAGCCAACAATGAAGAATGAATGTAAGATAAAAAGCCAACAATGAAGAGTGAATGTAAGATAAAAAGCCAACAATGAATAGTAAATGTAATATGAAAAGCCAACAATGAAGAATGAATGTAAGATAAAAAGCCAACAAAGAAGAGTAAATCTACTTATATAATTGCCTTATTCTGTCTGTGTGAAGTTCACAGATAGATTTTGGTCAGAATATAATATAAAAAGCCAACAATGAAGAATGAATGTAAGATAAAATGCCAACAATGAAGAGTGAATGTAATATAAAAAGCCAACAATGAAGAATGAATGTAAGATAAAAAGGCAACAATGAAGAGTGAATGTAAGATAAAAAGCCAACAATGAATAGTAAATGTAATATAAAAAGCCAACAATGAAGAATGAATGTAAGATAAAAAGCCAACAATGAAGAGTAAATCTATATATATATAATTGAATGTCTGTCTGTCTGTCTGTACTCTATAGATTCAAAACCATACATCCAATCGCCGTGAAATTTTGGGATATTATTAGGTATATCACCGGGAAGGTTTTTGAAAAATAATTTCATGAATATCTTGAATATCCTTAGAGTTATTTGCAGATTTGTAGATTTAACTCGCAAGCAGCGCCCCCATTGTGACGATGTTAACAAGTTTTCTTATCACTAAGTTTGTTATCTTAAATATTATTTATCAAAAGTAAGATTATCTCAGGATGACACGGCAATTTATTTGAGACAAGAATAATGATACAATTCCACAAGGCGAATATACTATTCCTTTAACTACCAATTACCGAGGGAACCAATTAATATTGATTTTATTCAACTTATCGAGTATTTTTCAAGGGACCGGGAAAAAAATGTTCACTAGATGAAACTATGATTTTTTAATGTAGAAAATTAGAAAAGACAAAATTCAGGATGACACGGCACACAGGGACCGGGAAAAAGTGTTCACTTTATCGAGAGATTCAAATTTACGAGTTTCAAATTATCAAAATATATCCTTGTTTTTCAATAAGTTTTTAGAGAATTGTTTTAACAAATGTTCGCTAGACAAACCTTTACTCGGGTAAAACCCCGGGCGAAGCCGAGTACGTTTTATAAGTTTATAGAGAATTGTTTTAACAAATGTTCGTTAGACAAACATTCACTCGGGTAAAACCCGGGCGAAGCCGGGCACATCCTCTAGTATATATATGTATATATATATATATTGTATATTTAAAGAAAAGATTTGTTCAGCTGTATTTTGGATTAGTTATAGAATTATTAGCTGTTGCTTGATTTTGGTATCCATGAGTATATTACGATATTGTTCTGCAGTCGTGGTAATAATCTTGAAAGTGAAATAATAAAAATAGTGAATATTAGAGATATATTTATTTGAGCTAAGGGATATGCATAAAAAAAACAATTTGGGTAAAGTACTGCCTGGCTTAAGGCGTAGGAATAAATAAAACAAAATATTATTTACATAATGTACAAAGTTTTGAGCCGACCAACGGGGAAGAGAAAATATCTTTATTTTACGGGGCTGCTAACCAAAATGAATGATTTTTGAGCCCCGATGGACGCATAAAGCGGAATATATACAAAGCATAGTTGGAGGGGCCTGGGGATGGGTGGCCAGGGATCATCGCCAGGTGAGGCCAGGAGAGCCGGGATGTAGAGGAGGACCGGGGGGGGGGGGGGGGGGGGGGGAGCAGGGTGGTGGTCCAGGGAGTTCAGGGGGTGGCAGAGACGGGTTCAATGGAAAACCAACGAGGAACAAAAACAATGAGATTTTATAGAGAAAGCGTGACCTCTGGCGGTCGATTTGAACAGAGTATTTGGATCTATGAAATATATATATATTTTTAAATAAAACAATACCTTAATATAACATTTTAAATAATACCTTTATATAACATTTTAAATAATACCTTTATATAACATTTCTCCCCTGTGAAAAGAATAATATGGGTAGAGAGAAAAGTGAAAAAAATATAGTTAAAAAAAAAAGATAAAATGATTAAAAGAAAATAACATGAGAGGTGATATTCACTTATCATATTGGTTGTAAATATGGTAACCAATAGACAGGAAAATACAAAATTATATAAATGATAAAAATGTGAATAATAACAAAACAATTGGGAGCAAGTGAAAATAAAAATGTGATAATCCATAATCATATTGGTATGTTGTTAACCAATAGATTGGAAATTACAAAGTGTGAATGATGATAAAAATATGGTAAGGAGTAAAAATGTGATAATCCATAATCATATTGGTTTGTTATTAACCAATAGATTGGAAATAGACACAAGAAAAATGCACATATATAATAATAAAAATGAGGAAGGAAAATAAAATGAATGCATATTAAAAAAGTGAGAAATGAAAGGATGATATCCCTTGATCATATTGGCTTGTTGTGAGCCAATAGATTGGGATAAACATGAGATAATGATACACATATATTATTGATGAGGAATCAAAATAAAATGTAGAATTATTAAAAAGCATATGAATGAAAAATATAAATATGAATAGCATTGAAAAAAACATTGGATGATTATAAGAAAAAAAAGGCATTTGTGAAAAACAATAAGTTGAGAAAGAGTTTATGTACAAAAGGCAAATGTGAAAACAAGGAATGAACATAAAGATTAAATGATTATTTGAAAAAAAAAAAATTCAAGGTGAACAAAACAAAAGTTGAAATTTACATATGTTTACTACGGTAAATTTACATATTTGTTAGTCGAAATGAGAAACATATTAAAAGATTATGGCATTTAAAAAGAAATTTAAAAGGGGTAAAAATGCAAATTTTGTAAATAAAAACATATTTTGATACGAGATTAAATAAGAAACATATCAAAAGTTAGGGAATTTTAAACAAGATAGAAATGTGAAGCTATAGGGTATTGTGGTCATTGACGAAAATATATAGTAAAAATATGATTTTTTATTAAAATGTTAAAGATAGTTTAATAAAATATTGAAGATGTGATAAAATAGGTAAATTCATTTGTTGTCCTCTTGGCCGACTGTTTTACATATGGTACTATAAAAACGATAAGGTTCAAATGGTTCAATTGCAAATGTTTTAAATGTAAAATATGGAATATGAGATATATTATGGAAACTAATTAAATAAAGAAAAATAAGGTTTCAAAAGGTGTGGTGTAATTTAAAGGGCAAAAACAGCTATGGTAAAATTGATATATAAAAATAATATGACAAAAAGGATATATCTAAGCAAATATGCGATTGAAAACTATTGTAAATAATGGGTGATAACAAAGTTAAAATGAGGAAAACTACGAAAGATGTGGATACAAAGTACCTTGGGTTGGATGGTTCCGGCTGGAGTTGAATTCTCGGGAGATGGCTGGCGTTGGGCGGAAGATGTGATGGCTGGAGTTGGAAGGGAGAAGGCTGCTTGAAATTGCTGGATATGGTAGGAAATGGGCATGTTTGATTGTAGTGGCCATGTTTGCTTGTTCACTTGAATTTGGCTATTTTTGATTGGGGATGGCTATTGTCGAGGGATATTTTTGATTGTATAGAGTATGATTGATTGAGGTAGGTTATTCTTGGTTGCTTGTGACTATTTTTGATTGTAGTAATTTGCATATTAGAATTTGAAAAAATTGCTTTTGTCATTTTAAAAAAATAAACAGGTAAACATCCTGTCGACTATTCTTGTATATTTAAAGAAAAGATTTGTTCTGCTGTATTTTGGATTAGTTATAGAATTATTAGCTGTTGCTTGATTTTGGTATCCATGAGTATATTACGATATTGTACTGCAGTCGTGGTAATAATCTTGAAAGTGAAATAATAAAAATAGTGAATATTAGAGATATATTTATTTGAGCTAAGGGATATGCATAAAAAAAAAACAATTTGGGTAAAGTACTGCCTGGCTTAAGGCGTAAGATAAATAAAACAAAATATTATTTACATAATGTACAAAGTTTTGAGCCGACCAACAGGGAACAACAATAATGAGATTTTATAGAGAAAGCGTGACCTCTGGCGGTCGATTTGAAAAGAGTATTTGGATCTATGAAATATATATATTTTTTAAATAAAACAATACCTTAATATAACATTTTAAATAATACCTTTATATAACATTTTAAATAATACCTTTATATAATATTTCTCCCCTGTGAAAAGAATTATATGGGTAGAGAGTAAAGTGAAAAAAATATAGTTAAAAAAAAAGATAAAATGATTAAAAGAAAATAACATGAGAGGTGATATTCACTTATCATATTGTTTGTAAATATGGTAACCAATAGACAGGAAAATACAAAATTATATAAATGATAAAAATGTGAATAATAACAAAACAATTGGGAGCAAGTGAAAATAAAAATGTGATAATCCATAATCATATTGGTATGTTGTTAACCAATAGATTGGAAATTACAAAGTGTGAATGATGATAAAAATATGGTAAGGAGTAAAAATGTGATAATCCATAATCATATTGGTTTGTTATTAACCAATAGATTGGAAATAGACACAAGAAAAATGCACATATATAATAATAAAAATGAGGAAGGAAAATAAAATGAAAGGATGATATCCCTTGATCATATTGGCTTGTTGTGAGCCAAGAGATTGGGAAAAACATGAGATAATGATACACATATATTATTGATGAGGAATCAAAATAAAATGCAGAATTATTAAAAAGCATATGAATGAAAAATATAAATATGAATAGCATTGAAAAAAACATTGGATGATTATAAGAAAAAAAAGGCATTTGTGAAAAACAATAAGTTGAGACAGAGTTTATGTACAAAAGGCAAATGTGAAAACAAGGAATGAACATAAAGATTAAATGATTATTTGAAAAAAAAAAAAATTCAAGGTGAACAAAACAAAAGTTGAAATTTACATATGTTTACTACGGTAAATTTACATATTTGTTAGTCGAAATGAGAAACATATTAAAAGATTATGGCATTTAAAAAGAAATTTAAAAGGGGTAAAAATGCAAATTTTGTAAATAAAAACATATTTTGATACGAGATTAAATAAGAAACATATCAAAAGTTAGGGAATTTTAAACAAGATAGAAATGTGAAGCTATAGGGTATTGTGGTCATTGACGAAAATATATAGTAAAAATATGATTTTTTATTAAAATGTTAAAGATAGTTTAATAAAATATTGAAGATGTGATAAAATAGGTAAATTTATTTGTTGTCCTCTTGGCCGACTGTTTTACATATGGTACTATAAAAACGATAAGGTTCAAATGGTTCAATTGCAAATGTTTTAAATGTAAAATATGGAATATGAGATATATTATGGAAACTAATTAAATAAAGAAAAATAAGGTTTCAAAAGGTGTGGTGTAATTTAAAGGGCAAAAACAGCTATGGTAAAATTGATATATAAAAATAATATGACAAAAAGGATATATCTAAGCAAATATGCGATTGAAAACTATTGTAAATAATGGGTGATAACAAAGTTAAAATGAGGAAAACTACGAAAGATGTGGATACAAAGTACCTTGGGTTGGATGATTCCGGCTGGAGTTGAATTCTCGGGAGATGGCTGGCGTTGGGCGGAAGATGTGATGGCTGGAGTTGGAAGGGAGAAGGCTGCTTGAAATTGCTGGATATGGTAGGAAATGGGCATGTTTGATTGTAGTGGCCATGTTTGCTTGTTCACTTGAATTTGGCTATTTTTGATTGGGGATGGCTATTGTCGAGGAATATTTTTGATTGTATAGAGTATGATTGATTGAGGTAGGTTATTCTTGGTTGCTTGTGACTATTTTTGATTGTAGTAATTTGCATATTAGAATTTGAAAAAATTGCCTTTGTCATTTTAAAAAAATAAACAGGTAAACATCCTGTCGACTATTCTTGTATATTTAAAGAAAAGATTTGTTCTGCTGTATTTTGGATTAGTTATAGAATTATTAGCTGTTGCTTGATTTTGGTATCCATGAGTATATTACGATATTGTACTGCAGTCGTGGTAATAATCTTGAAAGTGAAATAATAAAAATAGTGAATATTAGAGATATATTTATTTGAGCTAAGGGATATGCATTAAAAAAAAACAATTTGGGTAAAGTACTGCCTGGCTTAAGGCGTAAGAATAAATAAAACAAAATATTATTTACATAATGTACAAAGTTTTGAGCCGACCAACAGGGAACAACAATAATGAGATTTTATAGAGAAAGCGTGACCTCTGGCGGTCGATTTGAACAAAGTATTTGGATCTATGAAATATATTTTTTAAATAAAACAATACCTTAATATAACATTTTAAATAATACCTTTATATAACATTTTAAATAATACCTTTATATAACATTTTAAATAATACCTTTATATAATATTTTAAATAATACCTTTATATAACATATATATATATATATATCTGGAAGGAAATTTATATTTTATCATCAACCCTTTTGGGCAATTATGGGTCTTATATCAGCTATTCCCAAAATATCGACATCAAGAATGGATCAAGGAAGCAAAAACAAATGAAGAAGATGAAGTATAAGCAGTTAGAGAGGTAACAGTTGTTCCAAAACAGATCAAAGAACCATTTCAAGGGAGGAAAGAAGGCTCAAACGGATATCCAAATACAAAAAGACCTCGTTGAAGAAAATAAACACCATTTGAGTCCAGCCAAGAGATATTTCTCAGAAGTAACCCACCTAGAAACAGACGTCCACCAGCAAGATCCGCGACGGAAAAGGTGGATTTGATAAATCAACACTTACTGTGTAAAATGTACTCTGTTTTCTGATATCTTCCATCATCCACCTTGATGCACCTCATCTTAGCCAATGATAAAAGTCTGGTAATTTGTATTGTAAATAAATATATATTTTTGTGTGATTGGGGTTGCTTAATATTGTACAGATACTACATGATCATGAGAGGTTCAACTGCAAGTTCCTTTATTTTGTAGAAAGAGATCCTTAGGGTCGTCTGCCTGCAGTGGCCCTTGGCTGGTGCCCGACCCGTGGTACTCCATCAAGTTGGGCAACCTCTTGTTCCATACAAAGGTGTTCTATTTCTTCATTGTCTCATTTTTCTCACCATTTATATATCCATTCCCATTTGTGAAAAAAAGTGCTTTAAATATTAAATTAAAATTAACAAATACAAAAAAATATTAAAGAGTGTGTGAATAACATTGAAATATTATTAAGCGGAAATAGGTGTATAAAAAGGAAATCTAGAGAATATGTCTATTATATTTTTATTATTATTTATTAACCAAACAGGCGCGATATTGAAATATTTGCGCCTATTACAGAGGAAAGAAAAAAAACACAAACAAATTGACACTAAGAATCAAATGTTTAAAAATTTACATCTATTAAAATACAGAGTTCATAAAATTTATATAAGAGAGTTAAATCATTCAGATAAGGGAACAATCGATATCTCACTACTGTAAAGTTCGGACAGTCGAAGATAGGGTGAAGCGCAGTTTGTTCAGTTTCTCCGCAGAAAAAAATTGGTGTTTCTGATAGATCTCTTTCATATAATTATTTCTGGAATTTTCCGTGTGATTTGACGAATTGAGTGACTATAAAATTTGGATGGAACTGTGTATAAATTCCATTTGGAAAAATAGTGCGAATTGTATCATTAGTATTATCAATGGATTGATACAAATGATACATAATAATATTTTTTTTTTCGCCAAAAATTGTTGTAAGTATTTCTCTTTTAAAATTTTGTTTGTTTGTTTTTCAGTTCGTATTTTATTGATTTATAGTTGAGATAGTCTTTTGTGAAAGGTGTATGCGAAAGGAGGTCTTAACATCCGTATGATATGGTTCGATATCCATGTACCACTGAGATAAGAATATTATGTTGTAATTATAATGAGGCTTCTGTAAAGAACGTATAGAAATATATGGATACCATATGTTGATAGCATAAGTGGGTTTCGATCGTATAAGTGATTTATAAATTGTACTTCTTTTCTTATGGTCAAACCCCCCAGATTTTTTTGAAAATTGAGAAAAGAATGTTCTTTATTTTGATGCATTGAATTACAATATCCTCTATGGGACTTTAAGTGGATCTTGTTTTTGTATCCTTTGTTTTCCGAGAATGAGACTCCGAGTTTCTTGATTTTATCGGTAATTTTCAGGCTTACCTTTTTGTGTTCTATTGTTAAATGAGGCTGAATATCAAAATATGTTGAAGTTGTTGTTTTTTTCGGTTAATAAAGATAGTTTATAAAATGAAAGAATTTATAAGCACGAATGTTCTTTTATACATTATACAAACTTCTACTGCCCTTACTGCGCTGAAAAAATATATTGGGAGGGCTTGGCTCATCAGTGGTGAACCCTCCTAGCGGTTTCGCCAATTTAATCCACCAGACCGATTTTCAGAGCTCTAATACTGTATTGGACGATTCTGCTTATATACTCAGCACTGAAGGATGGAATCTCAGAAATAGGTTTCAAGAGAACTATGGACATAAGCTTATAGGACAGTAGAATTACATTCAAATATTTGCATCAAGCAATGCTCTTCCGCAAACAATAAAGACAAGGCCAGTTAGGCATAAATTAACACAAAGCAATAGCGCGCCATCTATACATATAAAATGAAAGGATTTAAAAGCACGAATGTTTCTTTTATACATAATACAAACTTCTACTGCCCTTACAGCGATGAAAAAATATATTGGGAAGGCTTGGCTCATCAGTGGTGAACCCTCCCAGCGGTTTCGCCAATTTAATCCACCAGACCGCTTCTCAGAGCTCTAATACTTTATTGGACGATTCTGCTTATATTCGCAGCACTGAAGGATGAATCTCAGAAATGGTTTCCAAGAGAACTATGGACATAAGCTTATAGGACAGTAGAATTACATTCAAATATTTGCATCGAGCAATGCTCTTCCGCAAACAATAAAGACAAGGCCAGTTAGGCATAAATTAACACAAAGCAATAGCGCGCAATAGCAATTGCTTTGTGTTAATTTATGCCTAACTGGCCTTGTCTTTATTGTTTGCGGAAGAGCATTGCTCGATTAAAATATTTGAATGTAATTCTACTGTCCTATAAGCTTATGTCCATAGTTCTCTTGAAAACCATTTCTGAGATTCCATCCTTCAGTGCTGCGTATATAAGCAGAATCGTCCAATACAGTATTAGAGCTCTGAGAAGCAGTCTGGAGGATTAAATTGGCGAAACCGCTGGAAGGGTTCAGCACTGATGAGCCAAGCCCTCCCAATATATTTTTTCATCGCAGTAAGGGCAGTAGAAGTTTGTATTAAGTATAAAAGAAACATTCGTGCTTTTAAATCCTTTCATTTTATATGTATAGATAGCGCGATTGCTTTGTGTTAAAGATAGTTTAGTTTCATCGCACCAAATGTTTATCAAATGAAGAACTGTTTGCATTAAATTTCTCGTTTATTATATTCGTGGCCCAGAGAACGATATTCACATCATCGGCATATGCTACAGGACGAATTTTTGATATTTGAGTGAGGCGGACAAGGAGGCTGTTGAGGATGACGTTCCAAAGTAACGGTGACATTGTTCTTCCTTATGGACATTCCTTGTCTGGGTATTTTTAAACAAGAAATTCAGGGTATTCAAATAAGGCTTTACAGTCTTGAAAGCATGATTATATATATATTTTTTTTTTACCAATTGGAGTGTTCAATTGATCAAGGAATTTAATTATACTTGAATGCCAGGAGTTGTCAAATGCCGCAGTAATATCTACTGAAATTAGAGACTAGTTGGTTTAATTTAAATTCTATGTTGCTTCTGGTTATTTATTAAAGGGTGGAGATCATCGAACCTCCCTTCAAGAAACCGTGTTGATTCGTGTCTAGGTTGGGAAGGAGGCATATAGGGCGATAGGCTTTATAACTTATATTGTTTGGCTTGTTGGGTATGTTGAAAATACGTGCTGTAGAGTTTTTCCAAGGAAGAGGGAAGTGAATCATTTTCATGTATTTGTTAAAGGTCTTTAATAGAAGGAGTATCATTTGATTATATGACCATTTTATCCCCTCCAATTCGATATATGATCTATTCCTGGTGATTTAATTAGGTTTAGCTATGGTATCATTGTATCATGATCAGTTTCTGTAGAATTGTTTTTTTATTTTTGTTCTTGTAATTAGAGATAAAATTTCGTATAATTATTTCTTGCTCTGAATCGGCAACTTGAGTATCATTCGTAAACAAATTATTAAGAATTATTGACATAGCTATTGAAAATATATTTGAATAATCCCTATATACACTGGTCCGAAAAGTAAAGGAACAACACATGTTTAAGAAAAAAAAAGTTATATTAAGGGATATATATCAAGTTTTGGTATATTCAAAAGATTCCATGAATTAAGAGAGTATGTAAAACAGAAAAACATATAAAGTTGTTCCCAATATGCAAAATAACACCGTCTACGTTGACTCCGCCTCCAGCACGTGCCTGAGTCTTTCTCAAAGCGTCCTAATTTTACGCTCCACTAGATTTTTATTGAACTTTTTTGTTTTTTAAGGTTTTCATTGCTTATAGGCAACATTTATCACAAGAAAAAAAATGGCAAGCTATTGGAAGGATGGAAGCAGGCCAATCACAGGCAGAAGTAGCAAGATGGCTTGGAGTGACAAGAAACGTTGTCTCGAAGCTTAAGAAAAAATTTCAAACGACAGCTAATGTTGCCTGAACACCCGGACAAGGACGGCCAAGGGTCACAACCTTAAATCAAGACCGTTATTTGAGTCTCCTTGTGCGTCGCAATAGAACAATGACAGCATCGCAACTACGAAGTGACCTCAATGCAGCTACAGGAGTCTTAGTATCAACTGATACAATACGCAGAAGGCTTTACAAGAAGGGCCTCTATGCTCGACGACCCATAATTTATGTGCCATTGACACCGCCTCAAAAGAGAGCAAGGAAACTTTGGTGCAAACAACATGTCGCCTGGAATCCGGATGAATGGAGGCGTGTAATGTTCACTGATGAGTCCAGATTCTCTCTAAACAGCGATTCTCGTCGTGTCTTTGTCTGGAGAGAGGTAGGAACCAGAAATAATCCCCGTAATATGGTTGAAAGGGATCCCTACAGAAGCCAAGGTTTTATGGTCTGGGCTGGAATCTTCTTGGGCGGTCGCACAGCACTCCATAATTTTCGGCAAGGAACCCTGACTGGACAGAGGTATCGGGACAAAATCTTGGTAGCATATGTGATGCCTCAAGCATTGGAAATGGGAGAAAACTTTCTTCTAATGGATGATAATGCCCGTCCACATAGGGCTGGTGTGGTCAACACTTTTATCCAAAACCATGCAATTGCTCGGATGAATTGGCCAGCTTGATCCCCAGACCTAAATCCCATTGAGCATGTATGGGACAACCTAGGACGGCGGATCTCATCCCTCCAACCCCCTCCTAGAAACACTCATGAGCTAGAAATAACCTTAACATAAGAGTGGGCGTTGATTCCACAGGAGCTGATAAACTCCCTAATTCTTAGTATGGGTCATCGATGTAGAGCCTGTCTATCAGTTAAAGGCGATCACACCCCATATTAACAACAATAACCAAGATATTTATGCACTGACTGCAAGAAGATCATTGCTTGACCGGCTAATTTGCATAAAATACGTGTTAGAATTCTTTGATTTCGGGTATTCAAATCAATAATGGAATAATAAATTTGTGTATAAAATTTCATTGATAAATGTTCAATAAAATTTGATATAAATGAAAAAAATATGTTGTTCCTTTAATTTTGCGGACCAGTGTATATAAAAGTCAGTGTATGTATGCATGTTTGTCGGCTATACACGTCCGCAATAAATAACTAATATGATTGAAATTTTAACAATATAAAGAGTAGAATATGGCAAAACTTAATGTGAAATTTTTAGATCTCTCTATCCCGAATATTCTTCGAGTTATGTGCAAATTTGCGTTGCAAATTTGCCCTTTCGCTCGCCATTAGCGCCTTCTAGCAGTGACGATGAGAGGTAATATCAGCTGACCAAATGTACATGTGAACGTGTTTCAACAGAACATATACAAAAATCTGGAAGAAATATTCGTTGATTTTTTGGCCAATAAAAATTTAAATTGACAGGTTCTGAGCAAAAATAGTTGTTTTTAGTCAGAAAATGATGATGACGGGTGCAGCCAGTTCAATTTTAATATGTGCAGGAACAATATTCTAACAGAAAAACATTCATTCAGGCAGAAGACACAAAGCCAGATCATTTCTCTATAAAAATATCGCTTCTTAGACACAAAATTTGGAGCGGGACGTTTCACAAGAGTGACATCCTGGCGTCAATTTTTAATTGTAATGAATAGTATTTGAATAAAAACAATTAATCGGGTAAAGCCCGGAAGTTGCCTGGGTCATTCGGCTAGTTATCAATAAATTTGTGATAATTTCCCCAAAATTATTTTTGTTAATTTATAAGGTTTACCGAAGAGGGAGTCATTGGTTAGTTGTTCAATGTAGTCTATCCAACTGTTGTATTTTTCTGTTTTCATTTTCTTATATATTTGTGTTTTGCTTCGCAGAAAATGAATTTGCTCACTCGAGGATTTTTTCTGTATTATAGGTTGCGTATGTAATAAGAGTTTAGTTTTAGCATTACAAGTTCGTTGTTTCGCCATTTGACATAAAATGAGGAGTTGGGCATTCGGTTTTATTTGGGAGAGTTTCATACGCAGATTCAATTATTAATTCCGAAATTTGACAGACCAGGCTATCCAGTTCGTTTGCTTGTGTTACTTCTTCAAGCTTAGAAAGTAGATGATAAACTTGTGAAATATTAATTTATTCTGAGAATTTTGTCCATTTTGCTTGGTTTTATTTAAACTTCCACGTAGAATTGACAAAATTCTGTTCGGAGTAGAGATTTGAAACATAACTCCATTTTGATCGGAAATAGTGGAGATTTGGGTCGTTTTCCAATTATGAACCAAGTTCATTGCCTGTGGATTGGTTAGAGTGATCTCAATGGAAATGGAAAAATTTCCAAAGGTAGGGTGGGCATTATTATGAATATAGATATCGTGTTGGAGAAGAATGTTATTCAGTTTTTGACCATTAACATTGTTTTTTATGTCCCACCATACTGGCGAACGAACAGTCATATCAGCGTTTATGATCAAAGGAGAAGAGCTATATATTATAAGAAGATTATTTAAAAACTGTTCATGGTTATCATTGAATAGATTCGGTTCGGTGAACGGGTGGTCTAAACCATTGGTTTTCGACCGCTACGACCTAGGATTGAATCATTGGGTACTTTTTAAAGATTTTATTTAACTTGCTTCCCTGTCTGTCCGTCCGTGTTGTAATCAATTTTTAATATACTTCTAGAGCCCCTAGGAATCTTCAATTTGGTAAACCTTTCAGTACCCGATTACAATGCATGTTGACAAATTTTCAGACTTCTGGGATATATCAGAGTGGCCGGAAATGGACAAATTTCCAAATTGCCTTTCAAATTTTGTAAATTAATTCTAATATATATGGTAATTTGAACCAACAGCTTCATATTGTATATAATATAACAAAATTCTCATGTTGTATAAAAGAAACACATCTATAAATAATTATACGCATTCATGGTAAACGGTTTGCGGATTTCGACAAATTAGAAAGAAGGAATCATATCCTTAACCGCTATAATAATAAAAAGAGTTGCGGCGATATATGATTCCTTCTTTCTAATTATACGCATGTTTGACATGTGTCATTACATCATCATATGCAACGTACTTTGTAAGGACTCAGAATAAATAAATAAAACTCTTTAATAGATTAAGAGTTGAGCTAAAGCAAGAGATTGAGATAGAAGTCCAACGAGGCCTAGAAGATGTCAAGGCGTTGCCAGTGTAAAATGATCTCTTCCGATCCACGCCCTTGTTGTATCCGCTGAAATCAAATACTTCCTCTCGGAAAAGATATATAAAGCTGTCAATTCGCAGAAATAAATAGTCACTTCACCATCAGCGGGAGCCCTCGTCAGTCGTATCCAAGGTCCATCTCATCGACCATGTATAACAGTAAGAACTCTTCTATCTCCATCTTTCGCTGCTTAGCTCGACACCAATCTGTTCACGGAACTTTCCCAGTACAATTGTGTCCCTTCGTTTTTTGTGTGGACATTCCCAAGCTTTTCACTCTGCCTCGACCACGACTGCCTGTACTCTGTGATAATTGTTAAAAGTCTTACAAGGTGCAGAGAGGTACTGGGAAACTCTCCACATTCTGACTGTTCTTCTCGGTTAACAAAGTATAGAGAGAGTCGAAAGGATCTCACACCATAGAACAAGTCGACAGGATTCTACAAGAGTCGACAGGATGACCAAAACTAAAAGACACAGTTGTACTAGGAAAGTTCCGTGAACAGATAGGAGTCGAGCTAAGCATCGAAAGATGGATATAGAAGAGTTCGTACTGTTCTACATGGTCGATGAGATGGACCTTGGACACAACCGACGAGGGCTCCCGCTGATGGTGAAGTGACTATTTATTTCTGCGAATTGACAGCGTTATATATCTTTTCCGAGAGGAAGTATTGGATTTCAGCGGATACAACAAGGGCGTGGATCGGAAGAGATCATTTTTCACTGGCAACGCCTTGACATCTTATAGGCCTCGTTGGACTTCTATCTCAATCTCTTGCTTTAGCTCAACTCTTAATCTACGTATTACAGAATTTTATTTATTTATTCTCAGTCTGTACAAAGTACATTACATATGAAGATGTAATGACACATGTCAATCATGCGTTTAATTATTTAGAGATGTATTTCCTTCATATAACATGAAAATCTTGTTATATTATATACAATATGAAGCTGTAGGTTTAAATTACCATATATACTTACAGAGAAACTAGAAGTATGAAACTTTTAACACTCACTCAGTCACATAAACAATGCAAGTGTGCAAATTTGAGACTTCTGGGTGGTCGGAGTGGCCAGGAATCAACAAATATTTATATTTATTTTTAAGAGTCTTATGTTACTCCCCTTATAAGGAATTGACCAATCCGCCGCGAGCAGGCCTACGTCTATTTAAGGCCTAAATCCCATTGAACCTTTGCTTCAAGTTTTGTTACTCTCTCTCTCTCTCTCTCTTCATGACTATATAAAAACTAACTAGAAAATTAATAAGTAAAAATACATTTTAAAAAAGCTTTCATTTAAATGCACTAAAAAGGAAAAAATAAAATATTTTATCTTCTGCCATTGAGAAATTAGATGTATCTGAGGGAAAATAAAACGGCGAGGGACGATCATCATGAATTTCGAACTTAAAGTGATCTAATATGAAACAACTGATAAGCGATTTTTATAGGTGTTCTCCATATTTTTGCTTCTTCTCTAAATATGATCGTCCCCCGCCGCCTTTATTTTCACTCAGATAGATCTAATTGCTAAATGATAGAAGATGAAATATTTTATTTTTCCTTCTATAGTGCGCTTAAATAAATTTTTTTTTTTTAATGTATTTTTACTTATTAATTATTTCAAATTGAAAAATAAATGCTCGAATGGTCCCCGATTCTTGCAAAATCCCAACCCCACTAGCGAGTGCAAGTAACCAAATGGGGCTCTTGCACATTTGTAAGTGCAAATGTCGAAATGCTATTCATACGTGTAGACATTTGGTGAACCTACAGTAAAAACAGTTGCTAACTACCTGTTAGGTTTTTTTTTAAATTATTATTATTATTGTATTTTATTAATTAATTATAATTTATATTCATAGAATTTTATTGTTACTTATCATCATTTTTTTTGTTGTTGTTTTTTTTTTCTCTTCTGTTTTCTTTCGTGTTATAAATACAACTAAATCGCATTAAATCGTAGTGTAATTCTCTTTTGTTGTGTGAAATAAATCGAATTGAATCGAATTGAGTCAGCTCGTTCTTTCTAGAAGAAACTTCAAAGAAAACGTGCTAACATTTTTTGGTGCCGAAACCCGGGAAAGAAGTAGAAGAAATAGAAAGTTCTTAGAAGCCATAGAAATAAAGAAAGGTAAGGTTTTCAATACTAATCTTTAAAATATGGAAACAGAAATCTTAATTTTTGAATCTCTGATTAAAAGTTTAGAATTGATAAAAGCAAATGTAGAATATAATTTAGAAGGCAATGATAAATACGCACTTATGCAAAAAAAAGAAGACTTGTTAAATTTAAAAGCTAGCTTTGATAATCAATATGTGAAATTAGTAAAAGATGAAGGCATTAATGCAAAAGAAAAATTTAAGGTATCCTTTGAGGCAAAGTCTAAAATCAATTCTTTTTTGATAAAAATAAATAGATCGCTGGGAAATTTAAATAAAAATACATTTTCTGGTGAGACCAATTTAGAACTTCCCAAATTTCAATTGCCTACCATTAGTGGTGATATTTCAGATTGGCTGAGTTTTAAGGAGAATTTTATTAGATCTATTGATCAAAATCCAACACTGGGAAATTTTCAAAAACTTCAATATTTAAATTCTGCACTAAAAGGAAATGCCGCTAGACTTATTAGGGCGTTCAATATTTCTGATGAAAATTATCCTATTGCCTGGCAAACCTTGGTCAATAGATTTGACAAAAAAAAAGTGAATTGGCTTTTAAACAAATTCAATATTTGTATGATCTAAAAAATGTAAAACAAGAATCGACTAAATATTTACTTGATCTCCTGGACACTTGTAACGAAAGCATTCAGAATCTCTCTATCCTCGGATTGGAACGTAATAATTTATCAGATATGATTTTAATTCATATAATTCAATCAAAACTTGATCGTTCAATAAGAAAGGAATGGGATATGAGTTTGCTTGAGAAAGAATATCCTTCGTATGAAAAGATGATTTCTTTCCTGGAAAGATTTGCTGGAAGTCTCGGGAGTTTTCAGAATAAAGAAAATTCAAAACAATTCTACAAAATGAATAAATCCACTCATTCTCATTCAGCAACATTTGCCTCTGGCTCTAGTATAGATAGCAGAGTCAAGTCATGCGTCTTATGTAAAGGTGAGCATTTTTTGTTAAAATGTCCTAAATTTAATGGTATGGTGTTACCTTAAAGATGGACATTTGTAAAAGATAATCGTCTATGTTACAACTGTCTAAGATCTAACCATAGAGTATCGTCATGCGTCTTCACGCAAAATTGCAAATCATGTAATAAGAGACATCATACTCTTTTGTATCAGTTCAAACCGGAAATGTTAAGTCCTGTTGCGGACATATCTCCATTGACCCATGCCAGTGTCTCATGTTTTGCAGACAACAAATGTCATGATCGGATATTACTCTCTACGGCTTTAATAAAGGTCAAATCGGAAAACGGGGTTCTTAAAACATGTAGAGCCCTCATAGATACAGGCTCTCAAAGGTGTCTTATAACAAATAGTTGTCGAAAGAAATTAAATCTTCCTCTTGCTGAATGTAAAACTACAGTTTTTGGTTTGGGAAACAAACTTGTAGAACAATCAATAGGTGAGGTCTCTCTCCAATTTAGCCCACATTTCTCAAACCTAATATTCAACGCCAATCCTATAGTCATTGATAAGATCACATCAGAATTGCCCAATTTCTTTATAGAAAAGGATAATTGGCCTTATTTGAAAAATCTTCTGCTGGCTGACCCCAATTTTGACAAATCTAGCCAGATTGATTTAGTGATAGGAGCCGAGCTTGCTCCATGTTTATTTAACGGGAAGGTTAGATTCCAAAATTTATCTGGACCCACTGCGTGCGGATCCAAATTGGGATGGTTACTTACAGATAAAATATTACTGTCAGGTGAAAATCCAATCAAGATATAACTATGTTCGCGTCGGAGGAACAAGATGATTTTCTAAAAATATTCTGGGAGCTGGAGTCAGTACCCTCTGCCAAATCTTTAACCAGAGAAGAAATTTTGTGTGAAGAAATATATATTAATAACCTCAAAATTCTGGAAGATGGAAGGTACTCTGTTGGGCTGCCATTTAGAACATTGCCAACTCTTGGCGAATCTAGGGTCAATGCTTTGAAACGATTTCTATCACTTGAAAGAAAATTACAAAAATCTCCAAGTATCCTAAAACAATATTGTGATTTCATGGACGAATATCTTTTAATCAATCATATGGAGCTTATTCCCAGTGATAAGTTGGATACACCTTCAGGACAATGTTATTATATACCTCATCATTGTGTTTTTAAGGAGCAAAGCACTACCACTAAATTGAGAGTTGTTTTTGATTCATCTTGCAAAACTAGCAATGGCAAATCTCTAAATGACTTTCTTCATGTATTTATATCTTTCTTCTGATAAGATTTCGAACACGCCCAATAGCTTTTTCAGGAGATATACAGAAAATGTATCGCCAAGTAAGAATCGATTCTAGGGATTGTGAATTCCAGAGAATTTTATGGAGAAAAAACCCATCAGAACCTTTATTGGATTATAGACTGCTGACTGTGACATATGGATTGTCTTGTGCGCCATATCTCGCCATGCGTACCCTACATCAACTTGCAAGGGACAAGGTGTCAACTTTCCCAATGGCCTCAAAAATAGTACAAACCGATTTTTATGTTTATGACTTGCTTTCTGGTGCAGACACAATTGAAGAAGCTACATGTCATATTCGTGAAGTCAATAATCTTCTTTCTTAAGCCAGTTTTTCTCTTAGGAAATGGAGATCAAATGTCCCAAAGGTCCTTTCTGGATTATCAGAACAGGTTGAAGATAGGCATAATCTTTGGGATTTTGAGAGTTATTCATGTTGCAAAATACTTGGTATTTGTTGGAATCCTTCCTTGGACATTTTTCAGATTCTTGTTAATGACATTCCAGAACAAACGAATTCTAAAAGACATTTGTTGTCCCACATCTCCAGAATCTTTGATCCTATAGGCTGGCTGTAACCAGTTATTATTCGTCTTAAAATTTTGCTTCAATCACTTGGAAACAGAAGTTGAATTGGGATGATCCCTTGCCTGATACTTTGTGCTCTCAATGGAAGAAAATCGAAAAGGAATAATTTGTATTAAATAGAATTCAAATTCCTAGATACTTCTCGTGCAGGGGAGCTTTACTTTCTGTTGAACTTCATGGTTTTTGTGACTCTTCAGAAGTTGCATATGCGGCAGTATTTTCTCATTAGTAAGATCTCATTTCAAATCGGGCCAAGTGAAAGTTTCTCTGATTGCTTCCAAGACGAGGGTAGCTCCTCTGAAAATGATTTCCATACCACGGCTGGAGCTGTGCGCTGCTCTTCTTCTCGCAACTTTATATGATACTATTCGCAATTCTTTATGCTTACAAATTTATAGAGTATTTTTATGGACTGATTCCGAAATTGTTCTCAGCTGGATTAAATCTGAATCTAGGCATTGGAAACCATTTGTCGGAAATTGGATTGCTGAAGTTCAAAGATTGACATTCTTCCTGGCATTATGTCATTTCGAAAGATAATCCTGCAGACTGCGCTTCCAGAGGTATAACTGCTTCAGAGCTGGTGGATCATTCTCTTTGGTGGCGAGGACCAACTTGGCTCTCGGATGTGAACTTTGAAGATACAATTCAAACTCAATATGATTTTCCGAAAGAAATTTCAGGTGAAAGACGAAAAACTTTCTCTGTTTTTCATTCCACTAATCTTCTTTTCCCAGACTTCATTTTCAAATACTCAAATATCAACGAACTTGTTAGAATTACAGCATGGATTTATAGATTTGTATTCAATGTCCAATGTTCTTTCAATGAAAGAAAGAAAGGACCTCTATCTTCAAGCGAATTAACAAGTTCAATTCACAATATCATTCGTTTCATTCAAAGTTCTGAATTTCAATCAGAAATTACCTGTTGCAAACAAAAGAAATCTTTACCAACTATAACTCAAGGCTTTTATCTTTGAATCCTTTCATTGATGATATGGACTATTACGGGTTGGAGGAAGATTACGTCATTCAAATCTGCAATTTGATGAAAAGCATCCAATAATATTGCCAAGAGATCATTTTATCACGAAATTAATAGTGCGACAGTGTCATCTGAATCATTTACATTCTGGTCTTCAACTGACCATGTCAGCACTACGATTACGATATTGGATTCCTGCAGGCAGAAGTTTGGTCAAGAAAATAATCCACCAATGCCTGGTGTGTTTCAGGGCTAAACGCCAAGTTACCAAGCAAATCATGGGAGATCTGCCTATGCACCGAATTGTGAAATCAAATCCGTTCACTAAAACTGGAATCGACTTTGCAGGACCGTTTTTGATGAAACCAAACATCAAAAGGTTCAAAGCAAAATTAAAATCATATGTTGCTTTATTTGTATGTTTCTGCACAAAAGCAATTTTCATATAGAAATTGTATCAGACCTATCTTCAGCGGCTTTCCTCGCAGCTCTCAATCGGTTTATTTCTCGTCGAGGAAAACCTTCTGATATATTTAGTGATAACGGGACCAACTTTAGGGGAGCTAACAACATTCTTCGAGAGCAGTTTGATATATTGGAAGCTTCAACAATTCAAAAATTCATATCTAATGAACGAATCAACTGGCATTTTATACCTCCTTCCGCCCCAAACTTCGGAGGTATCTGGGAGGCTGGAATAAAATCTTTCAATTTTCATCTTCTCAGATGCTTAAAGTCTCAGAAACTCACATTTGAAGAGCTGACAACTCAAATAGAAGCTTGTTTAAATTCGCGACCTATTTGTCCTCTAAGTTCAGATTCAGACGATTTTAATCCTCTTACACCAGAACACTTCTTAATCGGGAGACCCCTCCAGAATCTAATGATGATGATGATGTTCCAATAAACTACCTCGATCGCTGGAGCCTAAATAAAAAAATTAAAAATGTATTTTGGAAACGTTGGAATCAAGAATACCTCAACAATTTGCAACAACGCCTAAAATGGCAAAAATCCTCACCCAACATTAAGGAAGGTGACCTCATCTTGCTCAAGGATGCCATATCACCACCAGCAATATATTGGAGCCTTGGTCGCATCACCAAAGTCTTTCCGAGAGAGGACGGAAAAGTTCGAGTCGTCGAGGTGAAGACCAAGCACCAAGAATGCCTTACTAGAACTGTCTCTAAAATAATACCATTACCATTTGCTGAAGACTAAGTTAGTCCACCGGGGTGGAGTATGTTATTTTTTTTTAACTATTATTATTATTAACACAAAGCAATAACGCGCCATCTATACATATAAAATAAAAGGAATTAAAAGCGCGAATGTTTCTTTTATACACAAAACGAACTTCTACTGTCCTTACTGCGATGAAAAAATATATTGGGAGGGCTTGGCTCATCAGTGGTGAACCCTCCCAGCGGTTTCGCCAATTTAATCCACCAGACCGCTTCTCAGAGCTCTAATATTGTATTGGATCATTCTGCTTTTATATGCTACACTGTAGGATGGAATCTTAGAAATGGTTTTCAAGTAAACTATGGACATAAGCTTATAGGACAGTAGAATTATATTCAAATATTTGCTTCGAGCAATGCTCTTCAGCAAACTATAAAGACAAGGCCATTAGGAATAAATTAACACAAAGCAATAACGCGCCATCTATACATATAAAATAAAAGGAATTAAAAGCGCGAATGTTTCTTTTATACATAAAACGAACTTCTACTGTCCTTACTGCGATGAAAAAATATATTGGGAGGGCTTGGCTCATCAGTGGTGAACCCTCCCAGCGGTTTCGCCAATTTAATCCACCAGACCGCTTCTCAGAGCTCTAATATTGTATTGGATCATTCTGCTTTTATATGCTACACTGAAGGATGGAATCTTAGAAATGGTTTTCAAGTAAACTATGGACATAAGCTTTCATCGCAGTAAGGACAGTAGAAGTTCGTTTTATGTATAAAAGAAACATTCGCGCTTTTAATTCCTTTTATTTTATATTATTATTATTGTATTTTATTAATTAATTATAATTCATATTCATAGAATTTTATTGTTACTTATCATCATTTTTTTGTTGTTGTTTTTTTTTTTCTCTTCTGTTTTCTTTTGTGTTATAAATACAACTAAATCGCATTAAATCGTAGTGTAATTCTCTTTTGTTATGTGAAATAAATCGAATTGAATCGAATTGAGTCAGCTCGTTCTTTCTAGAAGAAACTTCAAAGAAAACGTGCTAAAACTACCCACAATGATTATAATGGCCTGTACCACGTGTACTAGGGATATAAAAAGGATTCGGGTGAATTTAGATAGAGCAGAGAATAATTGGGTTTTCTGGTCCATTGATTTTCAAATTTTCCTGATAAGTCTTTTGTAAATTCCTGTAAAAGGGAAACCTTTATTTGTGAGTTCAAGACAATGATGGAATTATAGATAAATTTGGATGGGTGATGTGATGGGACAGGGCTTGGAGAAAATATACTGGAGGACAGCGAGAATATCATCGAAAATATTTGCGCTAGAGCAATGCGGTAAACACCATTGTGTTCAGGATGCAATGGGATTTTTTATGGCAAATAATGAAAAATTCGAAATTGATTTTAGTTACAACTTTATTCGCTAGAGATGGCGCCCTACCAGAATCAACGATTCAGCGGCCAAATTGTTTGATAAATTGAAAAATATAACTGAAGGACACGTATTTTTACTTTTTGAATACCAGGAAAGAACCCTAATAATATCAAATGATAAATTAATAAAACACCATTTCGCCAAAAGTTAGAAGAAATGGTTAACGATTTTTTAATACAATCTGAGATATGTAAAATAGGTATATGCAAATTAAAACATGTAGCAAAAAAAACCTGATATTTTAGATGCGGTTTGCTGGAATCCTCTCAGATATTTATATTTCGAAAATAATATTTTTCTATTTTTTTAAATTCAACTCTCTCTCAGTATCGATTATATTTATTTTAATTAATTTGAAAAATATTTATCTATCTCTGATGATTTATTTTACTCTGGAATGCCGTTTTTGTTTTTGTCGTGTCCAATAAAGAGCCTCAGATTCTTTTCGTTTGGCCAACAAAAAATGTCCAATTTATATACACATATATTCTTAAATAATGAGACTTTAAAAATTGCAAATAATCTTCATCTATTTACATACACAACACATCTCCCCCCTTAATAATACTCCAGCCGGTCTAGGGGTTTCCTGGCTCTCTGAGGTCTAGAACTGCGGACGGGCACTTGCACAGGGGCAGCCTCCGGTTTAGGAGTGCAAGAGGGCACGTGCACAGCAACAGGCCCTGGTATAGGAGTGCAAGAGGGTACGTGCACAGAAGCAGTCTCCTCCTTGTTTCCTGATGTAACCTCTGGAACCTCCTCTTCACTTTATTTCTGACTTCCACCTACAGGCTTCTCTCCTGATGTTCGAGGAAGTATCATATTTCTTGACTCCACTTGTTCCTTTCTCACAGGTCGCAATTGATTGATATGCCTCTTATACACGACGCCCTCGCAACTTATAAGGTAGTGACGGTAGCTCAATAATTCCAAAATTGTACCTTTTTACCGTTTAGGTCCAGTTGCATAGTTGCGGAAATAAACCTCGCAACCTGTAGTAAACTGCTCCTGACTTCTTACGGCCTCATGAAATACCTCTCGCGGATTTCCCATCTTGGTATTAAATTCGAGAATCTTGATCTTAAACTTCTCTTCATTAGCAGTTCCGCCGGGAAATTCCTTTATTACAGTTTGGGGGAATGCTCTATGAGCAAATAGGAAACTTTGTAGATTCGTCTCTAAATCATCTTTCCCATTATTCTTTCTCAAAAGGTTTTTAAACTCTCTTACATATCTCTCAGCTGAACCATTTGTACTAGGATTATACGGACTGGTCTTAGTGTGCCGTATGCCATTCATTTTGGTAAATTGCTCGAATTCACCGGAGACAAACTGTCTTCCGTTATCTGTAACAAAAAATTAGGGCAATCCAATTCTGGCGAGAATTTCTCTAAGATGACTTATAATCGTTTTTCTGGTAATATCTTTGATGATAAAAATTTCTATCCACTTTGAGTATGCGTCCACGAGAACCAAAAACATTCTTCCCATGAATGGACCCGCTAGATCGAGATGAAATCGATGCCACGGTTTTTCGGGCCAAGTCCATTCCGAGATGGTAGCCGGGGGCATGCTTGCCTATTCTTGGCATACTCTACATTCTCTAGTTAACTCCTCGATGTTACTGTCTATGCCTGGCCACCAGAAAATACCGTCTGGCAATCATCTTCATTTTAACAATCCCCATGTGTATTTCATGAAGTCATTTAAAATTAAAGATCTTAATTTTTGGGGAATTACCACTCTTTCACGCCATTGAAGACAACCAAACTCCAAACTTAATTCCTCATTGATCTTATAATGAGGAGCTAGTGGGTTTTCTCTCGGTACCCTTGTGAATTTCCACACACACAATTGCTTTCTCTAACATTCCTTAATATTATAGACAGTATTTTATCTTGGGGCGTCTCATTAGCCACCTCCATAAAAGAGAACGGTACCTCATTCGACTTCCTAAGAAGAAGTACCTGGTCTTCATCAAGAGACTCCCTGACACTCGATTCTAAAGGAAGACGTGACAATGCGTCAACATTGGAATTATCACTAGTTTTTCGAAATTCCACAGTATAATTAAATGCAGCTATTTTAAGGACCATATTTTAATTCTGGATGATGCACATATGGGAATTGGTTTATGAGGTGAAAATATATGAATAAAGGGTCGGTTGTCTGTGACCAATACAAATTTTCGTCCCAGTAAGTATTGTCTGAATTTCTCAACGCCAAAGGTTATGCTCAACGCTTTCTTTTCTAGTTGAGAGAAACGTTTTTCCGCTTCAGTTAATGTTCTAGAAGCAAAATCTATAGGGCATTCTTCCTTTCTATCATTCCTATGACTCAGAATTACGCCAAGTCCATAGTCTATTAATAATGATTTACATTTTTTAAATAACATTCGATATTTTTTCGTCCAATTCCATCTACAATTTTTATTCAAAAGTTGATAGAATAGCGCTAAAATGATTGCTATATTCTTTATTAATCTATAATAATAAATTAAGAGTCCTATGAAAGATCACAATTGCGAAACATTATTTAGGTTCAGGCGCCTCTATTACTGCTTTAATTTTATTTTCTAAGGAAGGCAGCCCATATTTATCCATTTTAAACCCTAAATATTCCACCGATTTCTTTTTAAATTTACATTTATATCTGTTTAACTTTAAACCTTTTTCTAGCACACACACAATCATCTAAACACTATCCAACTTTTGTTCATGATCTTCAAAGTCTTTTCCTGCAACCAAAATATCATCTATGTAGCAGGCCACACCTGGCAAATCAGAAAATAGGCCTTCCATAATCCTCTGAAATATATTTGGTGCTACCGCTACGTCATATGGTAGTCTTTTATAAGAAAACAACCTCTTTGTTGTGTTTATTTCAACAAGAGCTTTGGCTTCTTCCGCTAACATTACTTGTAGGTAAGCCTGTGATAGGTCTAGAGTCGAAAATACGGTACTTCTAGATAATTTTAAAAAGAACTCATCGATCGATGGAAGGGGATACCTATCTAATTCTATTGCTTTATTAGCTGTACATCTAAAGTCACCACATATCCTTACACTACCATCCTTTTTTAATACTGGTACTATTGGAGCGATCCAATATGCATGAACTATAGGTTATAAAATGCAAGAATTCACTAAACGATCAATTTCATTCTCTACTTTGTTTTTTAGAGAGAAAGGTAAACTTCTGGCCTTACAAAACACAGGAGTCGCATCCTTTTTTAAATTAAAATTTATTTTAACATCCTTTATACAGACCAAATCTTTGTTAAACAAATCTATAATATATAATACACTTCGTTCTCTTTTTATGCGGTTTTTTTTTATGCGGTTTTGGAGTTATGCGGTGCAAGAAATAAAAATTTATTCGAATATCGAAAATATTTTGGTGATTTACTTTTTATAGTAAATTATCAGTGAACACATATTTATCACTGATGATACTCTGTGCAGTTGCCTTTTGACTGTTTGTAATATCTACCACATGTAAACATATGTCTTATAATTAATATGCTATATCTGATGTTGGCCTAAAAGAAATAAAGTATTTCTTTTTAAACTTCCAAGTACTTCTTGCTTATTAACGTCAACAAATACAAGGACGTTACACTACCGAAAACCGGAAGATAAATTTACTCAAGTGAATTGTAAGTTTTTTTGAATAATTTTAGTGCGTAATTGTACATTAAGTTTTTTCTATAATTTTTAGTCCTCTTAAAGAAAATGTGTGACAATAATAAAAAACAAAAAAGAAGTGCAATTTCGCTAGAAACCAAAATTATAATTCTCGATTGCTTGGCGAAAGGAGAAAGATCAACAGCAATAGGTAAACGTTATAATTTAGGCGAATCTACTATAAGAGCAATAAAAAAAAATGAAGCGGCAATAAGAAGATCAGTCAGATCTGGTACAAATTTGAGTTCTAAAATTTCATCATATTCAAGAGGCACTTTAATAGAAAAAACAGAAAAGGCTCTCGTAATTTGGATTGAAGATTTAACTCAAAAAAGAATTCCGTTAGATGGACATTTAATCGAGATGAAAGCCCTTAAATTTTACAAGGAGTTAAAAGAATCAGAGCCATCTACATCTTCACGTGAAAGTAATCCACAATTCTCTGCCAGCACAGGGTGGTTAACTGGTTTTATAAAAAGACATTCTTTTCATAATCTAAAAATAAAAGGTGAGGTGGCTTCTGCAGATGAAGAAGCTGCTAGAAAATATCCTGAAAAGTTGGCTAAAATTATTAAAGATGGAGGATATTGTGCCCATCAAATCTTCAATGCTGATGAAACAGGATTGTTTTGGAAAAAAATGCCAACCCGTACTTACATTGCAAAGTCCGAAAAAAATGCCAGTGGTTTTAAAGCTGCTAAAGATCGAGTTACTTTATTGCTGTGCAGCAATGCATCTGGCGATCGAATGTTAAAACCGCTGCTTGTAAATCGATCTTTAAAACCACGTGCATTAAAAGGAAAAGACTTAAATACACTGCCCGTACATTGGATGGCAAACAAGAAGGCCTGGGTAACAACGGCTATTTTCACTGAATGGTTCAATAAATGCTTCGTACCCGAAGTAGAAAATTATATGAAAGAGATGGGTCTCGAATTTAAGATCTTATTAATTCTTGACAATGCACCAGGTCATCCAAACTTAGAACATCCAAATATAAAGGTAGTTTTTTTCCCTCCAAACACAACGAGCCTAATTCAACCATTAGATCAGGGAATTATTTCAACATTTAAAAAATATTATGTAAAATTCACTTTCCAATTCATTTTCGATAAACTGGAATCCGATACAATAACAGTTACTGAAGTTTGGAAACAATTTAATATCTTGAACTGTGTAGATCATGTTGCGTTAGCAATTGCCGAGATAAAATCACAAACTTTAAATGCATGTTGGAAAGCTGCTTGGCCTGAATGCGTATCAAAGAAAAATGAATCAAATAGAACAACAATAGTAACATCAGATATTATTTCAATTGCTAAGGAAATAGGTGGGGAAGGTTTTGATGATTTTGGCGAGCATGATATAGAAGAATTGCTTGTGGACGAAGCCCTAAATGATGATGATATTTTGGAAAGTATGGTAGATACTACTAAAGATTTCGAAACAGTAGATAGCGAACTGGAAGATGTTACTCCACTGGACGAAAAATTACTTCGGGAAGGCCTTCAACTTTCCGGTAAATTGGAAAATTTCTTTATTCAAAATGATAATGATGTAGAACGCGCCTTAAAATTCCAACGTGATCTGAAATTTTGTATGTCTGGCTACAGAGAACTCTACAAAGAACTAGTCAAGCCATCACAGCGTTTGATTACTGACTACCTTGTCAAAGAAAAAAAATCACTGAAGTTCCTAAAGAAGCATTACCATGTAGATCTGATGACGTAATTTTATCTTCAAGTGATGAAAGTGATCTTGCACCAATCCTCAAACGGGTTCGCACATTATCAGACAGCGAATAATGATGAAAACATTCTTAATATGATTTTAAATAAAGTTTTGTTTATGTTTTTTTTTTACATATTAAGTTTTGTTTTTGTTATTAACACACATATGTGCCATTTATTAAAATATGATGAGAAAAAAATTAAATCTTATTATTTATACATCTTTTTTTATGCGATTTCTAGTGCATTTTAAAACATTATTTAGGTTTTATGCGATTTTTTTAATAAATGGAACGTATCCATCATTTTACATATAAATGTATGTCTTTTTTTGTGCGATTTTTTTTATGCGGATTCCCCTGGAACGCATCTACCGCATAAAAAAAGAACCAAGTGTATATAATAATCTATAATATAATATATTTCTATTATATTCAATTTTTAAAATTTTAATGCTAAACAATATTGAATAATCAAGTTTCAACTGTTTAAGCCATTTTCTTCCTAATAAAATTACCTGCATTTTTTCATTTACAACAATTAATCGTAAATAATGGTTGGCTTCTTTTACAAAAACATTTCTTTGATCTATAATCTCTATTGATTTACCACAAAGGATTTTAATCTTAAATTTGTTGGAAATAATATTTTACCTTGCCAATAATTCTTATAAATATCTTTAGGTATTAACGTAACTGGACTTCCTGTATCTATTGTAAAGCACAAAGAATAATCATCTACTGTTAAATTTATTGTGGCATCAGTTTCGCCCTGTACAGAATATATAGAGTCCTCTTGTACAAATTTACATCCCCACATTCTTTTACTAGCTTTTCAGACCCTACTTAAATGACCCAGTTTATTACATTTTAAAACAAGTCTTTGTTCTATGAGGTAAAACAGATGCCACGTGTGAATGTCTTTCACCACATCTATAACACACTATTTTGCCTTTGCCACTTTGCCTGAAAGGCCTATACTGCGCCGTACTATTATTGTACTCACCCTTTTTATCCTTTCAATTCACAGGGGATATCTTGGCCACTAATTTATCTTGTAATTCTCTTGTATTTATCTCCGCCAATTCGAACGAGATCGCAACTGCAAAAACTTTATCCAGGGTGACATCGTCGTCCTCTTGTAGTAGCTTCTTTTGCAGGATTTCCGACTTGATTCCAGCCACAAAACGGTCTCGCATCATGGTTCCCAACATATCGACGAAATTACAATTTATTGCCAAATGTTTCAATTCTCTACGATATTCCGAAATTGATTCTCCTTCCTGTTGAATTATCTTTAAAAATCTGCATCGCTGTGGTATCACTTTCTTCTTTGGATCCAAATGCAGCTTAATTCTTTGAATGATAGTATCATAGGGTTGATCTTTCATTAGACCAGGAAGAAAATGTCTCGTTTCCCTGCTTCAAAGTTTTAGAATCTGGTAGCGAGGTAAAAATCAGCACTTTAATCTCTTCCTTCAGATGCCAAAAAGAAAGCCTCAAATTTTTGTACAAAAAGATCGAAGTGTCCTCCACTGGGCTATATCATCTAAAAGGTACTATTAACTTTGAACTTGTCATGCTGATCTTTTCTACTCCTTTGTTTTCTTGATTCAAATAGTTTAAAAGATGTAATCTTAACCCATTTTCTTATTTTTCCTCTCCATAATCCGAGAGTCAGATTTGTTTAAAAGTTGTAGTTGTTATACTTGCATAGACGCCGTTTTCCTCAGCTTTTTACTGGCTCTGTAGATCGCGCATCCTCGTCGCCACTTTTGTTGTGTCGTAATTAGACGTACAAGAGCTCAAACTTGACCATGGCCAACAACAAATGTCCAATTTATATATACATATATTTCTACATAATTAGGCTTCAAATAATACAAATAATATTCATCTATTTACATAAACAACGGTTAATATATAGCGAGAAGAGTAGAGGACTGAGCACAGATCCCTGAGGTACACCAGCCCATGTTCTTCGGTCCTTGGAAAATGTTCCATTGACCCGAACCTTTATGCTTCTTCCCCTTAAGAAGTCTGCAATCCAGATTAAGGTATTTCCTCTTACTCCGATGTTGTGCAGCCTTTCAAATAATTTCTACACTCGATCAAAAGCTGTGGTCATATCCAGAAATACGGCCGTTGTCTTCTTTGGCGGTTTTTCCTAGAAATCTATTATTGATTGACAGAAGTAGAACAGTTTATCAGTTGTACAGTGTCTGGATCTTTAGGCAGTTTGGTAGAAGTTTATTTTATTATTGTTAGTGAGCCAGACTATGAGCCTAGAGTAGATAATTCATTCTGTTATTTCACAAAGTATGCTGGTAAGAGCAATTGGCCGATAGTTCTTGCATTCCTTGGCATCTTTGTTTGGTTTCAGTATTGGCACTATAATTGATATCTTCCAATTCTTTGGTAGTTTACGAGTTTGTCATGAAATGTTCAGTATTCGTAGGAGTTGATTTTTAGCTTCGTCTCCAAAGTGTTTAATCATTTGACCAAAGATTAGAGCATCTCCAGGTGACATCTTGGATTTAACTTTCCTATTGATGAATTTAGCTCATTCAGTGTGAAGTATCTCGAGTAAATATCTTGTTGATGGTAATTTCTTGCTTGTTTAACTAAATTGTTTATATTATTTTTTAGAGTCCTGCCCTCATTTTTATAGCTGAGTCTGGAAGTGCTTGAAAGATATTCAGCAATAATGTCAGCCATCTGTTTGTTCGTTCTCGCTGTTCATATCGGTTAGAGTATTGGGGGATTAGTGTTGGTTTTGATTGTTTTATAACACTAATTATATTCCAGTGATGGCTTTCCTTTTTTGGATCCATTTTTTTCGCAGAATTCTGCCCATTTTTCTTGTTTGAATATCCAAATTTCTTGTTCTATTTTGTGACTAATTTCAATGAGTTCCTTTATGATTTCTACTGTTTTATTTGTTTTAAGAAGTTCATTTTTATTGTCTCTCTCTGCAATCATTGCCTCGATATTGTGGTCCTTCCAGTAAAGTATTCACAGGTCTTTACGTCTACCTTTAGGTATCGATACTTTTGCAGCTTTGGATATGTTCAAAGAGAATTTTTCCAATTTTTTGTCAATCGTTCTGTGATTTAATTCTTCGTTGCACAGTTCTTCAAGCTTTTCTGTAATTCTTTTCCCAGTGTTCTTCTATTCTGTTGGAAATTCTCAATTTTGAATTTTAGGGTTGTTAAAATTGGTCTGTGTTCACTGATTGCACTTTTCAGAATTTTCCATTTTGTTGTGGGTGCGATGTTGTAATTTATCGCTGTGATGTCTATTGCGGATTCTGTGCCTGTGGACTTGGATAGATATGTATTCTTTTCGTTATTTAACGGTGTAAGGTCGAGGTCGGTTAGCATGTCCTCAACCTGCTGACCTTTGTTATCCTGGACAGGTGATCCCCAAGTTGGTATTTCGGCGTTAAAATTACCAAGTATGATTGCGATATCCGAAGACGCTCCACTTAATGTCTCTATAAGGCCTGTATTGATGCTAATATTATCGTGGTGATAAACATTTATGATTGTAATTGTTTTACCTGTAAGATAGATTTCTATTGCCTGAGCTTCTGTCGTGCCTTCTCTAGGCTTACTCTGATTATAGGCGATTTCCTTAAATTTGATTTCTAGAGTTTTAATCAAAACGGCAAGTCCTCCTGCGAATTTTCCCGGTCTGTCCATTCGTAGTGTTGTATAATCTTTGATATTGAATCTCAGATTCTGATTCAATTTTGTCTCCTGAGAACAATTAATATGTACACCGTTGTCACAGAGAAGACAAGTCAGCTCTTTATTTTCCTCTGGGTACCATTTATATTGAGTTGTAGTAGATTGAATTGTGTCCTCGTAGTAAATTACTCATCATGAGCTCGAGCTGCAGCTCCTGACGCGGCGGTTACCCCGGACGCGGTAGCATTACTGGAGATATCAATTTTGTTCTTCATTTGAAAATGGGTGCCGTTGCAACGTTAGTCATCTTGGAAACGAACCATAATTTGGTCAAATATTCCAAGGGTCCAGGGGGGACCGCAAGGAGGTGTGGTCGAACTTCTCCCCTTCCACTTGGAATGCCGTCATTACAGGATAAAGCACTCTTGGTGAATTTTTTAAATTGTGATTCAGAATCTGCCACTGAAGCTTTACGAGCGTTTCGTTCCTTTAAAGATATTCGAAGCGGTAATGGACCAATGAGTTGCTACTCTCTAAAGCGATTGATTAAAAGTTTTGAGGAAACTGGATCTCTGGAAGCAAAACCTCGGAGTGGAAGACCATCGACATGCAAGTCAGTGGCTGTTACGGTTTTGCAGAATGTTGGAAGCTATTGAAACGTTATCCACGTATGGAGAAGTAAGTGCTAGACAAGTTTCTCAAAAAACGGGGATTTCGTATGGAACAGTTTGGAGAGAACACACAATCAGAATTTTTCTATAAGAATACCCAAACAAAATTCAAAGTTTTTCACGAGTTGAAAGTCAGCGATTTTGAGAAGCGTCAAGAATTCGCTGCATGGGTTTTCCGGCAAATTGATATTTATGAAAACTGTCTGTCAAATGTTCTAAGAACAGATGATGCTCACTTTCATCTAAAGGGAGAATTTAACATTCAAAACTGACTCATTTTGGCAACAGAAACCCCTAGGATTTTTACAGAAATACCACTTCATCAGCACAGAGTTACTGTTTTGTGTGGGTTCACTTCTTCTATTATTGGGCCTTTTTTTTTAATAAATGGAAGAACTTTTAAAACCGTTTTTGTAACTGGTGAACGTTATGTTCAACTTTTGAGAGAAAAGGTTATTCCCATATTGCAGGACAGACAAGCACTAAGCGAAATAACATTCATGCAAGATGGAGGACCTCCTCATATCTCCCGCGGTGCCAAACAATTGCTGAAGGATACGTTCGTGAAATTCGTTGATAAGTCGCCACTTTATATACCAGTGGCCTCCAATATCACCAGACTTGACGCCTTACAATTTCGGTTATGGGGGTACATTAAGTCGCGTTTTTATCGATGCCGGCCTACCACATTGGCCATGTTGAAGGCTTCTATCAGATGGCACGTTTTATAAATTTCAACTATTTAATTGTGACCATTCTGTCATCTATCGTCTACAGGCGGTGTTTGAGAATGAAGGGCGCCACATTGAGCAAGGATTGTGACCTAATACAAGAGAGAAGGCAGTTACCTCATGTGTTATATTTTGCAGCTCTTTGTTTTGGGTTATGGGAATAATAAATGCTGTCCTCACATCTTGACTCTTTTTTTTCTGTAAACAGTAATTTTTTTGTTTGACATTTGCCCACATTTTATATTATGTCGTGCAGGCCAAAGTGTTATAACTTCTCGAATAACACTGGTATACACAATTTTACCCCTTATGTTTAGTTTTATCGCTTTTCGCTCATTAGAAGAAATAGCATAAGGAATAATCTCTCTATCCCCCCCAACTTTAGATATTTTGCGCAAAAAATAATACAAAATGATTTTACTATCACATTTTCAAAATTATGTACAGTATAATAAACAATGATAACATTTGACAAACCCATAGGATATTTGGAATAAAGTATGACAAATATATTTTGTCACTCCCCTCTATATTTCATTTTTGGATCATGACAAATATCCAGTTAAATAGTCAAGTGTCGACAATTAGTCAAGAAACTATACATTCCTTATAGCACGAAATCCTATTAGTAGTGCCATCATAATTTTTGGTACTATATTAACATTTCAAAAATCGTGTATTGATATCAGTAGTTATTTTCAAACATTCAATTTATTTCACAAAACTCCATCTAAAATATAAATATTTTTAGCTACATGTTTTAATTTGCATATACCTATTTTACATATCTCAGATTGTATTTAAAAATCGTCAACCAATTCTTCTAACTTTTGGCGAAATGGTGTTTTATTAATTTATCATTTGATATTATTAGGGTTCTTTCCTGGTATTCAAAAGGGAAAATACGTGTCGTTCAGTTATATTTTTCAATTTATCAAACAATTTGGCCGCTGAATCTCTGATTCTGGTAGAGCGCCATCTAGCGAATAAAGTTGTAACTAAAATCAATTTCGAATTTTTCATTATTTGCCATAAAAATCCCATTGTATCCTGAACACAATGCTGTTTACCGCATTGCTCTAGCGCAAATATTCGCGGAGTTATTAATTTTTAAAGTTGTGCGGGACTTTTGGATCACCCTGTATATTGTCTAAGTTTATTTGTAGCTGTGGTGCTTTTTCTCATATTTTTCATATATAATTGAATAGAGCTGGATCTAAGGGTTCTATATACTTGAGTCATGAAAAATTAATTGTTTAGAAAGGTTGTTGAAGGTTTCCACGTAATCCCACATAAGTGTTTTATTTATGACCAGAATTAAAACGGTAGCATTTTTGACATTGTCTTACCAGGACTCGATCCCGGATTCCACAGAATTGAATCCGTATGTAAAGTATATAGCCATTTGGTAAGTTTAAAAAAATTATGTATACACTTGGAGCATCTCGGAGGACTATGTACCGATCAGAATAGTTTGTTTTGGTTTCAAATAAGACGTTAATTCCTTTCTGTTTACCCTTTAGTGATTCGCTTATTGAACATATGGTTTACACAAATTCTGAAGTTTATGGAGTCATTTTGTCGACGATTTTATAACTATCGTCGGATCCAGTTTTTCAGCTTCGTATATTTTACTGATTGAGTATTCTCCGCTAGGCGACCAAACTAAACGCACGTGAAATTCTTCGACTCCCGATAAGTAAATATTTTAAACTTATTTTTTCTATTTTTCTACTTCTACTTGAACTTGTGAGCATCTTATCGTTGACCTATAATTTATATACTCTCTACGAAGATTATGACGTTTATTGTATTTATTTCTATAATCAATATCTTTATTTTTGCAAACAAAGCTTCTTTGATTACAAGATATGTAAATTTTCGCGCTAAAATATTTGTTTGTTATGCAAATAACTTAAAGGTTACCTCGTTTTTTCGTGCTCTGTGTGTAAAGGAAACCAGTAGAAGCATTATTTTAATGTCACTGCTCATATCAGTAATTGAACCAAATCCTGGTTCCAAACAGTAAGACAAACAACATTAGATTCTGGCAAAGGCAAAGATTTATATGATCTAATTATAGCACTTTCAACTAAAATAAATGATTTGGGACAAAAAATGGAAACTAGATTTGCTTCAATAGTACAAGTTTGAACAAAATAAATAAGCGCTAACATCACCTCGATTCATCTTAAGAAACTATTTCTAAAGCTGTCTATCGATTAATACAAATAGAATATCCGATCTCGTAAGACGGTTGGTACTTGGGAGATGAGACAGAAGAAAAGGAACTTGATTATTTACGGACTGTAGAGAGAAGAAAACGAAACCCCTGACGAATCTCGCTCTTTGATTCAAGATCTGATTTCAAACACCATGCTAAGGGATAATAGGCTAATTATCCGTGGCACATGCTACTCTTATTTAAATGGACGCGTTGTCAGCTGCAACGGCGAGGCATTAGAGCAATCTACGGATAGCATTCATACTGTTTCACAGTTCAACTTATTTTTAAAGTTAAAAAATAACCTTTCTCGGGGTAAATTTTTGCGGCAACCTAGACAAGAACTATCAAAGAATTACCCATTTCTACAGACCAATAAAGGTCGGCAATCTGTACTCGTAGCTAGCCATAAAAATTTAAATTATCGAAATAAAAGGTTACCAATTCCAAGATACAATTCTCATAGAATAATCTCCTGAGATATAGGTGGACTCATAAGATGTTCAGAACACATTATTATGAGAGTTAGTAAAACTATCCAGCAAGGAATTGTACAAGTTGAAGTGAAACCGCTATGAATTTCGGTTCTCTTTAAACTAACCACATCCACAGACTCCATATTGGTTTGTATGATTTTTGTTTTCCTACCCCCAATCCAGTCACAACTTGAGAATCTAAAAAATCTATTTTGTTACATTGAGAATAAAATACAGGAGGGCTTAGAAACAGTCCTTTGTGGCGATCAAAATGTTCGTACCAGTGACCCTGAAGATTTCCATAACTTGCTGGATGCCCCGACACTGCCTCTACCAACCGTACCTCCTGCGATTCAGTCTAATCATCTCTTGCAGGAACTCTTGTTGATTTTCTCAATGAGGATTCACTTACGATAATAAATGGAAGATCAATCAGTGATAAAAATGGAAACTTTATTTTATCTCAGCCCAATGATCCTCAGTCATAGATATTTTATTGTTTCGCCTGCACTACTTGAGCTGATTGTTGATCTTACTATTGAATGCATGCCTTATTCGCATCATTTACCATTTGTCCTGGAATTTATTGGTCTAAAGAATATAAATTAATGGTCTAAAGATGATACGAAGTTTTGTTCTATTAGCAAGTATTCCTGGGCAGCTGAAAAGGCTATATCTTTCCAAAGCAGCTTGAGGGGAATTTAACTAATTTACTAGCGTCAGATTCCACAATTGACTCTCAGGTCAAAATGCTTACAAGGGAAGTTCAAGCGGCATTGTCAAGGGCGGGGATGATGACTAAGACAAGTTCCGGTGGTGTTAGGTCTAAACCGTGGTTTGACGGAGGATGCTACATGACCAAGAAAAATATGAGAGGTAATCTTAAACTCTATTTAACACAGAATAATACAGATAACAAAGATTTGTTTTTTCCAAGCAAGAAAGAATATTTAGCATTATTCCGATAAAAAAAAACAATATTTTGAAGATATAAAGAAGGCTCTTTGTATGCTAGAAACTCTTCTCAATTTTGGAAAATAATAAAGACAATATTCTGAAGCCTGATTGGCAGGCTTTATACAGAAATTTACTTTCTTCCCCACCGATAATGATTGTTAATTCTTTTCAGCCCCAGCTCATTTCGATCCGGACCTGGATGTGAAATTTTGCTCACCGAAGTTGCTACGTAAATATCCAAACTAAGGAATAATAGAAAAACAGTATTGGATAACATACCAAATCAAGCAATCAAATATTTACCTGATGAAAATCTGAAATTGTTACTCCCTATATACAGGGTGATCCAAAAGTATTGCACAACTTTAAAATTAATGACTCTGCGAATATTTGCGCTAGAGAAATGCGGTAAACTCCATTGAGTTCAGGATGCAATGGTATATTTTATGGCAAACAATAAAATATTCGAAATTGATTTTTGTTACAATTTTATTCGCTAGATGGCGCTCTACCAGAATCAGAGATTCAGCGGCCAAATTGTTTGAAAATTGAGAAATATAACTGATCGACACGTATTCTTTCCTTTTTGAATACCAGGAAAGAACCCTAATAATATCAAATGATAAATTAATAAAACACCATTTAGCCAAAAGTAGAAGAATTGGTTGATGATTTCTAAATACAATTTGAGATATGTAAATTAGGTATATATTTTACACATAAATTTACTGGCAATGCGCTTCTTTTTAATATCATCAAATATTATCTCTACAGACCTTACTGCAATGATATGAGTTATTGAATGAGAGAGCTTGGCTCATCAGTAGTGAACCCTCTCAGCGGTTTCGCTAAATTAATCTCTAGACCGCTCTACTATTGTATTGGATTGGTTTGGAATATACCCTGTATTTTCTATGGAAGACAGCTTAGGGATGTTTAGTGGACTATGGACAAAGGCTTATAGGTCTGTAGAGGAACATACACATAATTTCAAGGTATTGCATCGAGCAAAGCTCCTCCGCAAAATATGTTTTCATAACAAATATATATTAGTAAATTAAATTTAATTGCCATCTATCGTTAATATTTTACACATATAAATTTAGCCAAGCCCTCTCATTCAATAACTCATATCATTGCAGTAAGGTCTGTAGAGATAATATTTGATAATATTTAAAAGAAGCGCATTATAAACGGATTCATACTCGGCAGTGAAAGTGTCCTCAGACACCGATTCTCATAGCAGGGCTTCTTCCATCCTCATGTTCAATATTAAAAGTTTTTCATAGTGGCTCTGAAATCGGTTGGTCAGCCATCCTAATAAATAATCACTGGTTCACAGTTGCACTGTTGTGTAATCAGCAATTTTTCAATCTGAATCCTGTCGGTTGCGCCAAGTGTCGCGGAGGTAAACCTCGATATGGCTGTACCGCGGAGAAGATAAAACTTTCCCTGTAATACTTCAAGAAGTTGAAGACTCCAGAAATAACTTTGGACAAGTTTTAAAAGCCTTGTAAAAGAGACATGTTTTTTTGTATCAGCTAGTAACGCGTTCTCCTCTAGCCACGAGCTTTTCTGCCGGCGCAGGCAGCATCTCCTTTAATAAAGGCAAAAATAAAAACAAAAGAAAATGTAATATCTATATATATAAAAATGAATGTATGTCTGTTTGTTTGTCCTTTATGCCTGACCAAACCACTCATTGGATCGCCATGAAACTTTGGGAAGTTATTTAGTATAGTACTGGGAAGGTTTCTAGCAAATAAAATTTTTGAAATAACTTTTCGCCTAGAAATAATCAAGATAAATATTCTAATTTATCTGTTATAATTCAACAATCTGCTCTAAATATTATCATGATGATACGATGATTTTGTAATGTAGAAAATTAGGAAAGACAAAATTCAGGATGACACGGCAATTTATTTGAGACAAGAATAATGATACAATTCAAAGGCAAGATACTATTCCTTTAACTTCCAATTACCGAGGGAACCAATTAATATTGATTTTATTCAACTTATCGAGTATTTTTCAAGGGACCGGGAAAAAATGTTCACTTTATCGAGAGATTCGTTAAACAAACCTTTACTCGGGTAAAACCCGGGCGAAGCCGGGTACATCCATACAAGAATAATGATACAATTCCAAGGCAAGATACTATTCCTTTAACTTCCAATTACCGAGGGAACCAATTAATATTGATTTTATTCAACTTATCGAGTATTTTTCAAGGGACAGGGAAAAAATGTTCACTTTATCGAGATATTCGTTAAACAAACCTTTACTCGGGTAAAACCCGGGCGAAGCTGGGTACATCCATACAAGAATAATGATACAATTCCAAGGCAAGATACTATTCCTTTAACTTCCAATTACCGAGGGAACCAATTAATATTGATTTTATTCAACTTATCGAGTATTTTCAAGGGACCGGGAAAAAAATGTTCACTTTATCGAGAGATTCGTTAGACAAACTTTTACTCGGGTAAAACCCGGGCGAAGCCGGGCGTGTCCGCTAGTATTTGATATTATATCTTAATTTAGCAACACAGTTCAGTTCTGTACATAGAATGTAAACAATAGAACATACGCTATCTATCACTAACAACAACCTGTAAGTAAATAAATCATCTAATACCCGAACAAATACATCTTGTAATACGTTTGTTAATAATATAACGTAAACAAAGATTTTACATGGTGTCAGAAGGTTGAAATATAAAATAAATGAGGGTAGCGAAATAACCCTTGTTCTAAACTGAAAGGGTTAACAAAATAAAAGTTCCAAACGTAAAAATAAGCGAAAATAAATAGCTTCGGGAATAATATTTAAATATCTAACCATGGAGGCATCAAAACATTTTGATCCTAATAAAGAAAGGTGGGAAGATTGGCTTCAACAATATTCTTGGTATGAAACTGCTATGGAGATGAAAAGGAAAGAACCAGAAGTTCAAGTCGCGTGGTTCATGAAAATAATAGGAAGCTATGTACAAAAGTTTACCGTACACATTTGTACTATCTTCAGAAAAAACTAAAAAAAGTTGAAGAAATCAAAAAACGTTTCACTAACTACCTTTTGCCAAAAAAGAATTATACCATGGAACGTTATAACTTTAACAAATTACAACAAAGCATGGCAGAAACAATTACAGAATTTATCACAAGATTGCGCCTGCAAGCATCAAAGTGTAAGTTTGAAAGTTTGGAAGATGAACTAATCAAAGACAGGGTTGATGTTGGTATTCATGATGACCACACAAGAGAAATGCTTCTAAGTGATCCTGATTTGGACATGGATAAGGCAATACAAATATGTATGGCTGCAGGAAGGACAAAAAAAGAAATAAAGGTCATGCAACAATGTTCGGATCAAGAAGTATCAGTCGTTAAAAAGAACTTAAGGCCAAAACAGAATGTAACAATGGAATAAATTCCAAAATTAATAGACAATTTGCAAAAATATGTGGCGGCACACATTCAATTAGAAGATGTCCCGCATATGGAAAATTTGCAAAAAAATGTAAAAAGCAAATTATTTTGCAAAATGTTGCAGATCATATATCAGGTATAAAAAGAAAATCAATTTCTTAGAAGAAGAAGGAACAGAAAATGATTAATTTAGTCTTGCTATTAATTCATTGTCGGAATTCACTATTGAACCGATGGAAAAAATCCAAATAAACAACACTGAACCTTTCAAAATAAAATTGGACAGTGGAGCTCAGTGCCTTGGAACATTTTCAAGAAAATAAATTTAAAACTTAACATAAGTTCAGTGAAAAGTGTTGGATCGGTGGTTCAATCAAATTGAGAATAGATTGAAATATATATAGGTTTTAATATATCTCACGAGAACATGCAAGCAGGTAGTGCAAGGGAAGACATAACAGGAAGTGAAAGGGAGGGCACAGCGCCTCTAGTGGTGATGGCCGGAAGCTCCTCGAATGTCACGTCGTCCTGTGACGTAGGCGCGCTCTATTTTTGAAGTAGCACGCAGTTAAGCATTCCCCCAATTGCGACTTCAAATTCATCTGGAAACATGCATCTCTGTGCATCAACTTCTTTAAAGTCTTGGTTTGGATATCGACCATGTTTTCCTTGGTGTTGACAAACTGGACAACGATATCACCGGAGTTTATCTTAACTCTTGTGTAGTGGAACTGAACTGAGATGTGCTTGGAATGATTGTTCTCAATGTTAGTCTAGAGAAGTCTGTGGCTGATCGATTGTCACAGTAGATTGTGAGTGGTTTGGCAAAGTGCGAGATAAATCCAAGATCAGACAGGGTTTGACCGAGCCAGATGGCCTCTTTAGCACTGTGACATAATGCTATATACTCCGATTCCATTGTAGACAACGAAACACATTGCTGCTTTTTAGATCGCCAATTGATGACAATCCCATCAATAACTGCAACCATTCCGGAGTAGGATCTTCGATCATCCGTGTCACTCCCATAATCGGCGTCTGTGAACATTGCGACTTTATTGTTGTTTCCTTTGACATAGGAGAGTTCTAAGTCAATGGTACCCGATAGATATCCCAAAACATGTTTTGCAGCTTCCCAATGCTTCTTTCCTCGGTTTGCACTAAATTGGGAAAGTTTCGAAGTAGCAAAAGAGATATCTGGTCTAGTGCAATTGGACAAATACAACAATGCACCAATAAGCTCTTTGTATGGTATACGAGGTGTGTTCAAAAAGTATCGCGACTTTTGTGTTTTTTCAAAAATTATTTATTTATTCATGAATACCTATTTTGTCCCCTTCAAGGTAATCCCCATGAGATATTATACACTTTGCCAACGGTTTTTCCAATCTTCGAAGCACTTCAAAAAATCATTAAAAAAATCTTTTTCAGCTCCTCCTTCGATGCCGTCTTTATCTCGTCAAGCGTAGCGTAACGTCGTCCTTTCATGGGCCTCTTCAGTTTAGGGAACAAGAAAAAGTCACAGGGGGCCATGCACCACGCCCCTGCAATCGAAGAAAACTGTCAGCAAAACTTTCACATTCGACCGAACTTGGCGCGCTTTTTTCGGTCTTGGGTCGTGCGGCAGCTTCCATTGAGATGATTGAGCTTTGGTTTCCACGTCATAATCATAAACCCACGCTTCGTCACCAGTAATGACCCTCTGGAGCAAATTTGGGTCCAACATCTCATTAGCAATGTTCATGCGATGCTGATTTTGGTCGCAATTGAGCAATTTTGGTACGAATTTCGCGGCGACCCGTCTCATGCCCAAATAATTGATAAAAATCGAATGGCACTAGCCAATCGATATGTTTAGGTCCTCAGCAACTTCTCTAACGGTGATTCGACGATTGGCCAATATCATTTTCTCCACTTCATTAATTTTTTCGTCTGTTGTTGAAGTGCTCGGGCGTCGTTACATCTTCTCGGCCTTCTGAGAACACTTTGTACCACCGATAAACATTGCTTCGGTCCAACGTAGCTTCTCCGTATGCCACAGTCAACATTCGGAATGCATCCGCGTACTTGATTTCGTTTTTCACACAAAATTTGATACAGGTTCTTTGATCCATTTTTTTTAATAGGTAAAAATCGAAGACGATCCAAAACACCTGCAAGCAAAGCAGCTGTCAACAATTGAGTGAACATTCAAAATGGCCGAGCTTGTCGGCATAAGTGAGAGACATGAGTACCAACATAAAGCCACAAAAGATCGAAATTCGAATATACGTAACCCGCAAAAATTCAAAAGTCGCGATACTTTTTGAACACACATCGTTTTAGGCATTTGGTCTATTTCAGCTTGTGTATGGGGACAATCTATTTTAGATAGTATGATAGCTGGGTCTAAAGGCGTACATACATTGAGAACTTCGAACATATTATAACTTTGAAACTCTTGTATAATCTTATCCTCGATTTCGTCAAGTGTATTCTGGTCAACAGCAAATATCGCTAAGTCGTCTACATAAATTGCTATTATTGCCCTATCATCAAGCACAAAAATGCAATTGCACGATGGAATTTTAGAAAAGCCCACTTTTTCAAGAAATTGACTCAGCGTGGTATTCCAACAAAAAGCTGCTTGTTTGAGCCCATAGATAGGTTTTAAAAGTCTAAGAACTTTATCTTTGGAATCCTGAAACTTTACTCCTGGTGGCAAAGCCATGTACAATTCTTCATGAAATTCCCCATATAAATATGCATTATTTATGTCTAAATACTATTACCCAGCCAGCATTTTGGGTCAAAACTAAAAGCATTCGGATTATACCGAAATTGGCAACAGGGGCATATGTTTGATTAAAGTCAATATCGGGTGTCTGGCTGTAACCCTTGGCTACGAGCCTAGCTTTAAATTTACTGACCTTTCCTTCAGAATCTTTTATTTAAAAAACCCAACGAATACCGATTACTTTCTTATTTTTAGGTAAATTATTGATAACCCATGTTTGTCTCTCTTCTAAACAATTTAACTCTTCTTGCATCGCATTTTTCCAAGGATCTTATTCGGGTGAGCAAACACCTTCTTCAAAAGTTTGAGGTTCAGACACCTCGCATAAATTTAGTTCAACATTTGCAAGATTCAGTGTTTTTCTTTCAATTTCTCGACTACGGAGGCTCAAAGTATTTTCAGAACTTCCCCCCACTATATCTCTAACTTCTGAAATCGACGGAACTTATAGTTGACTGTCGTAACCTGGTTGAAGGTCAGGATCACGTGGCGGGAGAACTTTGCCCTGTTCCGGCAACCAAACGAAACTGTTTTTAGCCTCGCTACCTTCCGTTACGTCATCCTTAAGTTGGTTTAAACCTACTTTATTTTCGTCGAATCTAGCATGTTTAGTTATGAACACTTGTTTAGAATCATTATCCCAGAGTCTATAACCTTTGGATTGTGTTGAATATCCGACTAAGATACATCTTTTAGCTCGACGGTCGAATTTCTTTCCGTTTTGCTTTGGAATATGAGCATAAGCTAGAGCTCCAAATATTTTAAAATTACGTACGCTCACTTTTCTTGAAAGCCAAATTTCCTCTGGAACTTTGTTATCAAGAGCGCTACAAAGGCTTCTATTTTTAATGTATGCGGCACAATTACCGCTTTCAGCCCAGAATTTTTGTGGCAAATCAGCGTTGTGCATTGAAGCTCTAGCCATGTCAAGTAACGAACGATTTAAACGCTCCGAGACGCCATTTTGCTGAGGGCTGTAAGAATTCGTTAATTCGTGTTTTATTCCAAGGCTCTCAAGTTTTTGTTTAAAGTTTTTATTACAATATTCTAACCCGTTATCTATCCACAAGCGTTTAATCTTATGACCTGTTTCTCTTTCGGCTCTAGCCCTAAAGATGTCAAAGTATTCAATAACTTGATCTTTATGCTTTAAGAAATAAACAGTAACTCTGCGGGAGAAATCGTCTGTAAATGTTAGAAAATAGCGTGACCCAGCAAAAGAATCAACTGGAAATGGTCCACACAGATCGCTATGTACTAACTCTAACAAATTTGTAGTTTTTATTTTATATGGAGAGCTTTTATGTGGCGACATTGTTGACTTTGTCATACAGCAATCATCGCATATTGACATTTCTCCTTTGGAAATTTCAAGACCATTAACAACGCAACTTTTAGCTAACTTGTTTAAAGTGTCTGCATTGATATGCATAAAGCGTTTATGCCAAAGTTCTAGTGTAGGCGGACTTGAACTAGCTAAGTGCGCATTTTGTAAGATAGGCTTACATCTAACGATGTACAATCCGTTTAGGTTCCTTGCCACACATATCACTCTGTTGTCGTTGAACACTCTTGCCTTGTGGTTACAAATCTTGATGTGCTTGCCTTTATCCTCTGTTTGCGACACAGAAAGCAAATTTCTTCTTGCTTGGGGCACAAAAAGCACGTCGTTCAAGGTGACATCTTGCGTTTCAGTATCTAGGTACATCTTCATGTGGATATTTCCAACTCCCTCTACTTGTAGGTTGCCGCTCGCAGTCTGGATGGGTTCACACGTAGTAGGCTGGAAACTTGTAAACCATTGTCGGTTTTTACAGACGTGATGTGTTGCGCCGCTGTCCAAGATGAATTCATCTTCCGAAGAGACTGCATTGAAGGTCATGAGCATATTCTCCGACGGAGATTTAAAAGAGTCTTTCTTCCTGCTGTAGCTTTTATCCCCCTTGTAGTCTCGGTTGATGGACGACCTGCAATCCTTGGCGATATGAGCGTTTTTCGAACATCGGTAGCACTTGACTCCTTGTTTTCTGGAAGTCTTTCTAGTGTCGTCCTTTGAAAAATTGAGTGCTTCGCTGAGACCTGAACTTGCTCCTTCTCGGGCAGATCTTCTTTCATACTCTGTGAGTAGAGTATTTCTAACCTTTTTGATGTGAAGTCAGAGTCCTCGACATTTCCGAACGACATCACCAGGGTATCGAAGCTGTCAGGTAACCCTGATAGCATGCTGTATGCTATATCTTGATCGTCGACTTCCGCACCTGCTTCTTTTAAATGGTCCATACAAATTTTCAATCTATTCAAATAGTCCAACATTGACTCACCAGTCTGAAGCTTGATGTTCACAAACTGCTTCTTTAACTGTAGTATCCTCGAACGAGATTTTGGCTCAAAAACCTGTTCCAGATTTTTCCACGCATCCTGTGGCGATGAACAGTCGATGGTGTGGATTTGGTGTCCTGTATTTATCGACAACGCGATAACAGCCAAGGCTCTATCCTTTTGAGCTTTTAGTTGAGCATCTTGGGTATCTTCATCTTTAAACATCACATCCCACAAGCCCTTCTCAATTAGTAGCATCTTGATGTTGTACTTCCATGAGCGGTAATTTTGACCGTTCAATTTTTCAAACGCCGCCGTTATTGCACTAACGGCCGCCATGGTGACGCAGCAACTTCTCGACGAGGGCAAACGGAGGTAGCTTCGCTGAAGGAATTTTACTCACGAGGATACGCTGAACTTGAACCACAGAGCTAGGGAACCACGCTCTGCTACCACTTGTTGGATCGGTGGTTCAATCAAATTGAGAATAGATTGAAATATATATAGGTTTTAATATATCACGAGAACATGCAAGCAGGTAGTACAAGGGAAGACATAAAAGGAAGTGAAAGGGAGGGCACAGCGCCTCTAGTGGTGATGGCCGGAAGCTCCTCGAATGCCACGTCGTCCTGTGACGTAGGCGCGCTGTATTTTTGAAGTAGCACGCAGTTCAGCAAAAAGTTTAAAATAATTCTCAGGCCACAGAATTAAGGTGAAAGGAATAATTAGTGCCTCATGCATAATAAACAACATCAAGGCAGACATTAAATTCATTGTTACCAAAACAGGGACCACACCAATACTGGGCAGTGAATCTTGCTTTATGCTAGAACTACTCAAGAGAATAAATGAAATAAAACCAGTAGAACAAGAGTTTCACCAGCTGTTCAACGGAGATGATTGCATAAAGAATTTTGAATACAGAGCAGAATTCACAAAAGTAGACCACAAGTTGGAAATAAACCCACCCAGGAGAATACCCCTAAAAATAAAGGATGAGGCCAAGAAACATCTAGACTCTACTCTTAATGGGGAAAAGTAGGGTGATAAAAAGAATGGAAGAACCGACAGCTGTCTCAAGCCACATGGTGGTGGTGAAACAAGGCGGGAAATATAGAATTTGTATTGATCCATCAGATTTAAACAAGATCCTGCTAAGAAGACACTACCCACTAAGAACAATAGAGGACATAGCTTCCAATATAAAAAATTCTAAATACTTCACAAAGCTTGACTTCTTAAAAGGCTTTTGACAATTGAAGGTCGCTGCGGAAACACAACCTTACATGACCTTCAGCACACCTTGGGACGTTATGCTTTCCTTAGGGTCCCATTTAGAATTAAAACTGCCCCGGAGATTTTCCAGAATACCATATCCAAGATTGTAGAGGATTTACCTGGTGTAGAAAACTCAATGGACGACATTGACAATATCTGAAGACATCCAAACATTGAGAGAAAGAACTAAAATAGTCATGACTACTCTTCAGGAGGCTGGAGCAAGACTCAATAAGGACAAGTGTGAATTTGAAAAACAAACAAAAATAGAGTTCTTGGGACATATCTTCACCAGTGATGGAATAAAAACAGACGAAGAAAAAGTCAAAGCCATTGACAATATTCAATAAGAATAAAAAGAACTACAACGACTTTTTTGGGAATGATTCAATACTTACATGAATTCATTCCAAATCTCTCAGAGATAACATACAGAATGAGATTGCTTCTGAAGAAAAACACAGAATGGCAATGGGACAGCATGGGGAACAAGGATAGGGATAGAATAAAAGGCTTATTAATACAAGCTCCAACCTTAAAGTATTATGATCCTAACAAAGATGTGGTACTTTCGGTCGATGCAAGACAACATTCCATTAGAGCAGTCTTACTCCAAGAAGATCGACCAATTACGTATGCTTCTTCTGCATTAAATGATGCTCAGAGGCATCACCCTCAAATAGAAAAAGAAGCTCTGGCAATTAAATTTGGTTGCAAGAAATTCCATACCTATATACAAGGTATGTCCCATAGGTTCCCGGACTGGGTACATAAAAAATAAATAAATGAAAAATGTAAATAAATTTGACTGTTTATTATAGAAAAAAAGATCTTAAAATTTTCTTTATTCTTTCTCCCATTCTCACTTTTAGTTTTAATTCATTTTATACTTAACACTAGAGATAAATATGTTGATTTGAATTTTCTAATACAATTTAAGTACCATCTTTTATCAACCAATTAAAGTATTTCGATCTTTGTGTTAGTATATCGTCACTAAAGCCAAAGAGTCGCACACCCCAATATTTTAATTGGATTTATTCATACTACCTTATAATTCAGGTCTACAATCCAATTGATACTTTTTCTTTGGTCACAAAGATTATAATGGACAATACACACACTTGCGCATAAGGACATACACACACTCTATGTCCCACATGCCTTCTCCCATAACAACAACAACAACAAACATTTTTAATTTTTATTTATTCTTTCTCACAATCTCACTTTTAGTTTTAATTCATTTCATACTTAACCCTATAGATAAGTATTTTGATATGAATTTTCTATGACAATTTAATTACCTTCTTTTATCAACCAATTAAAGTATTTCGATCTTTGGCCTTGGTCTATAGACACTAACGCAAAAGAATCACACACAAATATTTTAATTTAATTTATTCATACTACCTTATAATTCAGGTCTATAATCCAATTGATACATTTTATTCGTTCAGTGCTTCAGTTTAAAATATTCCCCCCTTTTTTTTCTCATTTACTAACGAAAAAATTTTAACTTTCTAGGTTTTCTTTAATTTAAATTTTTTGGTCCTAAAAGACATGATTATTAAAAGAAAGAAAAAGAATTATTCAATCAATCAGACCAATGTTATAGTTATTTATAAATAGATCTAAAGGTAATTGATGAAATATGAAATTTGGATAGCATTGTTATTACTGGTTTTGTTCGATCGGCCAATGTAGTAATATTATAATAGACTTGATAATTGCATGAGCTTTTGAATATACTCATAATTTAATTTTATAAAAAGAGACTTATTGATAGGTTTTATTATAAATAGGCACTTTGTTAATATTTGTTGATTATAATTCGAACTGCTTGAAACTTGTCATTGGACATATATACTAATGATTAAGAGTACATATGAAGTATTCACACATATTTACTTCTTTTAAGAAAAGCCCTTAATTGTGATTACAATGAGGAAAAGTCACACCCCAAGAATGTATACACACACGTACTCTTTAGAAAATACACAGACACACACACTCGGGCGTGCGGCCACGCTTTCGCGAGCTCCGCCGTTTTCGCCTCTGGCGTGTGTGTAGATGGCGAAAAACATACCAAATTTGATACTGGCGGGAAGCCCAGAAGAAGCTGAACACGTGCCTGAAAGGCCCAGCTTTAAACTCCAAACCGGTGATGAAATATCACCAAAAATCGATCTCCAGAACATAATTTCTGAAGATTTTCAAGAAAAAGCAAAGCATGCAAATCCGCCGGCAGGCAAGACGCATGCTAATCCGGCCGCCGCGAGTGGTGACGTCACGGTGCCGACGACTGCTGCTACGACCAGCGCTACAACAGCCAGCTCAGCCTCGCTCAACTGGGCCGACAGCAAGATGGCGGAGGTGGACGCCAACGACGGCTACACAGTCGTGAAGGGCAAGAAGAGGCGCCTCGGCTCAACATCACCTGAGCACGCTGCAAGGCAGCCCAACAAGCCTGGAGAGCAGCGCAGCCCCCAGCAGCGAAAGCGGCCAACAGGGCCGAGAGCAGTGCCGCCTCAGGAGATCAAGGCGACACGCGCCAACATCGCCGACGCCAGGGCGAGGCAGGCTACTACCAACCACGAGAACTACGTCTTCGTGGAGCTGTGCCCAGACATCCCGGACTACTCCTACCTCAAGGCAATGAGCACGCTACTCGGGGGGCCAAAAAACATTACGCAGTTCAATCGAATGAACGGCCACTACATCGTGGGCCTCGCGAACAAGGACCTCGCGAACCGTCTGGTCGCGGACGGCCTGGAAATCGAGGGAACGACCCTCAAGGTCTTCCCCTTCCGCAAGAGGGCGGAGCGCATAGTCGTGGCCAACCTGCCCGGCTTTGTGGAGGACAGCACCATCGCGACCGCCCTGGGCCAATTTGGGAGGGTCACCTCCATCGCCCCCATCCTGGTCAAAATGGGGGAGTTCACCTTCACCGACGGCCGCCGGGAGGCGTTCATCCTGCTCCGCGAGGGCGTAAGGCTGGAGACGCTGCCCACCCGACTGACCATCCAGTCCAAGGGAGACACCCCGTCGGCCTTCCTCTCTTTTGGAATCAAGTGTTCCAAATGTGGTAAACAGGGCCACCGCAGAGCCAACTGCCCAGCGCTCGCCAGGCAAGGGAACAGCAGCCCCAGGCAAGCAGCGTCTCCCACCGACGCAAGGTCCCCCCTCCCTCCTCCTCAGCGACCAAGAAGGCCGGCACCTGCGCCCGCAACACCGGCGTCCCCTGTCCAACCGGCGAAGACTTCAACCGAGGCTCAGGCGATCCCCTCGGCACACCAGCCTGCCGAACAGATGGATGTCACCCACCCCGCCCCTGCTGCCCACCCTGCTTCCCTGGCTGCCCCGCGGCCCCCCGAGCCTCGCATCTCTCCGCTCGACCACGAGATGTCGGTGGAGAAGCTGACCTCACCTCCCTCCACGCCTGCCCGGGGAGAATCCGCACTCAAACAGCTGCTGAAGCACATCGAGGAGACTCCCACCCTTTCCATCGACTGGGACAAGCTGCCCGGCCTCAACTGCAAGGACGCACAGCAGCTCCTCACCTCTGAAACCACCATGAAGAGGCTAGCGCCCACGCTGACAGAGGCACAGGTCGCCACCCACGACAAGTTGCACGACACCTTCAAGGCCTCGTGCCCAGACTCCAACTCCAACATCCGCAAGACCCTCCAGAAGACCAGGAAGGTCCTGCGAGGCCTACAGCGCCAATGAACCACCGCGTCGCCACCATCAACGCGCGAGGGCTCGTCACTCGGGGGAGGAGCCTTGCCCTTTGTCATCTCCTCAGACAACATCACGTGGACATCGCGTTTGTCCAGGAGACAAACGCATTTCATCTAGGCAGCGGCCAAGAACTCTGCCTCGGCTACAGCGCTGTTATATTGGCCCATCCCGTAGCCATCTCGGGATCCAGGATGGTAAGAGATTGTACCGGGCCGGGACTTGTTAAAGGCCCGACTGGCGAGGTTCGTCTGGGGGCCAGACCACACGGCGTGGCTTCCCGCCAACGTCATGGCGAGGCCGGTCACCATCGGAGGCCTCGGCCTCCACGACCTCGCGACCCAGCTCCAGCTCGCCTGCCTCAAGGGGGTGCAAGTCGCGCTCCGCGGAGGCAGAAATGCTTTCAGCTGGCTGGTAGAAAGCGGTGAGGCCTGGATCCACCCTCCACCGGACGGCACCCGTCTCCAGCCCCGCCGTCTACGGCTGCTGAAGCTCTGGGAGGAGGCCTCCAACATCCTAAGCCTCAACCACCGGGCGCTCCCCACGGCTCAGCTGCTGGACCTCCCCATCATCGGCGGCTGCCGGTTCCTCCGCCCTCCCGACCTCCTGGCCCCCGCCCGCTGGCGCGGAGCCCGAGTCCGGGACCTCATCGTGGAGGAACATCTCATCGCCCGCCCAACGCGCTCGGCCCTGGCTGACGCCGCGACCCTGGGCGCCTTCTGTCGGAGGCTGACCTCCGAGAACGCCGTGGGCTTCGGGGCGGAGTCCACGCCTTCTTCCAGTTCCCTAGCTGCGGCCGTGGTGCTGCGAGGGACGGCTACGCCGTTCCTCAACGGCCTCACGACCCGCTCGGCCCGACGGGCCCTGGATCGCCCGCGCCTCGCCGCTACGCCCATCTCCAGATTCCTGGCGAGATGGACGCCCACCATCAATCCACCATCCAAGATCGACTGGGCCTCACTGCGGCGCTGCGCCTACTCGGGCCACGAGGCTGACGCGGCCCTCAAGTTGGCCCTCCACGCCCTGCCCCATCCGGCCCATCCTGCCTCGGTCGGCCCCTCCTGTCCTGCCTGCGGGTCCATCGACCGCTCCCTCGGCCACCGTTACTGGTGCTGCCGTTCCATCAGGCCTCTCATCAGAGAGGCCTTCAACATCATAGGGCGGCCCCCTGACCTGCAGGCTTGGATCTTCGGTGGGTCCGGCCTTGAGGACGACACCCTTTCCATCCTGGCGTCGGCAAAGTTGCGAATTTATCGCTACTTTGTCCAGGTTGGGCTCGGAGAAGCAGTGGAGGACCCGCTCATCGCCTGGTCCAGGACCCTCCAGCGCCGAGGTCTCCTACCTTTGTCCCTCTTGTAAATTTGTTTCATTTATGTATATATTTAATTTTCTATGTATATATTTTCTTCTCTTCCTATCTCTCTCATGTGAGATATAATTTTGTCTAAGATGACAATAAATAATTTTTAATTGTCAAAATTGTCACATACACACACACACAAACAAATACACATACAACACACACATATAAAAACTAACATACACACAGTGTCATAATTCCAACCACCCACAACAAAAGCAAAATTTTATAAATTTTAAAATCTTTTTTTTGTTTCACTCTTTCTTTTATATCAATCCAATTATTCATTGGTCGAAAAGATTGGTAGGGGAGTAAGGCAACAGGGACGAAACTCCCGCCGGGTTTATCTTTAACAAGTCCCGGCCCGGTACAATCTCTTACCATCCTGGTCGAACCATTATGGTTTTCATTAAAGCAACACAAAATATTTGACTCCATTTAACACATTTTTTTTTTATTTTATTAAATGTGTTTTGGACACAAAATAATTATAAAATTATAAAAAGAATATTACTTGAAAAAATTTTTAAATTTTCTTTCTTAATAACTTTAAGTGGGTCGATAAAAATATTACATGGTTCTGTCTTTTTTTCTTTTTCCTACCCTAATATCTTCAATTCTTCTTTTTTTCTATGTTCTGCTTAAATGATGCGTAACGGCCGAGGTAAAAGCGTGAACTTGTTATAACCCTATATTGTTACATAAAAAATAAAACCTTTTTGATACCAAAATAATAATATTTTATAATTTGTTTTTAATTATCATTAATTTACAACTATCTTTCATATAAATTATATTTAATTCAACTTATTCGTTCAGTAATAGCTTGCTATACTGACATTATACTCTTAATTCGACATTATACTCTCAATTCAACATCGAAATTTTCTATAACTGTCTGTGAAAATATTATAAAACCTTTATATATATATATAAACTAGATGGCGTTCTTCCATCTAAAAAGCACATGTGCTCGTGGTCAGGAGATGCCTTCTTTATTTTCAATATCAACACCTGACCCGCTTATCTTTTATTTTTTCCTATTGTTTTTTCATGTGTTAAGCGTCTTTACGCAAATTTGGCCTTAAATACCCATTTCTTGATTTTTCGGGAAGCCATTGGGACCAAAAAATATTTTTGGTCGCAGTGGTTACAGCCTTCTCCACGCTGACGAGCGCCAACAGTGCGAAACGCGTTCGTGGATGGCTTTTCTTGATTCATCAAGAAATTGGGTTGGCTAAATATCACGGAGCAAGCTAAATAAACGATTAGTTTATTTTTGCTCCACTAGATGGCGTTCTTCCATCTAAAAAGCACATGTGCTCGTGGTCAGGAGATGCCTTCTTTATTTTTAATATATATATATATATATATATATATATATATATATTTATGTGCGGTTTGCTGGATTCCTCTCAGCGATTTAAATTTCGAAGATAATAAATTTATAATTTTTTAATTCAACTCTCTTTCAGTATCGATTATATTTATTTTATTTTCATTTGAAAAATAATAATCTATCTCTGATAACACAGGTCTTCAAAATTTTAAAATGTTTTTGATGTTTGAACATTTAAAATGCTTTTTGGGTAATCCAATGACGCCGATTCCGAATCCGCTCTTAGAATTTCTGTATGTCATCAAAATCTATAGATAATGACCATAAAGTGTATTTCACCAAAATAATATTTTCATAAAGAAAACTGCCACGTCCTCATGATTCCTTCATAATTTTTACAATCATCACATATCAAAGTTCTTCTAAAACATACGCCATTAACTTCATATAAAAATAAAATTTTAACAATTAAAATAAATAAACCTCTTCCAAACATTATACCATCACTTCTGATTTGAAATTGTCAAAAATTAAATAACTATTTAAATTTTTGGTGAGAATATATTTTATTCACACAGATTAAATTTAATAATAAAATTATTTAAAGCATCATTCATTTAAAAGCTATGCTATCAACTTTATGAAAATAAAATGTTAACACATTAATAAATTCACTCCCAGACATGATTTCCAAAAGAAAATCCTTCAAAAACGACCCAAATATTTTCTGTTATATATGTGGCGAATATACTGTAAAAGCGCAAAGAATAACAAACTTTGTAAAGCGGGTGTATTTCGCATATTTTGGTATATATTTAGGAGACCTATTATAGGGCACCTAGAAATATGAAATTTGGTACACATGTTCAAACCTGATGACAATGCTAGCTGACCAATTTTCAGACTTCTGGGTTGTCAGGTTGGCCAAGAACGGACAAATTTTCAAATTTCCTTTCAAATTTTGTATATTTAATTTTAATATGCTTCCAGACCATATAGAATAATGAAACTCACAATGCTCGTTCAGTCCAATTAATAATTGACAGATAGAGAGACATACATTCATTTTTATATATAGAGACTAGCGGATGTACCCGGCTTCGCCCGTGTTTTACCCGAGTAAAGGTTTGTATAACGAACATTTGTTAAAACAATTCTCTATAAACATATAAAAAATAATAGATATATTTTGATAATTTGAAACTCGTAAATTTGAATCTCTCGATAAAGTGATAATTTTTTCCCGGTCCCTGTGTGCCGTGTCATCCTGAATTTTGTATTTCCTAATTTTCTACATTACAAAATAATCGTTTTATCTACTGAACCTTTTTTCCCGGTCCCTCAAAAAATACTCGATAAGTTGATTTCGATAATTTGAAACTCGTAAATTTGAATGTCTCGATAAAGTGATCATTTTTTCCCGGTCCCTGTGTGCCGTGTCATCCTGAATTTTGTCTTTCCTAATTTTATACATTACAAAATCATCGTTTTATCTAGTGAACATTTTTCCCCGGTCCCTTGAAAAATACTCGATAAGTTGAATAAAATCATGGACGTTTATGGAAGATGGACGTAGTTCCCGGAGGTCACCCGCGAAATTTTTTTTGTCTACTTGGCACAGCTGTGTCACCAACTCTGCCCCCGCGCGCCAGGACCTCTTGATCCCTCTGATTGGTCGGTGGGAACTTGGACTGTCCAACCGGCCGGCGGCCGGACGATTACATTTTCTCGACGGGGGGGGGGGGGGGGGGCAGACCTAAGTCTATCTTCGTTGCAAGGTGGCGCTGCTTGCGAGTTAAAGCTACAAATCTGCAAATAACTCTAAGGATATTAAAGATATTCAAGAAATTATTTTCCGAAAACCTTTCCGGGGATATGCCTAATAATATCCCAAACTTTCACGGCGATTGGATGTACGGTTTTTGAATCTATAGAGTACATACACACACACACACACACACACACAGACAGACAGACATTTATTTATATATATATATTAGCGGATGTGCCCGGCTTCGCCCGGGTTTTACCCGAGTGAATGTTTGTCTAACGAACATTTGTTAAAACAATTCTCTTTAAACTTATAAAACGTACTCGGCTTCGCCCGGGGTTTTACCCGAGTAAAGGTTTGTCTAGCGAACATTTGTTAAAACAATTCTCTAAAAACTTATTGAAAAAAAAGGATATATTTTGATAATTTGAAACTCGTAAATTTGAATCTCTCGATAAAGTGAACATTTTTTCCCGGTCCCTGTGTGCCGTGTCATCCTGAATTTTGTCTTTCCTAATTTTCTACATTAGAAAATCATAGTTTTATCTAGTGAACATTTTTTTCCCGGTCCCTTGAAAAATACTCGATAAGTTGAATAAAATCAATATTAATTGGGTCCCTCGGTAATTGGAAGTTAAAGGAATAGTATCTTCGCCTTGGAATTGTATCATTATTCTTGTCGCAAATAAATTGCCGTTTCATCCTGAGATAATCTTACTTTTGATAAATAATATTTAAGATAACAAACTTAGTGATAAGAAAACTTGTTATCATCGTCACAATGGGGGCGCTGCTTGCGAGTTAAATCTACAAATCTGCAAATAACTCTAAGGATATTCAAGATATTCATGAAATTATTTTTCAAAAACCTTCCCGGTGATATACCTAATAATATCCCAAAATTTCACGGCGATTGGTTGTATGGTTTTTAAATCTATAGATTACAGACAGACAGACAGACATTCAATTTTATATATATATATAATATAAATGAGTTTTAAAAATTGTAAAAAAAAAATGCATCGGCCGGGAATCGAACCCGGGCCGCCCGCGTGGCAGGCGAGCATTCTACCACTGAACCACCGATGCTTAAAAAAATGGCCATATTTAGGTATTCATTCCATTCCGGATTAGTCCGCGTAAAAAAAAGTTCTTCAAATGAAAAAAAAGAAATAGCCAAAAATACTAATCAAAATGCAGCCGAAAATTTTCCTCAGGTTTATAAAAAGCGACATGCAAAATTTGGTACCAATTGGTTCAGTAGTTTTTGAGTTTATCGCGAAACAGACAGACAGACAGAAATTGACTTATATATATATAGAGATTTACTCTTCATTGTTGGCTTTTCAACTTACATTCATTCTTCATTGTTGGCTTTTTATATTACATTCACTCTTCATTGTTGGCTTTTTATATTACATTCACTCTTCATTGTTGGCTTTTTATCTTACATTCATTCTTCATTGTTGGCTTTTTATATTACATTTACTCTTCATTGTTGGCTTTTTATCTTACATTCATTCTTCATTGTTGGCTTTTTATCTTACATTCACTCTTCCTTGTTGGCTTTTTATCTTACATTCATTCTTCATTGTTGGTTTTTATCTTACATTCACTCTTCATTGTTGGCTTTTTATCTTACATTCATTCTTCATTGTTGGCGTTTTATATTACATTCACTCTTCATTGTTGGCTTTTTATCTTACATTCACTCTGTTGGCTTTTTATATTACATTTACTCTTCATTGTTGGCTTTTTATCTTACATTCACTCTTCATTGTTGGCTTTTTATATTATATTTACTCTTCATTGTTGGCTTTTTATCTTACATTCATTCTTTATTGTTGGCTTTTTATATTACATATACTATTCATTGTTGGCTTTTCATCTTACATTCATTCTTCAATGTTGGCTTTTTATCTTACATTCATTCTTCATTGTTGGCTTTTTATATTACATTCACTCTACATTGTTGGCTTTTTATCTTACATTCATTCTTCATTGTTGGCTTTTTATATTACATTTACTCTTCATTGTTGGCTTTTTATCGTACATTCACTCTTCACTGTTGGCTTTTTATATTATATTTACTCTTCATTGTTGGCTTTTATCTTACATTTATTCTTCATTGTTGGCTTTTTATATTACATTTACTCTTCATTGTTGGCTTTTTATTTTACATTCATTCTTCATTGTTGGCTTTTTATATCATACTAGACGAATGGCCCGGGCAACGCCCGGGTTTTACCCGAGTGCGCATATACTTTAAAAACGTTTTAAATTCAAATACTATTCGTTACAATTATAAATTGGCGCCATGGATGTCACTCTTGTGAAACGTCCCGTTCCAAACTGTGTGTTTTCAAAATGTTTTAATTAAAATACTATTCGTTACAATTATAAATTGGCGCCGTGGATGTCTCTCTTGTGAAACGTCCCGCCCCAAACTGTGTGTGTCTTGAAAATATAAAAATAAAAATGTGAATTTTCATAAAGATTTCATCATGTCGATTTTTTTTTTGCATTTCACCTACTAAATCGATAGAGATAATTACATTTGCAACATGAACTTAGGTATATTGACTAAATAGAAAACTGCATAGTAATAAAGATCATTTTTTAAAGGCACCATATCGTTTTTTTTTCAATAAAATCGAAACAAAAATTAACGATAAATAACGATAATTGCCTTAAAAAGAAATTGCCTTAAAAAAAGAAACATTCGCGGTGATTTTGTCTTGCATTCGTTTATACAATTATTATATACGAATGACCCGGGCAACGCCCGGGTTTTACCCGATTAAATGCTTTTATTCAAATACTATTCGTTACAATTATAAATTGGCGCCGTGGATGTCATTCTTGTATAATATATAAATGAGTTTTAAAAATTGTAAAAAAAAAAAAAAAATGCATCGGCCGGGAATCGAACCCGGGCCGCCCGCGTGGCAGGCGAGCATTCTACCACTGAACCACCGATGGTTATGAAAAATCCCATCCGTGAGCTTCAAACAGACAGAATAAGGCAAATATATAAGTAGACTCGAGGGAATGTTTGTAGTCTAGTAATAAGAAAATATACTACACCTAAAAACTATCAGAGAAAAGAGAAACCACGGAAGGTGAACAGAAAAATGCTTACAATGGATGTTTATGTTTACGATATCAAGTTAAATAAAAACAAAAATAAAATTTGCATATGTTGGTCAATATAAATTTGTATATTTGTTAGGCGAAATTAGAAACATGATAAAACAATATGAATATTTTTTAGATTGAGATTATTAGCTAGTATGTAAAAAAATTAACTCTGTTGAAATTTAATTTTGTATTTATATATAAATAAAATTAACTCTGTTGATTTTTTTTTGTATTTAATCGATAACAGCGAAGTTACGCATGTTAAAGTTAGGAAAAATATTTTGATGTTAAGCAAAACCTGCTCCATCTCGTTTTACATAAATGCTGAAAATTTGGTCGAAATTGATGCATTGTAACGAAAGTTTTTAGCGAACACCACTTATGAAATTTCCATTTTATTAATATAGATATAGATTAGCAGTAATTAAACGTAACAGTAAGAAAATGTTGATTTTAATATATGTAAATAGAGTCTCTTAAGAAAGACCACCTAAAAACATGACTCAACTTGTTTCTCCTGTAGGTGGTCTCTCATTGGAGATTCTAATTGATATTAAAGAATCTCTAATAGACCCTTAGTAAGAGACTGCCTCTTGGAGAGACGGGTTTAGCTACGATTTTAAGAATCCTCTCAATGGAAGCTCTACTGTATCTACCTTTTCACACTGTTTGGCTTAATAAATGCCATTTAAACCATTTTTAATGTGTGTCAATCCAGTCTATATTTTATAGGCAAAATCACTTCATTTCAATTCATAGGGAATTTCCAACATTTTTTTTTTGTCTTCATTCACCTTACTTTCTATTATATTTTAAGCCATTGTCCCCCCCCCCCCCCCCCCCCATTATACATATTTAATACCGTATACACTGTATTACTTTCAAAAATGTCATTAATAATTTGAATACAGATACATTGAAAACCTTAATAATGATTATAATTTTTAATAAAAATTTAATGGAATTTGGGAATTAAAACGAAATGAAAAAAGGAAATCTGACAAAAAATAGCTCTTTATGACTTTCCCAAAGTTCTAAATGGTCAAATAGCAAGTGGCTATATAAATAAAGTTATACACAAAGATAAATATATAGATTTTAAAATATATATTTTTACTTAATTTTAATGCATTGTAAATTCTTCATCTTCAGGGTCATTGGTAGTTATATGGAAAATTTGGTGACATTTGGTTAAGTAGTTTTTGAGTTTATCGATAAACAGACAGACACATTTTGATTTATATATATATATAAATATAATACAGAGATAATAAATCAGAGTGCTGAAAATAAAACAGATTAATTAATATATATTCTTGTTTTTCAAAAAAAAAAAAGGTTTTTCAAACTAATAATTAGATAGAAACCTTTCTGGTAGTATATTAAACAATTTTTCAAAGTTAAATTGCGATGAAATGAGTAGTTTGGTTCGGCATAAAGAAGAGGCATATAACATTTTTTTCTATATGCATGATAATATTTAGAGCAGATTGTTAAATTATAACAGATAAATTAGAATATTTATCTTGATTATTTTTAGGCGAAAAGTTATTTCAAATATTTTATTTGCTAGAAACCTTCCCAGTAATATACTAAATAACTTCCCAAAGTTTCATGGCGTTCCAATGAGTGGTTTGGTCAGGCATAAAGGACAGACACACCACACACACTCGAGCGTGCGGCCACGCTTTCGCGAGCTCCGCCGTTTTCGCCTCTGGCGTGTGTGTAGATGGCGAAAAATATGCCGAATTTGATACTAGCGGGAAGCCTAGAAGCAGCTGAACACGTGCCTGAAAGGCCCAGCTTTAAACTCCAAACCGGTGATGAAATATCACCAAAAATCGATCTCCAGAGCATAAATTCTGAAAATTTTCAAGAAAAGGCAAAGCATGCAAATCCGCCGGCAGGCAAGACGCATGCTAATCCGGCCGCCGCGAGTGGTGACGTCACGGTGCCGCCGACTGCTGCTACGACCATCGCTACAACAGCCAGCTCGACCTCGCTCAACTGGGCCGACAGCGAGATGGAGGAGGTGGACGCCAACGACGGCTACACAGTCGTGAAGGGCAAGAAGAGGCGCCGCGGCTCAACATCACCTGAGCACGCTGCAAGGCAGCCCAACAAGCCTGGAGAGCAGCGCAGCCCCCAGCAGCGGAATCGGCCAACAGGGCCGAGAGCAGTGCCGCCTCAGGAGATCAAGGCGACACGCGCCAACATCGCCGACGCCAGGGCGAGGCATGCCACTACCAACCACGAGAACTACGTCTTCGTGGAGCTGTGCCCAGACATCCTGGACTACTCCTACATCAAGGCAATGAGCACGCTACTCGGGGGGCCAAAAAGCATCACGCAGTTCAATCGAATGAACGGCCACTACATCGTGGGTCTCGCAAACAAGGATCTTGCGAACCTTCTGGTCGCGGACGGCCTGGAAATCGAGGGTACGTCCCTCAAGGTCTTCCCCTTTCGCAAGAGGGCGGAGCGTATAGTCGTGGCCAACCTGCCCGGCTTTGTGAAGGATAGCACCATCGTGAACACCCTGGGCCAATTCGGGAAGGTCACCTCCATCGCCCCCATCCTGGTCAAAATGGGGGAGTTCACCTTCACCGACGGCCGCCGGGAGGCGTTCATCCTGCTCCGCGAGGGTGTAAGGCTGGAGACGCTGCCCACCCGACTGACCATCCAGTCCAAGGGAGACACCCTGTCGGCCTTCCTCTCCTTTGGAATCAAGTGCTCAAAATTCGGGAAACAGGGCCACCGCAGAGCCAACTGCCCAACGCTCGCCAGGCAAGGGAACGGCAGCCCCAGGCAAGCAGCGTCTCCCACCGACGCAAGGCCTCCCCCCCCTCCTCCTCCTCCTCAGCAGCCAAGGAAGCCGGCACCGGCGCCCAAAAAACCGGCGTCCCCTGTCCAACCGGCGAAGACATCAACCGAGGCTCCGGCGATCCCTTCGGCGCCCCATCCTGCCGAACCGATGGATCTCGCCCAGCCCGCCCCTGCCTCGCATCCCTCCGCTCGACCACGAGATGTCGGTGGAGAAGATGTCCTCACCTCCCGCCAAGCCTGCCCGGGGAAAGGCCGCACTCGAACAGCTGCTGGAGCACCTCAGGAAGTCCCCCAACCTCTCCATCGACTGGGACAAGCTGCCCGACCTAAACTGCGAGGAGGCTCAGAAGCTCCTCACCTCTGAAACCACCATTAAGAAGCGAGCGCCCACGCTAACAACGGCACAGGTCACCGCCCTCGACAAGTTGCACGAAACCATCAAGGCCTTGTGCCCAGACCTCAACTCCACCATCCGCAAAACCCTCCAGAAGACCAGGAAGGTGCTGCGTGAAGGACGGCCCCAATGAGTTACCGCGTCGCCACTATCAACGCGCGAGGGCTCGCCACTCGGGGGAGGAGCCTTGCCCTTTGTCATCTCCTCAGGCAACATCACGTGGACATCGCGTTTGTCCAGGAGACAAACGCATTTCATCTGGGCAGCGGCCAAGACCTCTGCCTCGGCTACAGCGCTGATGTATTGGCCCTACCCGTAGCCATCTCGGGATCAGGACTCGCCTGCGTCTTTGGACCAGGCGTAGCCGTACTACAACAGCGCATCCTGTGGCCGGTCCACATCGCCTTGGCAACCATAGATGTTCTCGAACATCTGGCTGGCTACATCCGGGAGATCGAGGAAGACACGGCGCACGACGACGACGAAGAGATCCTGTGGGACAGATGGACCACCATCAAGGCGGGGCTGCTGGCGGAGGCCAGATCCCTGCGCGACCCGCGCCACGCTGCCAGCGACATGTACATCTGCAGGGCAAGGCGCTATATCGCGGCGCAGCTCGAGGCCTCCTCCATCCGGGCCGACTACCCGTCGCTGCCGGACCTGGCACGCGCCATCCGCCTCCGACGCACGGTCAGCGTCATCAGGGACGAGCAGGATAACATCATCGAGGGCCCCGAGCTTCCTCGGAGGGCGTACGCGACCTTCCAGCCCCGCTTCGCCCGTCCCACCAGCGATCCAGCTGCGGGAGCCGCCTTCATCGCCAGCAGCGCGCACACCACCACCCGCGAGCTGAGCGAGGAGGACCCTCTCCACCGGCCGGACATCAGCCCCAGCGAGATCGCCAACGCCATCGAGCACCTCCTTCGCGGAAAGGCCCCCGGCTCGGATGGCTTGCCGTGCGAGCTCCTTGTCGCCTTTAACGAGGACTTCTCCGCGGAAGCTCTGGCCCGGGTGTTCGCGGCATCACGGCTCCGCGGTGCCCTGCCTCCGTCGTGGCGGCGCAGCTCCATCTGCCTCGTGCTCAAGGCCCGCGGAGGACGCGGCCTTGATGACTACAGGCCCGTCGCGCTGCCCTCGGCCGACTACAGGGTCCTGGCCGCCATCCTTCACCGGCGCCTCAAGCCCCACCTGCGGATCCTTGTGCCGGAATGCCAGTCCTACGCCGTCCCCGGAAGGTCCCCGTCATGGAACATCGCCATGGTGACGTAAGCCGTCGAGGAGGCCACCGCCCTGGGCTCGCCGCTGGCCGTCATTCATGGGCGTAGACCTGGAGTCCGCCTTTGACTCATTGGACCGCGGCTTCCTGGAGTCCCTGCTGACGTCCCTCCGCCTCCCGCCGGCCTTCAGGGCCTGGATCAATATCCTCTACGCCGGGGCGGACGCCACGAACCGGGCCGGAGGATTCTACACCGCCGCCTTCCCCCTCCTCAACGGCCTAAGGCAGGGTTGCGCCGTGAGCGCCGCACTTTTTAGCATCGCCACGGGGCCGCTGCTACGTCGCCTGGAGTTGACCCTCGGCGTGGGCAACGTCACCGCCTACGCCGACGACATCATCCTCCTATTCCATCCCGACGAGGACTTCGAGCGGGTGGCGACCGTCTTCGAAGACTATAGGCAGGCCTCCGGAGTTGGCGTGAACCTCCGAAAGAGCGCGGGCCTCTGGTGCGGCGCCTGGCGCAACCGCGGCGACTCCCCTCTCGGGGCCTCCTGGTCGACCACCTCCATCAGGATTCTCGGGCTCGACATCGCCCCCAGGAGCACCGTCGCTCACCGGGAGCAGCATCTCCTGGCCCTCCTGGAGACTGCGTGCATCAGATGGACGCCCTTCACCCGCGGCCTCTCCCTCGTCGGACGAGCAAGAGCGGCGAACACGCTGATGGGGTCCACGATCCAGCACCACCTGCATAGATACCTCCCATCACACCCTACCATCGCCAAGCTGCAGGCCCGACTGGCGAGGTTCGTCTGGGGGCCAGACCACACGGCGTGTCTTCCCGCCAACGTCATGGCGAGGCCGTTCACCATCGGAATCCTCGGCCTCCTCGACCTCGCGACCCAGCTACAGCTCGCCTGCCTAAAGGGGGTGCAGGTCGCGCTCCGCGGGGGCAGAAATGCCTTCAGCTGGCTCGTCGGCGGCAACAGCGGTGAAGCCTGGATCCACCCTCCACCCGACGGCACCCGTCTCCAGCCCCGCCGTCTCCAGCTGCTGAAGCTCTGGGAGGAGGCCTCCAACCTCCTGGGCCTCAACCACCGGGCGGTCCCCACAGCTCAGCTGCTGGACCTCCCCATCATCGGCGGCTGCCGGTTCCTCCGCCCTCCTGACCTCCTGGCCCCCGCCCGCTTGCGCGGAGCCCGAGTTCGGGACCTCATCGTGGAGGAACATCTCATCGCCCGCCCTACGCGCTCGGCCCTGGCTGACGCCGCGGCCCTGGGCGCCTTCTGTTCGGAGGCTGACAAAGTGAGGGAGTCACATGCTGGTGTGTGGCTGAACATCTCCAGGGAGAAGTTTGAGCGGCTGTGGAATGGCCTGAAGACCAACACCATGCTGGAGCACCTGAGCCTGGCCAACACCGGGCTGACCGACAGCCAGGCCATGCCAGGACTGGAGGATGCCCTCCACGCCCACTCCACCCTCAGGTCCCTCAACGTAGAGTCCAACTACCTCACTGGGGCTGCCGTACGGGACCTCATTAAAGCCCTGCTGCCCAACCAGAGCCTCCTGGAAGTCCGGGCAACCAACCAGGTACAGTGTGAGCACCCTACTGGTGCTGCCCATTCATAAGGCCTCTCATCAGAGAGGCCTTCAACATCATAGGGCGGCCCCCTGACCTGCAGGCTTGGATCTTCGGCGGGTCCAGCCTTGAGGACGACGCCCTTTCCATCCTGTCGTCGGCAAAGTTGCGAGTTTATCGCTACTTTGTCCAGGTTGGGCTCGGAGGAGCAGTTGAGGACCCGCCGTTCCTCAACGGCCTCACGACCCGCTCAGCCCGACGGGCCCTGGATCGCCCGCGCCTCGCCGCCACGCCCATCTCAAGGTTTACCTCGAGATGGTCGCCCACCATCGGTCCACCACCATCCAGGATCAACTGGGCCTCGCTGCGGCGCTGCGCCTACTCGGGCCACGAGGCCGACGCGGCCCTCAAGTTGACCCTCCACGCCCTGCCCCATCCGGCCCATCCTGCCTCGGTCGGCCCCTCCTGTCCAGCCTGCGGGTCCATCGACCGCTATCTCGGCCACCGTTACTGGTGCTGCCCATTCATCAGGCCTCTCATCAGAGAGGCCTTCAACATCATTGGGCGGCCCCCTGACCTGCAGGCTTGGATCTTCGGCGAGTCCGGCCTTGAGGACGACGCCCTTTCCATCCTGGCGTCGGCAAAGTTGCGAGTTTATCGCTACTTTGTCCAGGTTGGGTTCGGAGGAGCAGTTGAGGACCCGCTCATCGCCTGGTCCAGGACCCTCCAGCGCCTCCATTGTCACCCTTGTAAATTTGTTTCATACATGTATATATTTATTACTTTATGTATATATTTTCTTCTCTTCTTCTCTCTCTCTCTCATGTGAAATGTAATATTGTCTAGAGGACAATAAATGATTTTTAATTGTCAAAAAAATTGTCACACACACATACATTCATTTATATATATATATATATATATATATATATAGATGATCTGGCTTTATGTCTTCTACTCGAATGAATGTTTTCTGTTAGAATTTTGTTTCTGCATACTAAAAGTGAACTCGCTTCACCCGTGGTCTCTGCTCTTTTGGAATTTTTTCCCTATATAATTTTGTATCTGATTATCAAACATGATACAGCAATATTTTCATTATCATTTTCTGACTAAAAAACAACTATTTTTTCCCAGAATCTGTCAATTTCAATTTTTCTTGGCTAAAAATGCGACAATGCTGGACGTTGCGAAAGGATTTTTTAAATAAATATTCAAGACATGGAAGGAATTAGAAATCCAAATATTCAGATTCCTATCTAAAACGTCCTTGGAATTACAAGCAAAAAAATGAGAAAAGCCAACAAATATATTAATTTTATCTGTTATAATTTAGTCATCTTATTCCAATATCATCACGCATATATTTATGTTCATTATATATATATAGGTGTGTGTGTAACAATATACCACCATACATTTCACGACACCTTTTTAAATAGTTTCCCTTTTTCAATTAGTATGTTGTTACTTTTAACTATTTAATCAATTGTTTAATTATAATTCAAATTTTATATGTACCAATTATCCCCTAACAATAATCCACTGGGTGTCTATCTTTGTAATATAATTAAATAAATTTAGGGTTTCCAAAAGCAAAGAGACGCAGTTCTGTTAGTAACGGATTTTGTTTACGTCACTTCCGACCTCCCACGAGGAATTGACCAATCTGCTGCGAGCAGGCTTGCAGCTATTTAAGGCCAACGTCGTCTCAGTGATAAGGCTTTTTTTTGGACTGGCATATATACGACTAAAAATAGCGTGAATAATTAATTATAAAAACACTTTTTAAAAAAGCTTTCATTTAAAATGCACTAAAAATAACAGAATAAATATTTCTGAAGTATTGCTTTTTTTTCTGAAGGTACCATTTAGCAAATAAAATAATAGACTTAGAAATAAAAGCGGTGGGGTACAATAATAATAAATATGAGATCAATGTGATTTTATATGAAGCAAATGATTAGCAAGATTATGCCTTTCATTAAATTTATACCTATTTGCTGCATAAATGATTATCATCCCCCACCGCTTTTATTTCTAAGTCTATTATTTTATTTGCTAAATGGTACCTTCAGAAAAAAAAGCAATACTTCGGAAATATTTTTTCTGTTATTTTTAGTGCATTTTAAATAAAAGCTTTTTTAAAAGTGTTTTTATAATTAATTATTTTGGTATATATTTAGGAGACCAGGACAAGACATGGGCTTCACATAAGGTATGCAAAATGTTTGTTGAAACACTGCTCCTGTGGACAGGGTGAAAGACAACTGACATTTGGGATCCCTATGGTTTGGCGAGTGCCAAAAAAATAATGACAATGATTGTTACTTTTGCGTACAAGACTTGAAACACTTTAACAGGAAGGGTGATTAAAAGCTTATATACGAAGACCTATAATCAGCTAGACTTCCAATACCACACAGCCCAAATAGTCCCCTCCCAGTTTTTGATGAATCAGAAGACACCACAGAAAAAGATAACGAACTGGATGATTCTGATAGTGAGAACTATGAAAAACAAGAATGTCCATAACGTTTTTCACAATCAAAACTGAATGATTTGACACGTGACCTGAGACTTTCAAAGAAAGATGCGGAACTGCTCGCATCAAGGTTTGAAGAAATGAGCTAACTCGAAGACGATGTCAACGTAACATTTTAACGGACAAGAGAAAGTTCGTTCCTTCCTTTCTATAAGCAGGATGCAAATCTGGTTTACTGCACTAATGTAAAAGGCTTACTAAACCTTTTAAAACTATACGAATACCGTCCTGAAAATTGGCGTCTATTTATCGATGGTTCCGTGCGTAGCCTCAAATGTGTTTTACTTATAATGGAAATGAATATGCATCTATTCCTATAGCGTATACAACAAAAATGAAGGATAATGTTGAACATATGAACCATTCGAATAAAATCAAATACAATGAACATAATTGGTTTATTTGCGTTGATTTAAAAATCGCTAACTTTTTACTAGAATTTTAAAGCGGATACACCAAGTATCCTTGTGTTATATGCATGTAGGATAGAGGGAACGGCAAATACATTGGAAAACAAACAAATGGCCTCTTAGAGATGAACTTACAGTAGGAAAAGCTAATGTGATTAGCAAACCTTTGGTGTCTCGGTAAAAAATCGTTCTACCACCATTACATATAAAGTTAGGTTTATGTAAGAAGTTTGTAAAGGTTCTGGATAAAGATGGAGAATGCTTCAAATATATATGTGGTGATTTAAGACCATGGAATTGTTGTAAATAATCCAGATATATACTACCACATATTTCACCACGTGACTATATATAACTTGTTATTTACTGCAAATAGAAAGCATCAAATAACATCAATCTGTACCGCTCAAGACTCTAATAAAATATAGCAACTGTACAGATAGAAGGAATGGACAATAACAGGAGAAAATTAAGGCTGAAACTAATCAGGCCTAAGTGTGAATAAGAAAGTAGGCCTATCGAGCCCAGTCCAATTTTTACGAGGTCATGGCCCTCTTGGATGATGTAACTTTCCCCCTGTTTACGTCAGAAAAGGGCAATGACCTGCCTGGACCCAGGGAAGCTATAAAAGGAAGCCCCAAGCCTCAGTTAGTCAGTCTTTGTTTCAGCCCTTCAGTCATCCAGTCCGCGTAGGCTGCTCCTATAGAGGTAATCCTTTCCTGCCAGAAATCTCCTCGTCCCATTCCTTCTTGACGTTCAGACGCTTCTTCGTGGAATCTCTGTTTGTTTATTTCACCTTTGGCCCAAATGTGTCGCCTTCCACCACGACTACGCGGTAGAGGTGATATCGAGGTTCGTCTAGCATCAGGTAACACTGGTCCCAGAGGTCCCAAGATATCACATATATGTCGTTTTTTTACAGATAATAGCCTAGAAAAGATAAAAGCAGAAGTTTTTAACGGACCTCAAATGACTACCAAGATCACTAGACTTGACGCCTTGCGATTTTTGGCTATGGGGATACATTAAGTCGCGTGTTTATCGATGCAGGCCTACCACATTAGCCATGTTGAAGGCTTCTATCAGATGACACATTTCATCAATTTCATATACGTTATTTAATGCTGCCCAATCTGTCATATATCGTTATTTTTGAGAATAAATGGTACCACACTGAGCAGTGACCTAATACAAGAGAGAAGGCAGTTACCTCATGTGTTATATAAGCTGCCATGTATTATATTATATACCAAATTTTTCAGCTCTTTGTGTTGGGTTATGGGGATAATAAATGCTGTCCTCACATCTTGACTCTTATTTTTTTGTTTGTCATTTGCTCACATCTTATATTATGTTGTGCGGACCAAAGTTTTATAACTTCTCGAATAACACTAGAACACACAATTTTACCCCTTATATTTAGTTCATCGCTTTTTGCTCATTAGAAGCAAGAGCACACACACACACACACATAAGAAATATTCTCTGTACACCCCTAATTTTAGAAATTTAAGCAATTTGTGCAAGACTTTTGGATCACCCTGTATTTTAACCAGCCCCATAACAAGTCGAATGGTTTCTCTGTCTCTATATCAATTTTACAAAGCAGTAAACAGAAAAAATAACTTAGATTTATTATTTTCTCCTCCACTACATGATGGTGATTGTTCATCGTGGAGATATCGTTGCAAGTCGCCAATGAGAGGAAACTCTGTATAAGACTGGTGCCTTAATAAAGGATTTGTGTTTGTATATTGTTGCGCCAGGCTGCGGTTTGGCAGATCCTTCAGTCTTGATTCTCTCCTCAGACGCGTCTTGCATCTTTACAGAACATGTCTCAACCATCCTAAAAGGTTAAACCAGTCATTAATAAGACAACTATATTTTTAGGCAGCACATAGAATATCTCTTCATTTATCACATCAATTTTTTAAGTAGGTGGTGTATTCAGTGTATCATAATACAAATGTTATATAGTACACTAGCCTAATGACCCGGGAAACGCCTGGGTTTTACCCGATTAAATGTTTTTTTCAAATACTATTCGTAACAATTATGAATTGGCGTCGTGGATGTCACTCTTGTGAAAGGTCCTGCTCCAAACTTTGTTTCTGAGAAGCGATATTTTTATAGAGAGATGATCTGGCTTTGTGTCTTCTGCTCGAATGAGTGTTTTTCTGTTGAAAACATGTTAACCATGCCCTGCCTTCAGGGTTTGGGTTTTTCTTATATTGATACCCATTTTCCTCTTTAAAATTCTGTGTTATTGACCTTTTGCTTCCTTCTGGGCTTCCCTAAACATTTTTATGAAGTCATATTCTTCGTTTATTATATGACTCGAAAATAGTCGTTCATAATCTTCGACCTAATCTGTTTCAGGTAGGGGTCCTCTAGATACGCCATCAGCGTCCAAATGCTTTTTACCCGATTTGTGTATTATGTCAAAATCATATTCTTAAATCTTCAGTGCCCATCTCGCAAGTCTACCTTTTGGATCTTTTAGATTTTTGAGCCAGCATAAAGAGTGATGGTCTGTTACTATCTTGAAGTGTTTTACATATAAATAGGGCTGTAATTTTGATATCGACCACACCACATAAATCTATAATAAGACCAACGTTAACTTACGGAACAGAAATATGGTTTTAATTTATTAGCAAAAAATATAAGTACAAACTGAACTCAATGCAATATCAAATTCTGCTATGGTGTTTCCAAACATATAAAACAACCAGTTATAACTGTGTTCACACCTTAGCCAATATTCCTTTGATCACTGATTATATGGAATCTAGAATTATAGGTTATGAGTTGAATAATTTATCAACAGAAGATAAACAATTTTATGATTTGTATATTCCAGGTATACTCAAAGATTTCATTATATCAAGGATTAATTTACTGAAAAAGAATACTAATCAAACATTTCAAAATTTCTTCCCTTATGAAATTCTGAAATATTTTCGACCAAACTATTATAATTCACAATTTATCACAGACCATGGAAATTTCAGGTTTTTTCTTAAGAAAATTCAGGCTGTGCAAGATTCGACATGTTTCTGTGGGTTGGGGGAACAAACTTCAATACATCTCTTGCTAGAGTGCCCTGTCGTTCAAGATTACAGAGTCAACAACGATTTAATAGCTTTAGGCCCTAGTGATTTAATTTCAAGTAAGGACACATATATAAAATTTAATTTCAATTGTAAATATATTTTGGATTTCATTAGAAAAGAAACTTATGCGGTAAAATTTTAAGTATTGTTTAATATATAGGTGTATGCGTGTATATATGTATATATTTTAAATTTAATGATGTAACTGTAAATAAAACCCAAAGAATATCTCTATATGTAGATAATATTTATGATTATTTCTAAGTTACTTTCTGTGTATCTTTCCATGTTGAATATTTTCTTTGTTATATTTGTATGTACATTTAGCGCAAGTGTCCCTAGGGGGACATAGCGTTTTGAATTGAAATAAATAAATAAATAAAACACCACAGCTAAACATTCATTTTCGGTGGTTGAATAATTTTGCTCAGGTTTACTTAGGGTTCGGCTCAAATATTATATTACCTTCTTTTTGCCACCGATATTTTTAATTAGTGTTGCGCCGAAGACGATGTTAGTGGCATCTGTGTGAATGCAGGTGGCTGCATTTGGATTAAAGTGACCCAAAATTGGTGGATTTATAAAAGCTTTTTTTTAAGGTTTTGGAACGCTTCTTCCTGTTTTCCTGTCCCGATAAATTGCACTTGTTTTTTTTTTATGAGACTGGTCAATGGGTCAGCGATTAATGAGTTATATTTAATGAAGTTTCTATAATATGAGCACATTCCTAGGAATGATTGCACTTCTTTGGCCTTCTTGGGCCGAGGAAAATCTTTAACGGCTTTGATATTATATTCGGCAGGTTTTATACCCTCTTGGTTGGTTATAAGACCAAGGATCACAAGTTCTTCGAAAACAAATCTGCATTTATTGGGGTTCAGTTTTAAATTAGATTATCTGAAGCACCCGAAGACAGCTTCAAGTCTTTTAATGTGGGTTGGAAAGTCCGAGCTGTATATAATCACATCATCAAGATATCAAAGGCAAATTTGCCATCTCAGATTTCCAAGGACATTGTCCATGTTCCTCTCAAAAGTAGCAAGGGCGTTGCATAGACCGAAGGGCATTACCTTGAATTCATATAACCCATATGCCGTAGTGAAAGCCGTCTTATCTTTGTCTCTCTCTTCAATTTCGACTTGCCAATATCCCGATTTGAGATCTATTTCTGAGAAGTACTTGGATCCTTGGAGTGTATCCATTACATCATCAATTCTTGGGATTGGATAAACATCCTTCACTGTTACTTCATTTAATTTCCTTTAACCCACACAAAATCTGTATTTGCCATTTTGTCTTTGACCAATATAACGGGAAAGGATCAGGGACTTGAAGACGGTCTAATTATTCCTTCTTCAAGCATCTCGTCTATTCGATCCTTTATGATGGTTCGTTCCTTAGCGCTTACCCTGTAAGGCTTGTGTTTTATCAGTTTTGCATATTCTGTATGAATCTGATTTTTGCCAAATTGGTCCTGCCTAACCTCGATGAGAACAAATCAGTATAATTGGCAAAAATCTGTTTTAATCTCTCTTGTTCTTTAAATGAAAAATAGTTGTTTATTTGAAATTGTATTTCGTCATTTTCATTCTGCTTCTCTATATTTTCTATAAAATTTACCTCTGCAGGAAGACTTCCATAAGCCAATGTTTGGTCTTTCATGATTTTTAAAGGTCGAGGATAGGGGTTCGTTATCTAGATATGAGTTTTCTTATCCGTGACAGTGAATAAACCTCTTGCTAATCGAAGACCATTTGTTTGAATCATTCTGTTGTTCTCTTCGATGACATAATATTCATTCTTTGCTTCTATTGAGGCCCTTAATCAATTTAATAGATAGTTAAGGTATAACGGTATCTGTAGTGATCTTTATTTTTTAGATCATAATTGCTTACGTCACGATTACTCGTCAAATTATATTTTATTGTTTCTCGTTTACCATCAAATTTAGCATTAATTTATTAAAGGAAACTCGTTCAAAAATAAGAGTATGTAGATGTGTGTCCATTACTACAAATTCGTGGGATAATTCAGTGTCATCAATTTTTAAATATAAAAAATGCTACTTACCATATCTTTATTTTTCTATCGGGTCCAAAACACGTTTAAGTGAGGCTATTTATGACATGGGCTGCAAAAAGTGCTGCTCTTAGGTCGACCACTGAAATATCGGCGCCTGTATCAACCAAAGCTTCGCATAAACCTATTTTGTCCACATTAATATTAATTTTGTACCTAGGGTCCAACTTTCTAATTCCATTTATGGTCGACTTGCTTTGATTGAAGAAATCAGACGCGACACTTAGTTTGATTCTTCCAACACGGAATATCTATTCCGTGTAGGAATATTCGTTGATGTGTCATTACAAAAATCCGCATAGAGGCGAGGCCGTGTATAATATTTTCTTTCGTCCATTTCAAGATTATCTTGACTCTTGTTGTTTCGTTTTATTCTAACATAGGTAGCAGAAGGCAGCGCGCGGCGGTAGAGCTACGTCATCGCTGACCAATGGGAGGCCAGCTGGCGGACTGCCAGAGGGAGCTTGCCACCTTCTAGATTCTTCTTACCAACGCGCGCCACTAAAGACAATGCATTTCATAGCTGCGGCTTTAAATCATATTCTTTAAATATTCAATGTAAATTCAATGTAAAGAAAAATAAAATAAATTCATTTGTAAAGCTTGGGATAATTGCCTGACCAAGATAAGTAAACTTATTTCTTTAAACTAGTATAAACATTATATTCAATTAAGCCTAACGAGAACAAATTAAATTGTAAACAATCATTCTGCTTTTCCTACTTACGTATTTGCCAAGTGGGAAACAAAACATTGGTGCCGAAACCCGGGAATAAATCTATTAAATAATTATTTAAATATAAATAATTATAATTCATTTTTGAAATATATTATTAAAATTAATAATAACAAAGATTAAAGATGGCTGCCAAATTTAAAGCTACTTTAAATATTCTTGAATTTCATTTCAAACAAGTGGATTATTTTGAGCAAATTTCGCTCAAGATGATTGAATCGAAGGATGATGCAAATTTACAGACATTTAAAAAAGATATTTTAGATATAAAATCTAACATTGAAAAAACTTATTGTAATCTTTTAACATTTTCTGAATTTGATGATGAAGATTACTTTTCTAGAGTTATGCAATACAAGGATAATCTTAGAAATTTAGTGGCGAATATCAATAAAGTATCTTGTACAGCCAGTTCAAGCAAAATTGATAATCTAAATCAACCAACCACAAGTAAAATAGAACTTCCTAAATTTAATTTACCTTCCTTTTCTGGTGATGTTAACGAATGGCTTAGTTTCAAGCAATTGTTTTCTCTGTCTATTGATTCCAATACCGCTCTAACTGATTCACAAAAGCTGCAATATTTACAATCAGCTGTTACTGGAGACGCTGAACGACTTATTAGGGGATTTCCTGTTATTGATGAAAACTATGCCCATGCTTGGGCCACATTGGTCTCCAGATATGATAACAAAAAAGAACTTGCCTTTTCACAATGTACAAAATTATTCACTTTAAAACCTTTAAAACTAATAAATTCCAAGGCCATTTTCGAACTACTAGATATATGTAATGAAGCCATGAGAAATTTGAAATCACTGGGTTTGGAGAGAAATACACTTGTTGATATCTTTCTAATACATTTCCTACAAAGAAAAATAGGTGATGTTTTGAAAAGGCAATGGGAATTGACGTTGATAGATGATGGCTTTCCATCCTACGAAAATTTTATTATGTTTCTTGAAAAACAAGCAAAAAGTTTGCAATCGATAAAAGGTTATGCTAAAGAGGATAAATCTGTAGTGAAACAAACACATGTATATAATTCTATTTCAAAAGGTGATGATGAATGCCTTTTATGCACAAATTCACATCCTATATTCAAATGTGACAAGTTCCATAAAAGTTCTCTCCTTGAAAGATGGAACATAGTCAAAACCAATAAACTTTGTTTCAATTGTTTGCGATCCAACCACAGAGTAACGTCATGTGAAATCACTATGCATTGTAAATCATGCAACAAAAACATCACACTCTTTTGCATTCCTTCCAACCCGAACCTTTGAATACCACTTCAATTGAAGCCCCAATTGCCCAATCTAGCGTTTCATGTTTTCTCAGTGATACAACAAAGCCCAATGAGACAATCTTATTATCTACTGCTATCGTGAGAGTGAGAGCAGAAAATGGATTGTTTCATCCATGCAGAGCTTTGATTGATACTGGTTCTCAAAGAAGTCTAATAACAGAAAATTGTCGTGAAAAGTTGAATCTTCCTGTTAAAAAGAGCCAACTCACAGTTTTTGGAATTGGTAACCAACCAATACAGCAGTCTGCTAGTGAGACTTTTCTTCAATTTAAGCCTCATTTTTCTGATAGAATATTCAAAATTTCATCCATAATACTCGATCAAATCACTGTTGATTTACCTAATTTTCTGATAAATAGAGATAATTGGCCTCATCTTAAGAATACTTTATTAGCAGATCCCAATTTTGATAAAACAAGTCCCATTGATTTAGTAATTGGTGCAGACCTAGCCCCATTTTTATATACAGGAAAACTACGATTCCAAAATCATCCAGGACCCACTGCCTGTAGTTCCAAGTTAGGATGGATACTTTCAGGAAATGTTTCCAGTTCTGAGACTGGAAACAGCTATATCTCATTATGCTCAACATCCCAAGGAGATGATAATCTGCGAAAGTTTTTTGAATTGGAATCGGTTCCTGCCGCTCTTCCATTGACTAAAGAGGAGAAGAGTTGCGGGGACATTTATGACAAGAACTTTTGCATATCAACAGATGGAAGATATTCTGTTGGTCTACCGTTTAAATCTGTGCCTAATCTCGGAGACTCACGTCAGAATGCCATGAAACGATTTCTTGCTCTTGAGAGAAAATTGCACAAATCTTCGAATCTTCTTCAGCAATATAAGGATTTCATGATGGAATATCTTTCTCTCAATCACATGGAGCTCTTTCCGAAAAACGAACGTGACAAACCATCAGACAAGTGCTATTATATACCTCACCATTGCGTTCTGCGTGATCAGAGCAGCACTACTAAATTAAGAGTAGTGTTTGATGCATCGTGCAAAACGAGCAACAATCACTCCTTAAATGACTTTCTTCATACTGGACCAAAATTGCAGCATGATATTTTCAATATTCTTGTGAAGTTTCGTACTAATCCTATAGCTTTTACGGGAGATATTGAGAAAATGTACAGACAGATAAAAGTGAACTCTTCTGATCTCGACTTTCAGAGAATCTTCTGGAGAAATAGTCCATTGGAATCTTTATTGGAGTATAGATTGCTCACAGTAACTTATGGAATGTCGTGTGCACCATATCTTGCAATCCGTACCTTGATGCAACTTGCCACCGACAAAGAACTCCTGTTCCCAGAGGCATCTAAAATCCTAAAAACTGATTTTTATGTAGACGACCTACTTTCAGGCGCTACAACAATCGAAGAAGCAAAAGTTCTCATTGATGATATCCGGAAAATCCTTTTATCTGGTGGCTTTTGCATAAGAAAATGGATGTCAAATGTCCCTGAGGTTCTTTCAGAGGTACCAGAAGCGCTGAAAGCACATGATTCATATGAAATCGGAGATAATTCATCTGTTAAAATTCTTGGGATAAATTGGAATCCATCCACGGATAATTTCACAATTACAGTCAATTCACTAAAAGACGTATATTCTAAAAGACAATTGTTATCGGACATTTCTCGAATTTATGACCCTTTGGGATGGTTATCACCGGTGATCATTAGCTGCAAGATTCTGTTCCAAACTTTGTGGAAACAGGATTTGGATTGGGATGATCCCTTGTCTGAATCGTTGTGTTCTCATTGGAGGAGAGTGAAAATGGATTTGGCCATGCTAAATCATATTAAAATTCCTAGATATATTTCCTGCAAGGGACTTATACATTCTTTAGAACTCCATGGATTTTGTGATGCTTCCGAATCTGCATATTCATCAGTTGTTTATATGAAATCTCGTTTTAAATCTGGTCATGTTCAAGTCACATTGATTGCTGCCAAGACAAAAGTCGCTCCCTTGAAGGCAACGTCAATACCTCGTCTGGAGCTTTGTGCTGCTCTTCTCCTTTCAAATTTATATGATTCTATTTGCAGCTCATTGCTGTTGCAGATTGACCGTGTAATGTTGTGGACAGATTCCCAGATTGTTTTATGTTGGATAAAATCTGAATCAAAACATTGGAAACCTTTTGTTGGTAACCGGATTGCAGAAATTCAGCGACTAACTCTGCAATCTTCTTGGTACTATGTGTCTACCAAGGATAATCCTGCAGATTGCGCCTCCAGAGGTATAACTTCTTCAGAGCTAGTAAACCATTCACTTTGGTGGAATGGTCCTGATTGGCTATCAAACTCAAGTTTACAAGATCCGCTACCAATCACATATGAACTTCCAAAAGAAGTTTGTCATGAAAAAAGAAAGACTGTTCCGATTGTTCATTTCACTACTTGTCCTATTCTAGACTTTATTTTTAAATTCTCAACATTCAGGAAGCTGAGCAGAGTTACGGCATGGCTCCTAAGATTTATCCACAATGCTAAACACAGCAGCGACAAAATAAAACACAAAGAATTGTCCTCTAATGAGCTCGATAATTCAATTCGAACTCTTATTCAAATCATTCAAAGTTCAGAATTTAAAACTGAAATTCAATGTTGTATTCAAAGCAAAGTACTACCATCAAACTCAAAACTTTTATCCTTAAACCCATTTATTGATTCATCAGGAATTCTACGTGTAGGAGGTCGACTGCGCAAATCCAACCTGCAATTCAATGAGAAGCATCCAATAATTCTTCCTCACAACCATTTCGTTACAGAATTGATTGTTCAACAATTCCACGAAGAGCATCTTCATTCTGGTCTCCAATTAACTCTGTGTGCCATCCGACAAAAGTACTGGATTCCATCCGGTAGAATTCTAGTAAAAAAGCTCATTAATCGTTGCATGACATGTTTCAAGACGAAACGCCAAGTGTCAAAACAAATCATGGGAGATCTGCCTATCCATAGAATCATACCCTCAAGCCCTTTTAGCAAAACAGGAATAGACTTCGCAGGACCATTTATAACTAAACCTAATGTCATAAGAACAAAAGTAACATTAAAATCATATATAGCATTATTCATTTGTTTCTCAACGAAGGCTATTCACCTTGAGATAGTTTCAGATCTGTCAACCCCTGCTTTCCTCGCTGCTTTTAGAAGATTCATCTCTCGTCGAGGAAAACCCTCTGATATTTTCACCGACAACGCTACTAACTTCAAAGGAGCTAAGAATATTTTGAATAATATACATCAACTTGTAAAGGATTCTTCAATTCAAAATTATGTCGCTAATGAACACATCACTTGGCATTTTATACCTCCATCTGCTCCAAACTTCGGCGGCATTTGGGAAGCAGGAATTAAATCATTGAAGTATCATCTCCTAAGGTGTTTAAAATCTGCAGTTTTAAATTTTGAAGAACTCAATACTCTGACAAGTCAAATTGAAGCGTGCTTGAATTCTCGCCCGTTGTATCCGATGAGTTCGGATCCAAATGATTTCAACCCTCTCACTCCAGGACATTTTTTGATTGGAAGACCATTAACAGCACTCCCAGAGCCCAGTTATCACCCTAATGACAACTACTTAACTAGATGGAAATTACTTCAAAAGGCCAGAGATGTTTTCTGGCAAAGATGGTCCAGGGAATATCTAAACAATCTGCAACAACGGTCCAAGTGGAAAAAACCCTCTTCCAACCTAAAGGTTGGAGATTTGGTATTGGTAAAAGATTTTCCTATGCCTTCATTGCAGTGGAGCCTTGGCCGCATCACCAAGGTGTCACCTGGAGCGGATGGCAATGTCCGAGTTGTGGAACTTCAAACAGAGAAACAACATCATCTAATAAGACCCATCTCGAAGATTGCACTTCTGCCATTCTAATTCTTCTTCTTCTTAAAAAAAAAAAAAAAAAAAACACTTTCTACACTATGTGATCCTTTTCTTTTGCCTTGTGTGTGGACTACGTCCACAGGAGGGGAGTATGTTTCGTTTTATTCTAACATAGGTAGCAGAAGGCAGCGCGCGGCGGTAGAGCTACGTCATCGCTGACCAATGGGAGGCCAGCTGGCGGACTGCCAGAGGGAGCTTGCCACCTTCTAGATTCTTCTTACCAACGCGCGCCACTAAAGACAATGCATTTCATAGCTGCGGCTTTAAATCATATTCTTTAAATATTCAATGTAAATTCAATGTAAAGAAAAATAAAATAAATTCATTTGTAAAGCTTGGGATGATTGCCTGACCAAGATAAGTAAACTTATTTCTTTAAACTAGTATAAACATTATATTCAATTAAGCCTAACGAGAACAAATTAAATTGTAAACAATCATTCTGCTTTTCCTACTTACGTATTTGCCAAGTGGGAAACAAAACACTTGTCTTGGGAAACTGAGGAGTCCTCTTCTACGATCCTCACAAACTTGACCCTACAATAACGCGCAATGTGTCCTGGCCTATTGCACTTAAAGCATATAGGTCTTCCGTCCTCCGTCCTGCTTTTGTTTGTAACTGGACTCTTATTGTAGAATTTATTTTGATGGGTCTGTTTCTGCGTGAAACTTGACTTTACATCAGCAGGTCGTCTAGCAACCTGGGGCGAGGGGTTGGCCTGGTATTTCTGGGAGCAGGAACCTGGGGCTTGAAGGTGTTCTGGTATGGTCTTCTGAACGACGGAGCGTTCTTCCATTGCTATTGATGATGGGGACGAGGATAGCGTGGTCCATTATGTAGAGCCTTTGATTTTTCTACATGTTCTTGATAATTATTTTCAGATAAATCCATCTTTTCACACAATTCTAGAAGTTTGTTGGCATTCTTAAGAGGGTTTAGGTAGAGGGCAAAAGAGTATTCTTTCTTCAGCCCTCCAATAACCCAATTTATTTTAGTCTCTTCTTCCATTTGGGGGAGAACCTTCTTGCACAGTACAAGGATGTCCTCTGCAAACCTGATTTCAGGTTCGTTCCACTGTTGCATTCTGTTCAGCTTCATCTTCATTACCTCTTTGTTGGCGTCTGAGGCGAAATCCTGAATTAGGCGGCTCTTGAAATTTTCCCAGCTGGTGAAACTTATTTTGAGTATGTCCAGCCAGGTTTTGGCGCTACCAATCATATTCATGGCTGCATAACGAGAAATAATATATTCTGTCCAGTGGTACAGGAAGCCAATTTCTTCAAAGGAATCAATCCATGGGCGAGGGTCTTCTGTTCCATCATACTTGGGGATGTCTATGTTGGGGTTCAAGACAACTGGCTCGGCACTTGCATCTCGACCAATTGTTGCATCAGGCTGCGGTTTGGCAGATCCTTCAGTCTTGATTCTCTCCTCAGACTCGTTTTGTTTCTTTCCAGAACGCGTCTCACCCTTCCTACAAGGTAAAAGCAGTCATTAATAAGACAACTATATTTTTTAGGTAGCACCTAGAATATCTCTTTATCACATCAAAGTTTAAAGCAGGTGGTGTAATAAGTGTATCAAAATATAAATGTTATATAGTACATAATATTTAATAGCAATAATCTGTTTTATAAAAATAAATAAATACATAATTTAAATTTCAAATATATTAAAATATTATTATAAATAATTTTTAAAATACGCGCATTAATCATGATGCAACAATATTACTGATTGAAGCTGGCTGGTTGTTGGCCTGGAATTCCTTGATTAAGTCGTCAATGTCTTCTTTGAATGGAATTTGAATGATACTACCTTTTTTCCATTTGATTACTTAATTGATTTTGTTGTTTTTATTTGTGAATTCGCATATTTTTTATTGAATTAGTCACCTTAAGGTGAACATCGTTGACTTAATGGTCAGTTTTAGCCGAGAAAATGATAGTTTTGTTGTCAGTGTTCTGTTGTTGTTCACGAGAGATAAATTCTTGGGTAGTTTCTAAATGAATCTTGATGTATGATACGTTGGCGTGATTATTGTTGAGGGTTCAGGCGAGAATCCTCGCGCCACTTCGCGCCTGGCTGTGTGTGGTTTTCTCCTTATGTTCCGGCACTGGTTATAAATAAAACCAGTACCAAGGAAGCTCCGACGACTCAGAGTGGATTATTGACAAAACAACGGGCACAACACAACAATTGTCTGTTCCAGTTTGTTATCTAAACGATTTAGAATATCATCCAGCCCGTCCTTTCTTATTTCTATTTTCATTTTTTAATGCCAAATTCGATCTCTTTGGCCAGAAAGGTGACATTATTAATATCATTTTTTTTGTAATGTTTTTTATAAGTAGTGTTTAATTTCTCAGATAAAATGCTTACAATTCCATCCAGATTTTAACATACTTCTTTCACGGTTGAAGATGTTTGTAATTGTGATTGAAGGCCAGTAATTTCTGTTGACTCTTCTAGAGACGGCACAGTAAGGCAACGAGCAGCCATTTTTTTTATGAAAATCAATAGAAATACAGAATTATGCTAATTTATTTTTATCTTTTGGCCCTTTTAATATAAATAAATACCTATAATAAAATAAAGAGAAACTTTTCAGAGACTATACTTAGTTATAATTCAATTTAATGTTTCAGATTTTTATAAAACTAGTTAAATTAAATGAATATTTATTGAATTAGAGAAGCGATGCGACACACGTCCACCCGCCATGGCCACCTTTCGTGGGGTTAGTTATGTCTATAATAATATATCTCAAAATAATTATAACTCTATATATTCACAAATTTGCCATATAACTTTATTACTCTACTCATCTCGAAAGTTTATAGTTTTATATAATTTCGATCCTTATAAAGTTTCGAAAGCATATGTATATACACACTCTCCAAATGAAGTTTTAAATCTGTATGTGTCACACTGACAAAATTCCATTCGGTTCTCCAGACACAATCGTGTTGTCATAAATACTTCACTGCCTACACGGCCTTCATTTGTCATCGTCTTGACTTAGAGTCAGCGGAAATAAAACTTCCGGGATTTATACAGAGAGAATTGCTATTTCTTTGTCTGTAGAGTTTTGTGTTATTTTCAAGTTCTCTAAATGAACTAAACATTATTTCCACAACTTCATGCCTTTTCTTTTTTCATAGAATATAACAATTTTTTAATAAAAGAAAAATGTACGCGCTTTTTTATTATTAAAATGAATCATTAAATATAGTATGAAGTATGAATTTGTAACCTATTAATTATACATATTAGTTATTATTAATTGCAAGGATTCAAAAAAATAATAATAAATGTGAAGCAAAAAACAAAATATATTTATTTTAAATAAGAGATCCTTTTCAAACACGAGAGCTCATCTATAGTCATTGCTACTCTGTGTAATATTCCAACAATCCCCTTCTCAACGACTGTAGATGATGAGTCCAATTCCTTGTCTCAACTCTTGAAACTTATTCTTAGGAAGTGACTTGGTCAAGATGTCTGCCAACATCTTTTCAGTTGCACAGTACTTTAGAGACAGAAAATTATTAGAAACTAAATTCTTAATAAAATTGAACTTTATATCAATATGCTTTGTCCTAGCAGTTACCTTTTCTGAACTAAGTAATTTTATACAGCTCTCTGATCTTCATTTTTTAAGATAATAGGTTTATCAATTTCAAATCCAAAATCTGAAATCATCAAGTCAAACCAAATTGCTGCTTGAGCTGCTGTTGCGCTGCCACATATTCTGCTTCTGTCGAAGAAAGGTAAACTGAGCTTTGTTTTTGGCTAACCCATGTGATCAGATTAGTTCCCAATTTCCAAATATAGTCTGTAGTAGAGTTTATGTCCTTTTCATTACTCGAATCTGCGTTAGCGTATGCAGTTAGTACTGAAGATGAAGATTCAAACATCAATACTAGATCCAAGGTGCTTTTCAAGTACCCCAAAATTCTCTTAAGAGCTTTCCAATCATGTTCATTAGGTTTGATTAATCTACTCAAAATACCAATTGTGCAGAAGAGATGTCGGGCCTGGTGAATGGCGACATCAATCTTTTTTTTAAATATACATTTCTTATTTGACGGTAAAAGTTTATTATCTTTTATGTTTGAATATCCTACTTCCATAGGGGAGTGGGTACACCATTAGAACTGCTCATTCCATATTTGTCTAAAATTCCCAATATTTTTAATTTGTGATGCAGTAGTATGTTCCCATCAAAATCTATTTCAATCTGAATTCCTAGTGGCATCACATAGATCCTTCAATTGAATATGTTCAGAAAGCTTTGACTTGACCCCGTTAATATAATCATTTGAGGTTGAAGAAATCAAAAAATGTATATACATATATTAAAAATATATATAAGTCTCCAAATTGACCATTAGTATAAAGACAGGGATCCGACTTTGCTTGAGAAAATTCTATAGTCCTCAAAATCTCATTAACCTTTTGGTACCAAGATCTTGCTGATTGTTTTAGCCAATAAATTGATTTGTTAAGTTTACAAACTAGGTTTTCCTTCCCTACATGAATATATCCCTCTGGTTTATCCCCATATTCCAATTCCCCATATAGAAAGACCGTTTTGATTTCATAATGTCTAATTTTTTAGATGCAGCGATAGAAAACATAGTTCTTAATGTGCTTAATTTTGTCACAAGGTCAAAGGTTTCGTGGAATCTTCACCATTTTTGATCAAACCTTTTAGCAACCAATCTTGCTTTAAACCTTTCAACATTTCCATTTTGATTGTATTTAGCTTTAAAAATTCATTTACATTCTATTGTTTTCTGCCCAGGCCGGGGATCAGTCAAAAGGTCCACGCATTATTTTCTATAAAAGATTTCATCTCTTTTTCTAAAGCCTTTAGCTATTCTGTTTTCTCGCCTAAATGTATATTTTCTAATTAGTTCCAGTTGAGAGAATCTCTTTCATTTTTCTTTTTCAAAAATTGATTTTCCAGTCATTTATAGAAAATTCATATCTTAATTATTTAAAAATAACTGTATATACTCTCTTTATATTTATTCATTATTTTATTTTAAAAAATTGTTTACCATTAATTCATAATTTATATATATATATATTAGATAATAAAAGGCATATATTGGATTTAAAAATATATTTATTTTGCCAATATTTCGGCTGGCTGAACGCCAACCTTTATCGAGGCATTACATTTTTGTATACACAAACTCAGCGCCGCATAGTGTTATAATATCACAGTTGAAATCAATTAAAATACAGAGTAGGTGGGAGAAATTTTGTGAATGTAAAAAATAATTATTATAAAAAATTGCAATCAAAATGTAAAATATATTAAAATATTAACGGAAAAATATGGGTTCTATCTTTATATTTTAAAATGTTTTTAAAAAGTACATAAAAATAATGTAAAAATATATGTATCTATTAAAACATTTGAAAATGAATTTAAAATGATTTAAACAATAAACTGTAAGAACTTTTTAAAAAGGTTTAACAAAAAATGTGGGTATTTAAAAATTCATTTCAAAATTGATGGAGATCGATTTAAATGTAAGTAAAAAATATTTTATAAAAATGCATTGAAATGGAAGTTAAAGCAATTTAGGAAGAATATATGAGAAAAAAAAATAGATTAAAAAGTGGAAACTAAAAAAGTTTAAAGTATTTCATGTAATAAGTTATATATTTAATGTATCAATACTTTTGTGTATTAAAGCGATAAATGTAAAAATAATTAAACAAGTGGTATGTATTAATTACAGGTAATAACTAATGTGTGAAAAAAATAATTTAAGAAATCGCGGGTATTACAACAAAATTAAAAAAAAAATTTTTAAATTTTGTTGTAATACCCGCGATTTCTTAAATTATTTTTTTCACACATTAGTTATTTAAAAAACGAAAGAAAAAAATAAAAGATAAAAAGATCAGGTGTTGAAATCAATACTAAAAATGGCATATCCTGACCAGGAGCACATGTGCTTTTCAGAAGGCAGAGCGCCATCTGGTGGAACAGAAATCAACTATTCATTGATTTAGCCTGTTCCCTGATATTTGGCCAACCCAATTTCTTGATAAATCAAGAAAAGCCATCCACGAACGCGTTTCGCGCTTTTGGCGCTCGTCAGCGTGGAGTAGGCTGAACCATTGCGACCAAAAAATAATTTTTGATCCCAATGGCTTCCTGAAAAACCAAGAAATGGGTATTTAAGGCCAAACTTGCGTAAATACGCTTAGCACATTAAAAAACGAAAGAAAAAAATAAAAGATAAAAAGATCAGGTGTTGAAATCAATACTAAAAATGGCATATCCTGACCAGGAGCACATGTGCTTTTCAGAAGGCAGAGCGCCATCTGGTGGAACAGAAATCAACTATTCATTGATTTAGCCTGTTCCCTGATATTTGGCCAACCCAATTTCTTGATAAATCAAGAAAAGCCATCCACGAACGCGTTTCGCGCTTTTGGCGCTCGTCAGCGTGGAGTAGGCTGAACCATTGCGACCAAAAAATAATTTTTGATCCCAATGGCTTCCTGAAAAACCAAGAAATGGGTATTTAAGGCCAAACTTGCGTAAATACGCTTAGCACATTAAAAAACGAAAGAAAAAAATAAAAGATAAAAAGATCAGGTGTTGAAATCAATACTAAAAATGGCATATCCTGACCAGGAGCACATGTGGCATGGCATCCGGCAATTCTCCAACAATTGGACAAGGCAAATTTTCCAGCGGTACTTATAAAAATAATTAATTCTTACTTAGAAGACCGGAGTGTAGAGTTTAAATATACTAATGTAAAGTGTATAAAAAAGATAAATAAGGGATGTCCCCAGGGTGGTATTATTTCTCCTATTCTTTGGAATATATTACTTAATGATTTCAACTTATCTTTTAACGAAAGTTTTGCTAGAGTAATTGCTTTCGCGGACGATGTGACATTTGTGGTATGGAGTTCAAACATCTATGATCCTCAGTTTAATATTACCAAATGTTTAATAAAAATCAAAGCATGGTGTGAAAGGGTAAAACTTTCACTAAGTCCAAACAAAACAGGTATACTCTATCTACATAACTATGAAAAATTGCCCATTAATTTTGATGGAAAAATAATTCAACCATCAGAAACTGTTAAAATTTTGGGAGTTATTTTTAAAAATCATAGACAAAGGAATAAGATTAATTTTGGAACACATGTTGACAATATAATTATGAAAGCTACGAAACTTAAGAATATATTATTCTCATTATGTGCACGTACTTGGGGCATTGATACTCGACGTAGATTGATCTTATATAAAGCTATGATACGCTCTACAATAAGCTATGCATCAAATATTTGGTTTCCTTTTATCACTGCAGCAAAAAGATCCAAGTTGAATTCTATACAATATCAAATTCTTATTAGATGCATTCATGCTTATAGGACTTCATCTTCTTACATCACACATATACTAGCGAAAACCCCTTTACTGTCCGATTATCTTGAATTATTACAAACAAAGTATAATATGACAAATTCTCTCACAGATCGAACACTCAAAAACCCCTTCAAAAAGAATTAAACAAACTATATCTGGATCTAAAATTTAAGTTTTATCTTTCTCAATCTAATGAACTGTTCAAGAAATTCTTTCCAATTGCTGTCCCAAATTTCATTTCTTCTGATAAATTCACTACTTTATTCTTAACTGGCAAAGGACCCTTCTTAAGTTTCTTATTCAAACTGAATGCTATCAATGATCCAACATGTGAATGCCGCTTAGATGTTGAATCACCAGAGCATCTTCTTTTATCTTGCCCTCTGACTAATCAAATTGTATGTAGATACTTTGAAACATTACCAAATTCTCTTTGTGTATATACTCTATCTTATGAGAACTTTGTTAAGTTTAGAACTATTTGTACAATAATTTACAAAACAATACTAATCCATCGTGTAAATAATTAATCATATATATATATATATATATAATACTAGCACAGCACAATAGTCCTTTGGACTTCGTGCTTTTGTAACAATAAATAAAAAATAAATAAACATGTGCTTTTCAGAAGGCAGAGCGCCATCTGGTGGAACAGAAATCAACTATTCATTGATTTAGCCTGTTCCCTGATATTTGGCCAACCCAATTTCTTGATAAATCAAGAAAAGCCATCCACGAACATTAGTTATTACCTGTAATTAATACATACCACTTGTTTAATTATTTTTACATTTATCGCTTTAATACACAAAAGTATTGATACATTAAATATATAACTTATTACATGAAATACTTTAAACTTTTTTAGTTTCCACTTTTTAATCTATTTTTTTTCTCATATATTCTTCCTAAATTGCTTTAACTTCCATTTCAGTGCATTTTTATAAAATATTTTTTACTTACATTTAAATCGATCTCCATCAATTTTGAAATGAATTTTTAAATACCCACATTTTTTGTTAAACCTTTTTAAAAAGTTCTTACAGTTTATTGTTTAAATCATTTTAAATTCATTTTCAAATGTTTTAATAGATACATATATTTTTACATTATTTTTATGTACTTTTTAAAAACATTTTAAAATATAAAGATAGAACCCATATTTTTCCGTTAATATTTTAATATATTTTACATTTTGATTGCAATTTTTTATAATAATTATTTTTTACATTCACAAAATTTCTCCCACCTACTCTGTATTTTAATTGATTTCAACTGTGATATTATAACACTATGCGGCGCTGAGTTTGTGTATACAAAAATGTAATGCCTCGATAAAGGTTGGCGTTCAGCCAGCCGAAATATTGGCAAAATAAATATATTTTTAAATCCAATATATGCCTTTTATTATCTAATGAATTAAGTATGGATTGCTCTATTTTCAAAAATATATATATATAGTGTAAAAACTATATAATAAAAATATAATAGTGATTCTATATTTAAAATTTAATGAGTAAACTGATTATATATATGAAAGAACACAATCAATTACATACTTTTAACAACTTTAAGATAGAAATACTAGACATATGTCAAAACAAAAAACAACGACTATTATTAGAAAACAACTACATTTATAAACACAACACATTATTCCCTTATGGACTTAATGACGAATTAAACTACACATACAAACCACAAACAGAAGAAATTTCAACTTATGAAATCAGCTGCAAATACAAAAAAAATTAATTTAAAACTAAACCTAATAAAACTAGAGGTGAAACTACCAATAAATTAGGTTACATTGAATTTGAAGAATTACTGGACCCAAAACAAATGTATACTAACAACTTCGTCGATAAATTTATTAAAACATTATTTAAACTAAATAATAATAAATTTATCAAACTTATAGAATATATTAAAATTCATAATCTGACTAACAGATTAATAGATATCACACACGACATCTTTAAATACAGAAAAATTAAACAATCTACTAATAACATTAATATTATCATTAAATTTAATAACAATTTATTTAATCATATTAAATTTAATGATATTTTTAATAACCAAAACATCAATAATCTTTTCCCTATAAAAAATTTAAATTTTAAAACAATCTGGAGATACAACAAAAATATAGGTAGTTTAGTTTGCAATTATAACCAATTTATTAATAATTTGGCAAATTTTAAAAAAATTAAATGTAATTGCAACAACTATATAGAAAGATATAAACTCTCAGGTCATATATTAACAAGCAATTTTTCTTTTTTAAATCCAGAATATCAGGATATTTTAAATAAAGGGTATAAATATATACCTCAAATTAAACACAATTATAATAATACAATTAAATCTATATTAAAAGATATAGACATTTTCATAAATAAAACTAGCATAAAATACAGTATTCCAGAATTTACTTTTCTGGAATGGAAACATAATATCAAAAAGGAAATTATAAATTATTATAATAATACACTTAAATACACAAAACCTAATTCAGATATTCCTTCTTTTAAAGAAAATATAATTAAATTACAGAAGGACTTTATTATCACTCCTATAGATAAATGTCCCAATAATTTATCTATAATTTGTAAAATTCTATACCACGATATTCTAAAAAAGGAAATTGATAATAATAATAAATACACTTTTGCTAGAACTACAGCTACAAAAATCAAAAAAGACACCAAAAACGTGGAAAATTCACTAAAGATTTATAACTACAACAAAAATCCAAACATACCAAAATTCTATATAATTCCTAAACTACACAAAAAACCAATTTCTTTCAGAACAATCACATCTGGTATAAATTCAGTTATAAAAAACATTGATATACAATTAGCTTCAACACTACAATTTATTATAAATAAATTAACTAATAAATATAATTATAAATTTATCGACTAAAATAAAAAAATCATTAACTATTTAATGAACAATTGGACAAAAATTGATTCAGTACACACATTTGATTTTGAGGACCTATATTCTAAAATAAATTTAAGAGATCTAAATAATAAAATAACCAATATTTATTTAACGAATTCATTAATGACAAAACTTTCCACATTAAAATTATTCATAACAGATATAAAACAATTAAATAAATCTTAAAACAGCAAAAACTCTACTGGAAACTTTTTAAAATTTTAATTATATAGAATTTAAAAATAAAATATATATTCAATCAGAAGGCGTTCCTATGGGAACTTCTTCAAGTCCTTTATTAGCCAACCTAATACCTTTCTGGTACAAAAGAGAATACTTTCTACAAAATAATGTCAATTGGCAAATATTCCGTTATGTAGATGACATTATAATATTTAATAATCCACAGTTTAAAAACATAATACCTGAAATATATCCTAAATACTTGAAACTTAATAACAAGGAAAAAATTGATAGAAACAAAAAAGTTAACTTTTTAGACCTAAATATAAACCTTACAAATAATGCTATTAAAATTTATAATAAAAAAGTAATTATAATATCAATATTATAAAATACTGCAATATAAATCTAATATATTGTTACGACGCTTCTCAGCCGTCGATGTCTGCGTTCAAGGTTTCTAAGAGAACAATGTGGATTCTTTAGGATACAGCTTAGTGTGGTGTATTTATTAGAGCTTTGAAGAGTAGATAAGTAACTATACAGTAGAAGATTAACTTGCCTTCAATGTCCGCCACTAGAGAGATCCTTCTCCGCTACCGTCTTCCCGGTCAGTTTATACGGCCACACGTTCGGTGCCCACCTGCTGCGTCTGTTGTCACCACCGCCGTTCTCCTCGCTGCAGGTCCCGTTGTCACCAGACAGACTTCTCTTCCCAGCTGGCAGGTCGTCTCCGCACACAAACCCCCCGCAGGCCGGCCGCTGACTCGGCTGATACCTTCCCCACGGAGGCGCCAGCTGGACTGCCTCTACTGTCTGCCAACCCCTCCTCTGGAATTTGTCAATCCACACTTCCCTGAAGGAGCCCCGGCATACCTTCTCTCTTGGCTTCCCCACGTCTTCTCTTCTATTTCTCTGCTGCATCGCTTCACTGCCCCCTTCTCAATCCTTTTCGTCCCGAAAAGGCTGATTTCACCAGAGGCGCTGATCGGCGGCCCTTTGATCTCCCTGACGTCTCTGGCCACATGAGGGTCGTCAGCCTCCCGGAAGCGTAACGGCAGGGTTAACACCAACCCTTGTTTGCAGAACCACATCTCAACTCGGGCTTTCTTTCCACTCTCAACCAGTGCCGACGCCATTGATTGGTCTCGCTGTCTAGCACAGGGCGGTGGTTCTCCACAAGATGGCGGCCATATTTCACTGCCTACGATGCTCCCATCTGATATTTTGAATTCTCCTTGTGAACACTCTGTAGCCGCAATGTACAAAGGGTTGTGATCGCTTGTATTGCGCTTTCGCCGCTTCCTTCCACGACGGGGCTGTAGATCGCCGATCTTTACAGTGGATTCGTCCACCTGATCCACGCTGTCCATATCGTGGCCTCCCTTTTCTTCTTTAGGTTTCACATTCTCTTGCTCTAGAGGCTCTCTTTTTCCTAACCCTTCAAACCTGGGCTCCTCAGTGCCGACCAGGCACAGGGCTGTGAATTTCTTAAACCTTCTGGAGGTGTCGGATCCCGTGGCAGTCTCAAGGTAGGTAGAACTTTTCCTAGGCGGTGGCTGCTTGATCTGCACCTTGTCGGGCGAAGGAACGAAGATGAATGGTACACATTCTTGGCACATCTCTTCAGCTTGCATTGCAGACGACGGCGCTGACACATTGCGCGCGACTTCCGCGTCACAGACATTGTCGTCGGACTTCCACAGAGCTTCCAATGCTCTATCCCGTTCAGTCGGGTTGCCGGTTCCAACTTCAGGGTGCTTCGACCATCTAGCCTTGTCGCACTTCCACGGAGCATCCAGCTCCGTCCCGTCCAGTTGGATCGCCGCTGTAGTCCCTGACAGTCTGACACTGTCGCTGAAGTCAGCCACGCTGTCGCACTGCAGCTCGCCAAGATCGTTGCTGTTTTCCTGAAGTATTTTAGAAATAATCCCAGGGGGGGAATTTTCGCTCTGTATATCACCTTGAGGGCATTCTCCTTCCGTCCGCTTGATTTTATACAAAACACTCGTGCCACAGCCGTTGTCGAAGGCGATCAGCTCACCCTCCTCCGCTACACAACCAGTCTGGATAATTTCCTGCTGTCGACACTCTTCGGACTTCTGGATCACGGGAGAATCTTCCAGCGTAGATTTTGGCAGTTCACTTACAACGTCTCCTGACGTGATGATCTTTGTTGTGATCTTGTCAGGATCTTCATCACCTGGGACCGTCTTTTGTCCCCTCAGACATTGAATACGTGGGCTATTGGTTGCTGTGATTGTTTTTGAAAAGCCATCAGGATTTTCTGGCGGTAGTACATTGAACTTAACTTCGCAAGACATGGGTGTGGCAGAACGTTTGACATTCTGATTATGCTCGAGTCGGCTCAATCGAGATTCCAATGGAGTAATCCCTTTAGTAGTCGATCTAACGGTTTCTCCGAGCACATCTAATTTCTGGCTTATCTGACGGAGCAATTTTGTGAATTTTTCGATTTCGGGGTCGGTTAGTTTTTCCATTTTTCTTTTTGAATTAGCGCAAAATAAAATCTTCAATTAAAATTGACTAAGCTGTACCCCACTTCTGACACCAAATGTTACGACGCTTCTCAGCCGTCGATGTCTGCGTTCAAGGTTTCTAAGAGAACAATGTGGATTCTTTAGGATACAGCTTAGTGCGGTGTATTTATTAGAGCTTTGAAGAGTAGATAAGTAACTATACAGTAGAAGATTAACTTGCCTTCAATGTCCGCCACTAGAGGGATCCTTCTCCGCTACCGTCTTCCCGGTCAGTCCATACGGCCACACGTTCGGTGCCCACCTGCTGCGTCTGTTGTCACCACCGCCGTTCTCCTCGCTGCAGGTCCCGTTGTCACCAGACAGACTTCTCTCCCCAGCTGGCAGGTCGTCTCCGCACACAAACCCCCGGCAGGCCGGCCGCTGACTCGGCTGATACCTTCCCCACGGCGGCGCCAGCTGGACTGCCTCTACTGTCTGCCAACCCCTCCTCTGGAATTTGTCAATCCACACTTCCCTGAAGGAGCCCCGGGATACCTTCTCTCTTGGCTTCCCCACGTCTTCTCTTCTATTTCTCTGCTGCATCGCTTCAATATCATTAAACTGCTGCAAAGGTATATATTTTGGTCAGTTTCTAAGATCTTATAGAATAAATAATATTTTAGAAAATTTCATAGAAGATATTGAAAATTTAAACTTGGAATTTATTAAAAACAAATTTAGTATTAAACAAGTAAAATACTTCACCAGTATATCAATTATAAAATACTTTTTAAAAAATAAATGGAAGTATCCATTTATTAAATCAACTTTTTATAATTTCTCTCAATAATAACTAATACAAACTTATAAACTTTAACAGTTAATTAAACTTAAATTTTATAACTGATTTTAAAAATTTTTCACAAGATTTTTAAAGTAATATTGTTTATAATTCATTTTATTTAATCTCCAATTTCTGGGGAGGAAAATGGAAAATAAATATTAATGAATTTTCAAAATTAATAGCTTTATTAATCATCTAATAATTTACCTTTTCAAAGGAAAATTAAAAGATAAATAATAATTAAATCAGTTATATTAAAATAACTAACTGTAAAGATTATAAAGTTTGGCTTTCTTCCCTTAACTATTTTCTCTCTTTTCTTCTTCAGTTGATTTATTATTCTGAAATTTCTAAGAAAACAATCTATTTCTGAAAAGAGGAGCACGGGTCCCCCCCCCCCCCCGCAACAGATGTTATCCAGAAATAGTTGTTTACAGAGGAACGTATCACAGACTGGGTAGGTAACATTTGGAATTCCTTAACACTTATGTATGTTAAATATTTATATATAAATGTTTCACTAAAACAACTTAATATTAACACATATAGTCCGGTCTAAGAGAGATATATGATATAATAGAGCAGAGGTGAAATATCAGGTGGATTTCTATTTGATAATCCTCGGTCCAGCATATCTCTCTTTCCATTAATTAATTCATTTTAAATTTTTTTTTGTATATGTCTGGTCTACCATTAGGGTTTCAAAACATAATAACCAAATTTATAACAAAAGTTAATTCATATTATAGATATTTCACTAAATACAACTAGATATATTCATTATATAAAATAAAATAATTTTTAAAATCTTAAAAAAAAAAGACGAAACATAAAATTATAATATATATATATATATATATATATATATATATATATATATATACTAACAATCTTATCTACATTCTTTACAAAAAAATTTATTTTTTCTTTTTACTAGTTTGATTATAAGTGTATGGTTCTGTCTTTCTCTCTTTTCTCTTCTTACTAAAATTTATAATATTATATATATTCTCACTTCTATTATTCTATATACAAATTAGAGTATGTCTAAATGACGTGTAAAAGCTGATGCAAAAGACGTTACGTTGTTATATTTTATTGTTATTAATTATAAATATATAATTAATTGGATGATGTAAGAAGTAAAGGATTTTTTTCTCTCTCTCTCTACTAAATAATAACAATTTACAAATTTTATAATTTGAATTTAAATAATCAAAATAATAAAGATAATTTTAATACAAAACTAAACAACTATTTATTTATATATATATATATAGTGTAAAAACTATATAATAAAAATATAACAGTGATTCTACATTTAAAGCTTAATGAGCAAACTGATAAGAATGATAAATCATATCAAGTAGATTTGGTTAGATTAGCAAGCTAAATCTAAATTAGTTATAAAAATAAATAGTTGTATAGTTTTATAGTTGAGTATTTTATTAAAATTATCTTCATTATTTTGATTATTTAATTTCAAATTATAAAATTTGTAAAATGTTATTATTTAGTATAAATAGAGAGAAAAAAAAATCCTTTACTTCTAAACATCATCTAGTTAATTATATATTTATAATTAATAACAATAAAATTTAACAACGTAACGTCTTTTGTATCGGCTTTTACACGTCATTTAGACATACTCTAATCCTATATATAGAATAATAGAAGTGAGAATATATATGATAGTTAGAAAAAAAGAGAGAAAGACAGAACCATGCACTTTTAATCAAACTAATAATAAGAAAACAAAAAGTTTTGTAAAGAAGGTAGATAAGGTTGTTAGTATATATATTGTTGCACCAGGTTGCGGCTTGGCAGACTCTTCAGCCTGGATTCTCTCCTGTGCTGGGTCTTGCATCTTACCAGAGCGTGTTTCAACCATCCTGCAAATTTATAAAAGGGAATAACGAGATAAGTCTTCTTTAAGTAGCCACCAGAATCCTTTATTTATTTTCTCACATCAAAGAGAGCAGTGAAGTCACGTGTACCTAAATACAAATGATGACAATCTAAATAATCTGTGTTTTAAATAAATATCATAGAATATAAAAATAAATAAATATATAATTTAAATTTCAAATATATTAAAAATAATATAAGAAATACGCCATTAATCATGATGTAACACTTCCCCCTCTCCAAAGGTCGTCACGTCCTCGTGAGTTACCTCATCAATTCTCTCAAAATAGGGTTTGAGTCTTGAGACATGGACAATCAATGGGTCTTGGCCAGGATTATCTTTTGGCTCAATTAAGTAATTTACGTTAGACAGCTTCTTTAATATTCTATATGGGCCAAAATATTTTCTCAGTAGTTTCTCACACTTTCCTATTTTCCTAATTGGTGTTCAAACTGCTACTAATTCTCCTGGTTCGTAGCTTCTTTCCATGTGTTTCTTGTCATAGTTCTTTTTCATTCTTTCTTGAGTCTTTATTGTGTTGTTAATAACTAATTTTCTTGTTCTGTTTATTTTGTCTAAGTGATGTTTTATGTATTCATCATAATCATCTTTGTCAATGTCCACCGAGATATTCCTGTCGTCCAAAAGAGACGTGGGTTCTCTTCCAAACATCAGGAAAAAGGGAGAATATCCTGTGGTTTCCTGAATTGTAGTATTGTAAGCGTGAGTGATGAATGGGAGTATTTCGTCCCAATTTTTCTGATCAGTGTTCACATACATACTGAGCATATTGATCAATGTTCTATTTAACCGCTCTGTCAATCCATTAGTCTGGGGATGATAGCTCGTTGTGAAGCAATGTTTAATCTTGCACGTTTTCATCACCTCTTTCATTAAATTACTGGTAAATTGAGAGCCTCTGTCACTAATAAGATATTGTGGGGCTCCGTGCCGAAGAAAAATATCCTCTACTAGAAATTTAGAAACTTCTTTCACTGTTGCTTCCGAGACTGCTCTTGTTTCTGCATATCTAGTGTAGTAGTCCGTCAGCACGATTATCCATTTTTTCCTGTTTTTCGTAGATGGTAGTGGACCAACAAAGTCAATTCCAATTCTTTCGAAAGGAAAGTTGGCTGGGGGAATGGGCTGTAGTAGTCCAGAAGGTAATTGGTTTGAGCCTTTCCTACTTTGGCAAAGGTGACACGTCTTAACGAATTCTGAGACATCCTTCAGCATGGATGGCCAAAAGTATTTACTCTTTATTCGGTACATGGTTCTGGCGACGCCCAGATGGCCATTCGACATATGATTGTGATATTCTTTCATAATTTCTCTCTTTTTATTCTCTGGAACCACAAGCAACCACGCCCTGCCTTCAGGGTTCGGGTTTTTCTTAAAGAGGCATCCATCTTCTTCTTTGAAGTTTTGCGCAATTGATCGCCTGCTTCCATTAAGGTTTTTCTTAACACTTTCGATAAATTTATCCTCTTCGTCTGTTATTTGATTTAAAAATAGCCTTTCAAAATCCTCATCCCAATCAGTTTCTGGTAAGGGCCCCCTAGATAAGCCATCGGCGTCCAGATGCTTCTTTCCCGATTTATGTATTATATCGAAGTCATATTCTTGAATTTTCAATGCCCATCTTGCCAATCGACCTGTTGGATCCTTCAAGTTTTTGAGCCAGCATAAGGCGTGATGGTCTGTTACTATTTTAAAGTGTCTTCCATAAAGGTAGGGTCGTAATTTTGACATTGACCAGACAACGGCCAGACATTCTTTTTCAGTGGTTGAATAATTTTGTTCCGCTTTAATTAGGGTACGACTCAAATA